>JAHLSL010000078.1:788775-879565 GCA_025920805.1 Petroica traversi | reverse complement strand
CCTTCCTTCCTTCCTTCCTTCCTTCCTTCCTTCCTTCCTTCCTTCCTCCTTTCCTCCCTTCCTCCCTTTCTTCCCTTCCTTCCCTTCCTTCCTTTCCTTCCCTTCCTCGTTGCCTTTTTCACTATTAAATAAAACACACCAAGCTTTTTTAGCAGCAACATCTAACCTCGTTTAGTTTTAATCATGTTTTTAGTTATAATTCAAACCTCTCTGGGTTTGATCCATTTTATTCACAGAGGCTTAGCTTTCTTTGGTCTTCAGATTTGTCACAACATCTCAATTCAAATATCTAAATATTATCTGAAATAATTTTCTCTTTTATAAAGGGACTTTCCCCATGACTAAGACAATCCAGTAAACTCTAAGATGCATGTAAGTGTGGTACTCCATATAAGCCCTTAATATGATTTTTACAAGAGATATTTTGCCATTCTACAGAAGGTGGGGGATAGGAGAGGAAAAAAACAAAATACATGAAAACCTAACTTTTTAAGGTTTTTTAAAGGACATTTTTATTACTTTTCTCTCTGTAGGAGTGTTTGTAAGCTGCATCAAAATTAAAACAAAATTAAAACAAAACAAAAATCCCTCAAAAAATCCCAGGACCTACTTCTAAAATAAGTAAATACAAGTTACCTTCATGGAAAAAATAAGTGAAAAAATATCTGTTTTGACTAGCGCATTTGGAGTAGCCATTAAATATACTATACAAAGAGATATGTTCATATTGTTAAAAAGGTCTGATGACATAGGCAGAAGATGTAAGGGGAATTATTTTCATCCACAGTATACCTGTAGGAACTGAAGTTGCCTTTTGAAGACTTAAAATCTCTAGTCAAAAACTTAAAAGAAAAAAAAAAGATAAAATAAACATCACATTACAAGCTTTAATCAAAGAAGAAATAATACAAGTCTGCAGGGAAGTGAAAGTTATTTATGAAATATCTTTCAGGAGAAAAATTGTTTGTACAGATAAGACTAATTAATTTGCTAAGTAGCCCAGGAGATTTGGAAAGTATATAACAAAACATCTTGTACCATTGATCCCTCTGAGCAACTGCTCAACTGTGATGGAATTTGCAGGTTATGTGTTAAAGATGCTGCAGGCTGGGAAGAGAAATCAATGTGGTCACTTTAAAGGAAGTGGAGAACCATTCTGAGTTCTCTGGTGGTTCAGAATGGAGCTGCCAGGGATCCAGTGCAGCCTGACAGAGTCAGCTCTGCTTGCATAGAAGGGAACTACTCTGCAGGGGACGTGCAAGCTTTTCTAACTGTAGTTCTGAAGGCAAGGAAATGCCATGATTTCTCTGGTGCAAGTTTCTATTGACACCTATTTTCTGCAGTCTTATTTTTTCAGGACTTAATATTGTTCTTCCTGTTTCCATCTTCACAAAAGTGTTTTGAGACTCATGCAGTGTAGTCTCTTTCAGCAGATGAAGAAGCTTATTGCTTATAAGGAAACCTTACTAAGAAGCTGTTTCTTATAAGAAATCTGGTAACTAGTTTTATATACAATGTTGCTAGATAAACATTTAAGGGTAAGGCTGATGTCTGTGTTGCTTGAAAAGAATAGTGATAGTAAGGATTGAAAAGAAGACCTATGAAGGATAAAAACTTAATAAGTTCACTTAGAGGAAAGGATAATAAATTTTATTTTAAATAACAGGAAGGTAGCTAAACCAAACAAGTGATTACAGATTTTAAAGTGTCATAGCACAAAACCAAAAAAGTAAAAATCATGGAAAACAACATTCCTAGTTATCAGAGGAAAATTAAACTAGAAATATTTATACATAATTCAATTTCTAAAAACAATTCAGTAGAAATAAAGCTTCTTAGACAATTTATAGTTTCTGATTTTAAAATTCTTGTATGCTTCTAAAAGATAGAAGAAAGAATTATTTCATTTCTTTGGCAGTGTTGGAATTTCCTCTGCATAGATGTCCTTCTCCATGTAGAAGTGACCATGTTTTTCAACAGTTTCTTGACACATACAATTTCTTGCTGAGGTTTGAAATCCTGTATCTTGTTATTGTGGTAGAAACTGCATGTACAAAAAGATGTTGTTTGCAAAAATGTGTCACTTAGACTACAAATTTCATTCCAAGTAAGTCTCCTCTAAATTCTCTTACCATTAATATATTGTCATCTCCAGCTAGACTTAAATAGTATAAATTGTGTTTGCATCAATAAAAAATAAATTATGGCTGTTGTGGGCTGATAATACTGAAGGAAATTATATTTCTACAGTTACTACAAAATTATTCATCATCTGCTTATCTTTAAACTATTTTTTCTCAAACTGATCTCAAATTACAGCCCCCCAAATGTTTCATGTGTGTGCTGAGACTGTTTGCCATATCTTTGTGATCAGTGGCACATTTTCTACCTCAGTGTAAGCTCTATCAGCCTGTCAGAGGGAAGACTTCCTCTCTCTCCATGCAAAGATAAACTATGCACCAGTTAACACCTTCCTTCAGAAAGACTGGAACTATGAAAAATAGCAATAGTCCATGCAGAGAGCAGCAATGATAAAGAGGGTAATGAGTGTATTCATAATCAGTTTTATTTAGCAACTTATGGTATGAATATTACATATATTGGATTATATAAAATAGTCTTTGATTTTAGATGCAAACTTCCTAAAGCTGTGACAGGAGGCATTTGATGAGATTCTGTTTGAGTTTGCCACTGGACACTGCATGATTTTAAAATGTAAGATGTGGATTTATGAACTTCCACTATAAAGGAAAAAACATATTTTATACATTTTCAGAAAATACATTATTCTCTGAAGTCCTTTTTGAGTTAGATACCCACATACTGTGTTCATTTCTTTGAACTCAGCCATTGCAGTGAGTTTATAACTAGATTATAAATCATTAACTTTCACATCAAGCAGTCGACACTTAGGATTTCTGAGCATTGGAAAGATTCTTACTTGCCTAAGGATGTCATCATTTAAGACAACTCTTAGAAGGCAGAGAGCCATACCATGGGGAAGAGATTCATAAAAGCTTAACTCACAGGCCCAGGCATCACGGCAGAATTCAGTTTTTAAACATTTACTGAAAAAATTATAGATATTTCCAGCCTAAGTGATAGAAATTTTCAGTGTATGTTTCATTGCACTTTAACTTATTTTTTATAACAAATATGGTTCTTTGGCCTGAAAAAAGCCAGGGATAGGGGAGGGAAAAGAGCACCAGATCTTCTAATTATGCTTTTGATAATTAGACTGATGACTTAATTTTCCCTAGGAGATTGTTCATTGCATTTAGCAGTGAATATGCGTTATTCAGTTGAAATGTACTGTACTTCACAGGGAAGGAACATTTAATAAATGCAAAATACAATAATATTTGTGTTTGTGTTTGTGATGAATCAGCAAGTCCTCAGGAAGAATGCTATCTTTAACAGAACTGCAAAACCTAATGAGAAATGAAATAGCTGTAATTAATACATTGTAATTAATTCTGTCCAACTCCTTTCCATACTTAAATTACAAATTTGAGTGAAAATTTTGGACACATTTTTTTTCTTCCTTTGCATAGTGAATAGAAAAACACATCTTACCAAGACCTTTTCAGGAGTCCCTGAAAAACAACCGTAAAGAATGTGAGGCTGATAGAAAGCAGGCAATTGAACGCAAACTGTAGGCACTTTGTACTGAGCTGTGGAGCTCTAAAGCTCAGCCTTTTCAGATGTTCACTGTGATCATCCCATAAATTAAGGTTTGATTGATCTGAACAGTACGGGGCTACGTAACGTACAAGTAAGTGAATGCTGTGCTGCTGCCCTCTCTACTTGACAAACCAGAAAGCCTAGTTCAGGAATTTAAGCAAAGTATTACTCTGAGCATCACTGTTGCTGGTTTAACCAAGCACTTACTTATCACTTTTGTTAGACTTCGTACTCTCTCCTACTGTGAAGAAACACAGTTTTGCTTTCTGGGCTTTTTTCTTCCTTTGGTATCATTTGGGTGCAAAAAGGTTATTCAGATCAAAACTCTGTTTGTTCTTTGTGCATGAAGCTGTCAGAATCTAAATTAGTAACTTCTAATAGTGTCTACGAACACATACTGCGAGTTAGTTGAAGCCAGTCAGGGGAGACTAAAGTTTTCAGTAAAAATGCAGCACAGAATCCTCAATAGCACATCAGGAATAAGGGATAGCAGAGAGGACTACATTCAATAGTAGAGGAAATAATAATGATTAAGGTGACTGTTCTGCTAATAAATAATAAATCAACAAGAGAGTTCACTGATAATAATACTATTAAGGAGAAGAAAAGAGGCTCTCTCTGTAAAGTAAGGATTTTACCCAACGTGAACAATTTAGCACAACTCTGAAGATTTTGCTCTAGTTGATCAAAGAGAATTTTATGATCAAAGGTGCTTTTTAGAGATGTAAAGGAACAGTGAGAAAATAACCTTTATTGAATGAGCATAAACTCAATATGTAATTCATGACCTCTAACAACATAAAATCCTATAAGGTGGACAAAAAAATATCATTTTGTATCTACCTTAGCTCATACTAACGGGTAAAAAGCTCTCTTTTTTCTTTTGAAAAAGAAAAGGAATGGGACAGCCTTGGGAGAGATGTATAAGAAATTATCTTTAAAATAGATAATAAAACAGAATATGCAGGAAAGAAGAAAAGAGAAGGTTTGGGATTTGTTTTGTTTTGTTTTCTTTTTCCACATTTGAGGATCCTTCACAACTGGAAGGAGGAAGAGTCTGTATAAGAAGATCTGGTAGGAGTTCAGCATTGTATTAATATGGATTAATAAGAACAAACAGTGCTGTTAGAATTATGGAGAAATAATCAAAGGAATAAAAATTACCTGGCTTCTCACTCATGAAGATTCAAAGCTTGGCTGAGGGTTCTTGGTGCAGCACTATGTAAGGATGTGCAGTCTACAACACCTGTGACACAAGAAAGCATAAAATGACTGAGATCATCTCAAATGATATGTTTTAGGATTTCATTTACATTTATTCTAGAACTAACCATTATTGAACAAGTAAAATAAATCTCAGATCCTCTACTGGTAAAATGCACCTACAAAGAAGTCATGGACCAGCAAGGATTTCTTTTGAAAGAAATGAGGATGTGTCCATTGTGGTTACATAAAATGGTGCTGATAAGCCTGGTACAGGCTAAATTTATTTGTGTAATCCAGACATAATTCTGAACAGACAAGACTACATCTAAACCTGCTGTACATATTAAAAGAAGCTGTGTTCACCCATAAATTGGTGCTGAATTTCCCAGTTCCTGCTTGATCTTTGTTCCTTTTACTGTAGGATTATTCACACCCTGCTATTGCCAGATGGGTCCAACACCGCTGTTTTCTGTTCCTGTCCACATTCCACTTCTGGAAAGAACCCACTCCTGGGCTCCTGGCAGCTCCTGGTAGGTGGAAGGTGTTTGATTCTGCAAAGAGAGATACATTTACTCCTCCTGCAGCCCTTCTTCTACTCCAATAATAGAACTAAATAAGAAAACCAAGAAGAAAATGATTCCCTTCCTCCTGTGGAAGCCACTTATTTAGTATTCATCACACGGCCAATACTATTCCGTCATTGTTTTCTCAGGTGTCTTCATAAATTTATTTTTATTAATGAGGTTTTGATGACATTACTCCAGTCAGAGCTAGTATGAACAAGAAAAGTTATTTTCTCAGCATACATAGAGGCAGAACCTCTAGCTAATCTCATCCTTGTACATATTTAACTCCTTACACTTACAAACCTACTCCGTGAAACAACATCTTAGTGTGAGAATCGTTTCTTCATTAATTTGCCACAGATAAGTTTTGAGGAGTGTTGATCCTGTTTAAAAAAAAATCAAAATAAGAACTTATGAATTTTGAGTGGCTGCTGCCAAAAGAGTATATAAAATATAATATTTTATTTTCAAGGATATTGAAATAATTAGTTGAATATAATGTTTAAGACCATAGTCTGTCTCAAGAGAAGGATTTTAGGGATTTCTGTGTTTTAATTATTGAATATCTTACCAGTTAAAGGTCAACATCACAAATTATCTAACAAAGAAACAATGTAAATTCTGACCTGTAGAAGGTCATTAGGTATCAAAAATCTTATTGCAAAGGGGATTTTGGATCATGGAAAGAAAAGCATTCTTATATTTATTAGCAGTGTGTGGAGACACATGGCACCCATCTCCTGCTCAAGTGATTTGAGGAAAGAGAACAGGTAAAAGACCTGAGTCATTAGCAATGTCTGGCTGAGAAATCTAACACCTCAGATCTCACCTGTTTTCATGTAAAAGAAAAGTGTATATATTAAAAAACCTGAAATGAGGATTCAATATTTTTCTTTATGAAAAGTCATTATCTGTCTTTGTTTTGTTATCTGTGGTATAAAAGCCTTTAGTAGTCCATAAAAAAGAAATAGTTTGCTAAGGAAATAGAAAGTAGTTATTCTGTGTTAAAAATAATGTTACTCCAAAGTAGTTATTCTGAAATTCCTGAAAATCATCTCTATGTTATAAAAGAATGAGAAAATAAAATGAAGTACAATAAGTACAGTAGCTTGCATGTAAAGTAAATTGCCTGATGATATAAACAGAGTCAATTTCCATATTTGTTCCTCAGTCTATTTCCTCTTTTCATAAACTGGATAAAATAGGTGAATAAATAATCCCGGAAGAAGGAATCGTAACTCAGAATTCTCCTGCTCCACGTTAGGGCTCTAACCCTCCTATTGAGTCATGTCCATTCTGCTCCCTCTTTCCAGCCCAATCATTTTCTCATTCTTTGTTCCATTTTGGCACAACTTCAGTAAGAGGGTGAAGAATGCTTCTTTGCTTCTGTGGAGACCTTCTTTCCTTCTCTGTAAAATGTCAAAAGCCTGGTAAGTAGAGCTCATGGCTCAATGCTGAGAGGAAAGACTGAGAGAGGCATTAGATATCCCGGGACTTTTAACCATTGAAATGTCTTGTTGTCTAACCATTAAGCTTCTGTACAAATCCCCCTGGAATTTATTGCAAAACAAAGCAGCTGGAGTTACATTTTGAGAGGAAACTTTCCCAGTTTTTGTGTCCAGACTATTCTAGATGTAGCCTACTCTACCAGGAAGAATCTATTTTCCAGATCTCAGTCTGGAGAGCCTAGACTTTTTATGTGTTCTTCAGGCCATTTTAGTTCAATAGAGAGATTTTAAACCATGGAATAGCTACTAACTTGGGGTCATTCAAGTTACATTAATAGCTTCTTAAGTTTTGAGTCTTTCTGTCCATGTACTCCTGGGTTATCCTAATCAGTCTACAACTTATATGTGATGCTGAATGCAAGTCCTGCTCTGGGTCTTTTTTTTTTTGCTTAAAGCAAGAGCAAGCAACAGCTTCAGTAGCAAGTCATCAATTTCCTTTCAAGAGAGGCTGTTATATTTTAATGAAGAGCAAGCAGAACTCTTCACAATGCCAGTTTCACCTGAGAACACCTGGTCCCAAATGACTCTGGCACCTGCCTGTGGGAAAAGCTTTTCCTCTTTGACTCTCAGTGAAGTAGTACTGAAAAGTCCTCAAACAGGTCTTAAGTGAGAGGAAACAAATGTCAGATTCTGCTTGGAGGCATTGCTCTTAATTGTCACTTCTCAGCCCAGGCCAATGCTTCGTTATATAAGTTCCCTTAATTTGTTCAAATTCCAAATGAAATAGGTTATATCAAAGTCAGCTCCAAAACAAGTAGGAAAGACACTTGACAGCTGCCTTGAATCACAGTGATGATGAAGCAACTTAAGAGATTTCTTTCCTGCAAACTTCATCACAGACCTTAAAGACATGAGCCATAAACTGCTTGACTCCACTAAGTGAATGTCTAATCTCTAGCAACATTACTGAGAAAAGAAAATGTGAACAGTTGGAAGACTGACATGGAGCAACCATGCACATCAGGAGTGCACACCAAGGACCTCCATTGCAAAATGCATTTGTTCAATGTCCTTTTGTCCTATACATGTTAACAGGATGTCAATCCAATATCTCTGTTGATTGTCAATTTCCATTTAATATTTTGATTTTGTCATCTCCAGAACACTGTGTGTAAATCCCTGGTTTTGATCACGCGCTGGAATAAGTAAGTTTGCAAGGCTTACGAAGGAACCCTATGGAGGAAGATTTTTGTTTCACCTTTGCTGTTTACATTGTAATTTTTAGGAGGATGTAAAAGACCTTACTTCACTACTGTCATGGTTCTAGCCAGGACAGGGTTAATTCTCCTCTCCATCTCACCACAGAGGGGGAGAGGGGAAAGAGCACAGTCTGGGGTGTGTCCGTGGACACACGAAATTAGGGAATACCATTACTAAACTACAACAACTACTGAATTTGAATCTACTGAAAAAATGAACTGGAATGTTCTTGAAGAAATATGGCAAATGCACATGAAAATGCTGTAGTTTGAAAATTGAAAGGAAAAAAATGCCTGTAAATTGATCAGTCATAGGGATCTCTAATGGAAGCTGGGAAAGAAAAGGACAGCTAAGAAATCTAATAAAAAAGAAACTTGTGATTTTTGCTCTCTCTTATTTCCTCTATTTTTTTTCTCTCACATTTAGTTTCATCTTATATGTAAATGGTGCAAGTTTGTAGTAGATCTGGCCTTGCTTATATTTATAGTAAAATTTATCTCATTGTATAAACTCTTTGCATTATCAGTATAAATGTGTTTGCAAGACCACCTATCAAGCTGAATATTTGTATATATCCAAAACCTCTGAAGATTTACCATATGAAATTCAATATCTTTGTTCCAGAAGAATAAAATATGAAGAATTTGCAAGAATATGATTGTAAATGAAAAGTGATGGCTTTAATTAAAAATAAGGATGAAAAAGAGGGCTGAAGGTATTAAACAAATTTGAATTTATTACTAAAATGCCTACTTGAATATATTACTGAAATGTCTACTCCAACTATCTGTTTGATCTCAGAGATATTTTCATACTGTACTAGGTAATAAAAGACTTGGAATAGCAACAGTATTATAGAACATGTGTAAGAAAAAACAATATAAAAAGAACCAAAAGTCATTGCCCAATATGGTAGCACAGAAGAGAAAGCCTGCCTGTTTAAAATAAAAAATATGCAACTGTGTTGGGAAGAACACATTTCCATTCAGCTCAAGAATCCATATTAACATGCAAAGAAGCTGAGAACTCCTTTTCAAAGCATAAGGATTTATGAAGTAGATGGAAATGACTCGAGATCAGTTTGTTAGAACAGGGTGTTAAAAATGCCAAGGTCACAGGCTGAATCCCTCTACAGGCCATTCACTGAGGGGTGGGACTTGATGATCCTTGTGGATCCTTCCAACTCAGGATATTCTGTGATTCTGTGACTCACAAAGGGCCAAATCCTGCAAATGTTTCAGCTCAATAAAATTACAGAGAAATGGAAGTGGCTCAAAGAAGTATTAGAGGACGGAGCCTGCAAAGTGGGTGGGCAAAGGACAGATGGGAATCCAGGGGCTGTGGAAGTTTACATCCTCCCTGCCCCAAAATGACTATGATTTTCTTTTGATTGTGAGAAAGCAAGACAGAAATCGACCATTGGGTTAAGCATCAGCAGAAACTGGTTATTGACCGGTTAATTAATCTGTTGCTTTGAGCTGAGCACCACTTCTGTGTTGATACATATTGCTAATTTTAATAGCACAGGAAAGGTTGATGTTTTATTTCTTTTATGAAATTGTGACTTTTCACTCCTAGATGAACAATTTCAGGTGAGATAAAAACTGTTATGTTGGTCAGGCACAAGTGTTCTGGTGTGTTTCCCCCTGCTTTTATCTTCCTTTAAGGAAGAGCAAGATTTTTAGTAATTAATTGGAAAAAAATGCATTGATTTTCAGAAATGTAGATGCCCAGAACATTGATTTTTATCTGAAGATGCTGGTTCACTTGCCCCTGAAATCCCTTTCTGTAAGAGCCTGCATCATAGTCATAGGAGGAATTTCTCAGCTTATCACAAATTTATAGGTCAGCCTTTGTAGATTCCCACCATCAATGAAAAACGTTTATTATGTTTAATTGTAATTTACATAATCTTCTAAAATCTGATTGTGTATAGATACTTTGTGGATAAAAGGGGGTAAAAGTACTCAAAATATCATGTTTCTATGATGCCAAAGCATTTGAGATTTACTACATAATGTAGGTGGAAAACACCTGAGGTAGACACGTTAACTCTGGCATAATGCTTTTTGGCACACCTTCACAGAGATTGAAACTTTAGTTCTTGCTGTGATGCTGTGCTGTTTCCGTGTGCACATGTGTCTAATGTGCTGCTGCTATGGATTGAGGGGGTTTCTGTGCCAACCTCATTGTTCAATATAGCAAAACCCTGTCAGGAATGTTACCACATTATGATGGATCTTTCTAAACTTTCTCAGCTGAGGAAAATGCAAATTTCATAAATAATAAAATAAGCTTAAACTTTATGAATAAAAACCCCACGGAACTGACCTTTAAATATTCTAAACACCAGTAGTTCTATGGCATTACAATTTATTTGACCTTTGAGAGAGTGTTCATTTAAGTCACTCCAGCTTTATTGCTTTTTAACTGTAAGAGAAGGAATTATGTCACAAAAGGTGGTTTTGTTCTAATTGGATAACAAACTTCACTGCGTTTTATATTTTTAGTCATTCATTTACAGGACAAGTCATTTGGTATGCATGTCTCAAAGTTTCTTTGATTTTTATTTAAAATGCTGTTTTCAAGACTACATTAACAATATTTGCTATGTAGTTTCCCTCCTTTGTAGCATTGCCCTCTAAGATCTCTAATCTAATGATGCAGGGCTTAATGAGACCAAGTGACTCAGCTTAGGGCTGATTTTATCTCTTTAATATAAGATTAACCATAAATTTCAATTGTAGCAGTGTTGCATATCAGAATATTAAAACAATAAATACTAATTGTCATAAGAATAGAGGACCTTTGAGCCAATCTGCTGCACCCTTTTTCTTTTTGAAAAGGCTCTGTTCTAATCTCCATTTCAAGAGCAACATTCAAAAAGCCTTATTTCATTCACACTATTTAATTATTCTTTTTTGTGTCTGAGACAGGTTCTTCTTGAAAAGCCAAGTGATGTTTATTTGCTAGAAAGAGAACGTTTGACCTGAAAAAAAAATTGGGAAAGAGGGGACAATTGTGCTCTTTTGCTTTGAATTTTTCATCCTTTTCTTTTGAATAGTAACACCTAACTTTGGTTTTGAGCATATCATCCCTCTGTATATTCAGAAAAAATACAGTGTTAAGATTCTGCTTATTGTTCAGGCTTTAGAATGGAGGAAAAAAAAAACAGTGACCATTTTCATGAATGCAAGAACCAATTCATGATGCCATCATAGGTGTTGTGTCTGTGCACAAGAGTCCTCCATCTGCTTTGGAGACCCCCAATAAAAGGGATTTAAAGCATTGGTGGGAGCATCTGTCTGTAGATCTGCATCTTCAGCAAGATTTTGAAACTGAGAAATACTGTGATAGTAAAGACTCTTGAGAGTCACGTAAATTGGGGTCAGAAGCATTTAACAGATCTATCATTAAAAGTAAGAAATCTCAAGGTAAATATCAAAGTGCTTGTCTGTCATTCTCATGAGTGGCTGGCTCTGAAAGCCATGATATGCAGAGCTACTTGATTACCTGATCCTGTCCCTCAGCTGTTTATTCAGGCTATGTGAATGGCCTGTTGCTTGACAAGATCCACTGAAATCACCGGAGACTTTGAAGCCAGTTACGTCAACTTCAGCATTTCTGTAAATCCATCTTTTCATGAGCAGGAAAATGTATGCAGCCAAAATTATCTTTGTCATTTTTGTGTAGCCAGAGAGCCATATAATTTCTTTTCAAATAGAGAAGTCTCTATTAACACCTTGTCACTTTAACTTCTGTCAAATATTATACACTTTCCATAAGTGTATTGCCTAGGTTGAATGCTTTTAATGAAAATATTAATGCATATATAATGAACAGGGTTTATAGCACACTTTTAGATTTTTGCTTCATCCAAGATATCTGAAATTACTCTGAAAATTTTTACTTTTAGCAATGTTACATGTTCCAACCATCAATTATGTACTGTACTCACCAGAATATAGTGCTAACCAGACACAATTATATTAGATGATAAGCAAAATATAACTTTAATTGGTTAATAATACACCTGCATTATTAACTTTTGAGTAAGTATAAGTCATATTTCTGACAAAAAAATATGTTCTACTCGGTACTTTCACTCTATCAACTATTTTTTTTAAATTCAAATTTTTTTAAAACTTCTGTTTATAGAATTTTAAAAGAGTCCCAGCATATAATCTCAGATTCCTACCTACAATGTAATTCTGATGTGGCAATTGAATTTATAATCACAAAACTGTTAAAAATCTGTTTTCTTGCTTTGTTAAAATTTATGAAGATGTGATAACAAATATTACCTCATTTTTATTCCTTTCAACTAAGTTTCTCATAAAATTCAAGCATAAATTTTGTACTTGCATGAATGCTTACAGCTATTTCACATGATATAGCAATGTTTTATATTCTATATTTGGTACAAAGAAGATAGATGAAGATAAAACTGAAGTCTGTCTGTCCTATGAAGACTTGCTTTCATACATGAAATATGAAAGCCTGTGAAGGGAGGAGGATACTGCTCTTTCCCTGAAAATAACTTTTTTTAAAAAAAAAAGTGCTTAACAAACTTCTGCATGTACCAGTTGAAAGATGGCAAATGACACAATAGTAAAGAAGCCTATAAAAGTGTGGATTATTGTATTCCTGAGAGAAGCAAGAACAGAGAGATCTGATAGCTTTACCTCAGCTGTGACATATAAACGGCTCAAAGACAATTCTGTGGAATTGGTTTGAAAGGGCCTCCTGCCCTATCCAAATTCAATCAGGTAGGCCATTTTGGACAACAGGATGAGATAAACAGATTGCTGCACTGTTTCTGCTTTGCTTGTCCTCTGAGCATCTCCTCAGTGTGGATACCCAGACATCTCTAAATTTCATTGAATGCATTGTTGTTCTCGCCTGCACATCTTCTGCTTTTAGTCTGGAGGGTATTGTGGGCTCTTCATTCACACAGTCTATTCTAACCTCAATGGGACTCTTTTACAAAGACTTTTTTTGTTATTTCTTCCTAGTTTCCTAATATATACAAGTAAAAGTTAATTCTCTCCAGTGTCAGGCTGCATCTGTCTCTGCAAGGCCAATGCTTTGTTTAGGAAATGCAGACTGGATATGTAAAAAATATAAGAATAAATATATTTTCCTTTTAGTTGACTTCTCAGTTTTTTTCATTACCTTTTTTAACTCATGGAGTCATGGAGCACCCTAAAATTGTCCATGGTTTCCTCTGTTCCCATAAGTTGGTAGAATACTTTTCACTGTAAATTGTGCTTTCAAAGGCTGGTTAACATAAAACATCTGAGATGTTTAGGGAGAGGAGATGATTGCTCTAATGCAGCCGTATGACGAAGAAAAAAGAGCTTCAAAGAAACTTTTTAATGTTTTAGAATTTCCAGGTTAAGAAGAAACTGTTAAATATTTGGGGGAGGGAATAAATTATTTTCTGCAAATGAGTCTATCAGTTAAAAGAAGAAATGTAACACAATTAAAATTAGGTGGCTAATATAGACAGAGGTTTCCATCTGGCATTGTATTATTAGAAGAAAGACAAGAACAATAAACAATTTCACTAGACTGATGGTTTCTTCCCTTCATTGAATCTCAATAGTAAATGTAATTAGGATCTCTGAGCCTCAATGACTAATATAAATTCCTCTCTTCAGCTTTTCTTTGTGCAGACTAATGAAGTAAGTAAAATATCTTTTTTGTCTACTGGAGAAGTATTCTGGACTTTAGCTTCATGTCAGGCATAAATCAAGTTTCACAGTACTTTATATCCCCAGAATATCCCAAGGAAAGAGAAATTCATCAAGAATAACACCATTAGTGCATGCCTGGAGGGCAGCCATCTTATTCTCTTAAACCAATGAATAAACTGCAAGTATAAAATCAGAGTTTTAATTGATTAATATTTGCACAGAAAAGGAAAATACTATGTTCTTTTTAACAATTGAAAAATTTTCTGACTCCAAGCTTTTATTGCTGAGATTTTTCACATATTTTATCCTGCTGATTCTCACAAATATTTCGTTCCTAATTTCATGCGCTTGCTTACATACTCATCATATACTTTATAAAAATTAATACAAGAGAAAAATAATAAAAAAAAGAGAAGTCTTTTTGCCAAAGATTTATTTAAAAACTTTTGGGGAATAAAAAACATTATAGGAATTTTTTTGGGGTAGTTTGGGGTGTTTTTTTGTGGTATTACATGAGAAATACTTTTATAATCTGTAACTAAAGTTATGATGATTCACGTACTTGCATTTGGTTGTACTTTCTGTTTCAGTATCAAGATTGTTGGGTGCCAAGATCTGATTTGGGGATACTTTGGACCACAAATTCTTTCCTAAGATTCTGACTTCCATCTGCCCAGAAGTGTATTTCTACTCAGATACATCTGTGTGCCTGGAAGCTTTTCCTCACCCCATTATTAAAAAATAAAGTACATAATACTGCAACATGAAAAGCTGCCACGACTTTGTGATCAAGTTGGCACTGGTCAAATATAGGGGGCACCTGGCGTGGTCACAGTTTCCTCCTTCACAGGGAAAGTAATCTATAATCTCCAGATGTAATTACAGCAAAGTTTGTAGGTGTTATGACACAGTCAGATTAGATGTTCACCATTTAGACATTGTTATGAACTGCCTTAATTAAAAGTAATGTTTTAAAATGAACAGTGGAGAAGAATGGAGGTGTCTTCACACCGTGTTTCCTAACTTCTGGCTGTTCTATAGTGTGTATCTGTCTTTCTAAAGGAAAGAAATTGATCTCTTTCAAATGCCTAAGGAGTATTGGCACTCTGTATTTTTCTGCCCATCTGCTCGCAAAAGAACATATGAATTAATCTTTCTCTGAATGTTTAGGGTTATCATTGATACCTGCTGAAAGAGGGACACTTTATATTCCCTAGATTAATAAACTGGGATTTGGAGCAGTTCAGGCTCATTTGTTCCAGGAGAGATTAATCTTGTTAGACTTGGTCTCTAAGCTTCATCAAATACAAATCATGCACCTTAGTGCTGCCTCATACTCTTTCTACCAATTATATCCATATGCACTTTCCGTCTGTATTTCATTGTGGATATATGAAAACAGAAAATTTCACTACAAATACTTGGAAAAACAGCAATGGGAGTTACTTAGGGTTGAAGAGAACCTAGACACTTAGTATAGGCGAGTTATTTTAATATTATCTTTTATTACATGGTCCTTCACTGTTTTTCTGCAATTCCTGGGCAGATAATAAGAATGACATTTCCATGTCATTTTCCATGGTTCTCATAGAAATCGCTTATGTACCTGTAAATGACATCTGAATAAACATGATTGTTCTTAGTAGTTTATTTTCTGTATTTTTAACTGTCTTTTTGAGTGCATTTCAAATTAAAACAGGAATTTTAGTTGCTACACAAATTCAGTTGATATACACATTCATTTTATTTCCATGGTACTTAAAACTATTTCTAGTTTAAAATTCAAAATGGACTTGGGAAAGAGGATTGTTTCTAAAACCAGATCAATATACTGCTTTTAGAAGTAATTAAAATGAGCCCTTTAATAGGTCTTCCAACTTTAAAATAAAATACAAATGTTCTTTGTTATGTATTTGCTGAATAAAAATTTAAATCTAAAGACTATTCAAGGTGCTTACTTGGGAAGTTTTTAAATATGTGTGGCAGTGGTAGGATAAAAATGGGTAACAGTCTAAGTACTGTATAATTATTTCTTTCTTCTTCTGAGACTAATGCACTTTCAGAAACAGATCACTCAAATTCTTTCCCTGATATTTAGGACATCCAGCAGTCAAGAATCAAGGAAAAATGGGATTCTAATGGATACTCATTCCCATCAAATGACATGTAAATACAGTATTTCTTTCATATATTCTTACTCTGCTTATAATTTTTCTGTTCAGTCTTTTTGTTTCACTGTGAAAACTGAAAAGTTGTAATGTGCAAGATTCTTGGTGATTAATTAATTTGGAGGAGGAAATTCAAAGACCTCAAGAGATCAAAGTGATCTTAGTCAAAGCAGGTGAAAACTGCTTTTGTTGCCTGACTTAACTTCTGCTTAGTGAAAATTAATTTTATTGTTTTTGTGAATGCAATGTTCTTTGGTAATATTGGCAGTATATTGTAGAAGGGGAAGGTTTATAATATTTTGGGATTTATTCCACTCATTTAAAACCATTACAAAGTAATTAGTTTTGTAATACTAGAAAAGTAACGTGATGACTTTTTGTTGCCCTTAATATTACTGAATAGTCCATTTATACTTTTCAGGCAAAAATATGCCATGAAAGCTTTTAATTAAATTCATTAAAAATTGCACTGCATTGATTATTCAACCTTACTTGATTATACAAAATAGAGTAATCTTTTCCCGGCTGTAACTTAGATAATAAAGTATCTAATAGGAGTTGCCATGGTAATCAAAGTTAGAAAAGTGCTTTTTCAGACAGGAATTCAGAAATAAAGGACTTCTAATGTTGTGATTTTTCTGGAGCAGAGGTCTGCTTCTCGTTATTTTAGAAGCTTGTCAGAAAAATTTATGTGATCCTTAAAACTTCACTTTTAATGTCTTCTTTACAGAAATACTTCTAAATTTTATGCTAATTACCTCTTTCTTAAACTTCTGTGTTCCAGTTATCTCGAGTTACTTGACATAGAGGAAGTAGGGACATAGGACTAAGATAACTGACTATGAAGACACCCAAAATTAGGGCACCTGCAGTTACTCTCTTGCATTGAATCGCGAACAATGAATTTAGGACTCTACAGTTCTGTTTGGACTGACACTGTTTTGCAAGTTCATTAAGTATGAGGAAAAAGATGATGATTTTAAATCTCAGAGAGGTTACAGTACTTTGTGGACAAATGAGCTGTGGCAAAGTCCATTCTGTAGATTTGTTATGAATCTAGTATGGGAATAATTTCTGAAAGAAAAAACCAAACAGAAACCACCACAAAGCAAACAAAGAACAAATCACACAGATGCAGCAGTTTTTGATATCATGCCACCATATCAAAATTTTTCAAGTCACAGGATCTGTAGGAAGTTATAACACTGAAGGTATGTATACACTATTTCTAAAAGGTAAAGAATGAATTTTCAACATTCTAAATATTTAAGATATATTTACACAATCACATAAACCTGATAATCATCCACTAAATAAGACAAACATTTACAATAGTTGCTCAAATTACCAGTATTATTGTATAATGCATGTAATAATATTCCAGATTCTTTTGTACAAATGCTTCTGTGAATAATAAGAGGCAATTACCAACAATCACTTTTACATTTGGAAAGTAATATTTTTATGTGAATGAATGAATGAATGATCAATAATTATTTTTTAATCTTTCTCGTGAAATAAGAGCTCTGCTTCTTGTTCTGCTTCTAAAATATTTTAATTTAGATACCCAATCTCATAGTACAGAGGGCAATAATAAGGACTGAATAAGAAAAAGAACAATTCATCAGGATCTCACTGGCTGAAATTTGTTTGTCTACATGATTTAAGCAAATATTAAAATCCAAAATGTGTTCGCATCTGGTCCTGGGCAGAAAGTTGCCAAATTCATCAGACTGTACTTGTAAGTAGTAATCCCTCAAACTCTAATTAAAATTCACATGGTAGCACTATATTGTAATTAAATAGAAAGTAAAAATCTAAAACATAAATGTTAAACATCTCCCATTTTGCTTTACCAATGTGATAAATCATATTTCAAATCAATGTTTTCAATTTGTAGGATTTACTACAACGAAGAAGAGATAAAGAGCTCCTTTATAATTACTGTAAAAGAGATATTAGGACTGAGTGACTCAGTATTCCAGGTCAGATTTTAGTGGAATAACAAGAACAGCTCTTAAACATATAAGTGTGCCATATAGTAAATAACAGTTCAGAGGACAAACACTTGCAATAGATCACTTTGAGGTCTCCAGGTTTTGATATCTTCAAAGCATTTGCTTTTTAAGATGCACAAAATATTTAAAATCTGATTCTTTTTTTCCTTAGCTTAACATACAGTTATATGTTTACTGGTAAATTAGACATGCCTTGAAGAGCTTTTGGGGAACAGAGACCACCTGACCTGACAATCTCTCATGGGAGTTGTGTGAAGTCTTGTAGTCACAAAAGCAGGGTGGCTGAATCCATATTGACTGTTAAGTGTGCCCAGAACATTTTGGCTAAAATAATTTCTGTGAATGCATTTGGAAACCACTAATTGCGAAGGGCCCTAAGAATCCTAGAAAAGCTCTTAAATTCCAGTAGGTTAGGAGTGTTTCTGGACACAATTTAATTCAGTAAAATAGTAAATTGCAAGGTTTTATCTTAATTTTTTTCAGCAGTAACTTTCTTTTCAGGATTTCTAAACTAGGAATTCAAAGTGGTGAGTAATGTCTAATAAGTCTTACAAAATGTACATGCTTAAAGCTCAGGTATAAATAAATGAATACACTGTATAAAATGTATTCAATTTGTTTTTCCCTCTTCAATGACTTAAAATAATACATAATTTTACAAGAAAATAACCTGCAATTTAATTTTATTATTTATCTTCATACTGTAAAAGTACATCAAAATACTAATTTTCTTTAAATCAAGATTATTTTATTAGGGATAACTCGATTTTGTAGTCCATTAATTGTGAATATAGTAGCTTCTTTTTGTTTTTTTTTTTTTTTTTGTAAAATTTAACACTGAGAATACAGTATAAGTGGCTCTATCACAATCTCTATAACCTAGAAAATGAGTTCAAGCCACTATTTAATTCAAAGAACTTTTACTTCATCCTTTCCTTATGCTTAAACCAGCTAAAAAATATTTGACTTGCACTTTTATATGGCATTAGTTCTTAAGTGTTGACCTTACATTCTTAGTACCTAACTAAAAGTGCCATACTTTTAAAATGTCAAAAAATTGCTAGTGTTCCAAAAAATTAAGACCTTATGATAAAATATGAGGAAAATTTAAAGTAAGCTAAAAGCTCACAGAATGTAGAGCCATGTTAATCATTAATAAAATGAATAAAAATACACTTTAAAAAGCTTATGGTATAGTATATATTTATGTGCAGTTAAATAAAGTATGTATGGTATAGTTCTTGGGTAGGTGTTTAGTGTAAGGTTGTGCATTTGAAGCCAGACCTGATTCTCACCAGAGCAAAGGGAAAAAATAATTTTTCTTTGTTGTCTTTGATTGTTTGTTTTTCTATTTATTTCAGACCAGATTCTCAAGTCCCTGGCTAGTCTTTACTCTACAAAACTCATATTATCAGCAGCATTACTCTTGATTTAAGAATGAGTCAAATAAATTTTCTTCACTATTCTAATTAAATATGTCACTTGCTGCAAAGATATCCCAGCAGACATTACACAGGTCTCTGATTAGACTCATATGTAGCACATAGTAAGGAAAACACATGCTGTGCTAATGAAAATATGGGCTTTAAACATTGTAACCATGATTATGGAGAGTTAAGCATTTAAGGCTTCATAAAGTTTTCAAGATAATTTGACTTGAAATGTCAAGAAAATAGCAGAAGGTCTGTTTTATGTGTGAACACCTACAGCCTATAGATGTAGGACGATATTTTTCCACAATATTGACAAGAATTTAAGCATGCAGTTCAGAGGGAAGTAGCAGCACTGGTGGGTAATAAAAACTCATTAAACTTGTGGGATGAGGGATGTGATTGAGGAAGGCACAGGCATTAGTACCATGCACACTGAAATACCAAGGGTTTTGAGCTGAAGGAAATATATTTGAGAGGACACTAATATCAGTTTTTGTAATGAAGTCTTCCTGAATCCCTTCCTACTTTGAGCATATAGTTTTAAGCATGATAATTTTTAGAGATACTTCCAGATACTAAGCACTTCCTGTAACTTTCCTAGTATATTCTCCTCTGACTAAGCTAGTAAGGCTAAAAGATGCTTAGAAATTCAGTCCCTTCATGGGATTAGGTCAATTAAAAACATTGCTTCTTTTGCCTTTCTTTGCACAAAGCATTTTCAGAAGGAAAAACTGACTGAGGCACTAGACTTGTAGCAGTGTAAGGGACCACAGCCAGTCCAAAGGAATGCAATCCTCCACTTATGTTTGCACACCAAGCAAGAAATATGTGGGGAGTGCTCTGGTAGTTTCCAGCTACTGCCACAGTACGTCTAGGCATTACAAGAACTCTCTAGGAAAGACAAAACTTTAGAGACGTCTTGATGCACATAGATGAGGATGTTTTTGTCTCTGAGAATCACTCTACTACAGCTGGACATCTGACTCGGAGCTCCCTGCCCCACTGAGCTGGCAATCCTGACTTTGTGATGGCCGCTCCTGTGTTGCTGTGAACATCCTGATTTACCCTGCTAGGATAATAAATTTGCTAGGACGCCTAAATTGGGCACTAGGACTTAAATGGATATTTTAAGGGGTTTTGAAGAGGTAAAGGAGAAATAGGGGTGTTGCAGTAGATAAGGACCTGGAGGGTACCTAAATTGATTTCAAGTGTTAGCAATTTACAACAACTTTGTATCAGTTATGAAACTATTGCAAGGGGTTAGATTTTGGCTGGATAAATGAGATGGCATCTTTTTCAGTCAGGTATTGTGATTTAAATCCAAGGAAGCCTTATTTTTTTATTTTATTTTTTTTTAAATAGAAGTGGATTTGTAGGGGTAATTTTTCGTAACATATGGTAATACAACTGGTAATATTAACAAAAATAAGAACAGAAGCAGGAGTAAAAACAGTAAATGAGGGAAGTTTCCCTATATTTATTTTCCAAATGTTTCTAAATAATGTCCAATATTTCAAGTCAGAACCATAATACTTTAAAAATCTAGAACAGTTTTCTTTACATCTGTTTCCTTGCATTACCGTGCTTACAGAATTTATAACACAGTCCCCTAAAAATATCTGTTTTAAAATCTGTCCAAAATACAAATCTTTCTGATGCACCTGTTCTTCCATCTATTGTGCATCATAAACTTTCTCTCTTACTCTATCATTTATTTTATTTTGGAAGCTTACCCACTGCTCAAGACTTGTTTCTACAAAGTTAGAGCAATGAAAGAAATATTGAATAAAGACTGTAATACAATTGTAAACATTTTAAATGAGTATTTCATCCAAAATCAAATCTGCAGTTCTTATTGTATTTGGTTGCTGCACAGATTGCAAGACTCATGTTCTTTCCCAGCATAACATCAATAAGCTATTTTCTCCACCAGCTGCTCACACATTTGGTTGTTGTGACTATTAACCATATAAAAGTTATCTCAGTATTGGATCTCAGTGATGAAAAACTCAAAACATCTTGATTTCTTGCAGTTATTGCTAGATATTTTCTGATTGAAAGCTTTCATAGTACTATCAAGTCCTTTGCCAATCTCTATAATCCAAACAAGTCCTGCAAACATTTTTATCTGTGTTCATAAATATATGCCTATATATATCTGTGTGTAAATGTATATGTGTGCGTATATATATACACACACAAATGTATGTACATATTTTGATATGTAAATTCCATTCAGTACTTACTTGAAAAGCAAATATTTTCTTGTAATAATCCACTTAGAACAAGGCTATGTCCAAGATAGAGTCACACTTACACAGCCTGTTCTATAAAGGGTCACTTGGCAGGGAAAAAAAATCTTGGACGCTGCTGTGGCTGTTGATAGTGCAGAGAATGCTACGGTGCAGTGATGAGCAGCACCTCCGAGTTTAGTCAGTTGTGCCAGGTTCAATTGCTTTGAATACAGGGTGGCCAAGATATTACTTATGTGTGAGGAATTTCAGTTAAATCCCTGGTAATATTGTTCAGGGTGAGTAATGGTGGCTCATATTGACTCCTAAATGCCCTCTTTTCACGCTAATGTTGCAGTCATATGCTTGTGGGAAACTTTGCTTGCTGAACATTTGAGTTTTTCCTCCTGCCAGTACTCTAGCAAGTCCAAAGGCTGAAATACTGTTTACTCAGACAGAAAAAAAATTTCCATTGACCAGAGCTATCATTTTTAAAGGCACACTCCATATGACAATTCTAATTTCTCCTAAATTCCAAATGTTAATAGCTCCCCTTGGCTTCCTTATCTTTTTAGTGCACAGGTGTATAAACCTAATTTTTTTTCCCAAGCCTACCAATCAAAGCAGAACTTATGATGTAGCACACATGGGTCCACTGAAATAGAAGAAAATGTTAAACCCTGGCAAAGTCTCTATATTATTATACAGTCTCCTACTAATTAAAGACTTCTTTATGATGAATCTAAAACCACAAGGTAACTTGACTTTTGAGTGTGACATGACCAATGAAATAATCACAGGCAACACAGAGAAAGAAATGTTCTGCTCACAGATAAATTTTTTTCCTGTATTCTTAGGTTTTGTTTGTTTTCATCAATCATTTCATGGGAAGCCTATTTTAAAAATCTCTTTGACTATGGGTTTGTCTAAATATACATTTCTCACAATGCATTTGGAAACTGGATCTGCTGAAACATAAACATATTTGCATTTGTGAAAGTTTGAGAGAAGTCTAGACTTCTACCTTACGGAAGTGTCTGTTAGCTGTCATCAGCTTACTGCTGAGAAAGTCCTGAACCAGGAAGTACTGCAACAATCAAAAATAATTTTAGATTCTTTTCAGCTAATAAGATTATTTTGCTTATAAAACAATACAATACTTTAAGTGCACTTTTAAAAATTATTATTATCACAAGTCATATACACAAATTAATTTCCTGAGTTTAAAAAAATACCCTTTTCTCCCATGCTACAAATACAATTTTACAGATCGGAACAGATGGTGGTTTAGAGTGAAGATGTACTAAACTACTATAAAGTATAGTTACTGCCATACTCTGTGGTGACAGATGTTAGTAAGAGCTTATGTGTTTAGTCTTTTTTATATTTTTTTATTGTAGCTTTATAGTATATTTCATGCAGCTTGAAGAAAAATAATCTTATTTTCCTATCATTCCAATTTGTGTGTTGAAATTTTGAGTCATAAAAATTCTTGGATGTTTTTAAGTTCTCAGATACCCTATTATTTAAATTTGCCTTTTCTAACAAGCATTGGAGTATGAAATAAAATCAAATAATATAGGTTTCTTTTTTTTTTTTTATTATTCCTCTAGAAAAAATGTGTTCAAAGGCAACAGTCAGAAAAGTTCCAATGAAGAGAAAAGTGTGAGGGAAAGCTATACCATGTTCAACAGACTTGAAGTCTGCCACAGCATATGGGAAAGAGAATCCTTAACTGACAAATCTTTACTGAGAATGAACCTGTTAACCAAAGCAATTTAAATCCAGCCGGTGTTCACTGGAGTGCTCCAGCTGACCTCAGCTTTTTTCTGATAACAGAGAGAAGCTTTTAAGGGATTTTCACAACCAAGTGGAACTGAACCCATAAGTGCACAGGAAAATGATGCATTTCTTGCAGCTTATTTTTGCCTGAATCCAATTATGCCTAGTCAACAGCCAGCTGTTGCCTCAAAATAGACTAAGCAGGGAACTCTGTGGAAAAGTTGGGAAAATAAAAGCCAGCTAGTTGTAAGAATGGATTAGAGCAGTGATTTTTGGATTTCTTTTTTTGCAGTTTTGTGTTTTCCAATCTAACCTAGGATTGCTAGAACACTCTGATCTAGATGCCAAAATGGCACTGCCAACTGAGGCTCTCCTGAGAGAATTCTTCAGGCAAGTAAGTGGATTACATCCCACGCACTGTATTGTCTGCAGTTTTCAATTCAGCTAAGCTCTGGGAATTGCAGATAGCAGCTGAAAGAGCCCCCACTTTAAAGAGAAAGGTAGAAGTGTCTGATGCGGGAAAGGATTTTCTGACTATGAGATTTGCTCTGAGAAATTGAAGATGGTTTTCCAAGGAAAGAAAAACAAAGGAACTGTCTCAGAATTTTCATGGACTGCAAATGGGAAACAGAGATTTAAGATGGTCTATACAGGCATTATAGGATTTGATGGATTGAAGAGGAAGATCAGGTAATTTTGTGGAACTGAAAAGAGCAAACACATTCAAATTTATGAATAAAGTGACAGCATGGAAAGAAACTCATTTTTTTATAATATAAAGAATAGTCTTATAAAGAACAAAAAAACTGAAAAAAATTAACAAAATATGAGTATGGAGTGGAGCGATGAGAGATGATAAAACAAATGTAGGATAATTTTTAAATTAATGGGACTACTGAGAATTAACTGCCTTTAAATATTATAAGTCAAGGTAGCTTGCCTTCATGAACACTTGATGAATATTTCAGGTACTCAGAGTCATAAGGAGTATCTCTATAATGTGGTCATGTAATTTTGTTTATAAAAGGTAAAACTTGAATGCAAACATGGGTTTAGGATTAAATGCTAAACTAATAGAATTGTATTTTGCTCTTATGCTTGTTGTAAGCTGACATTGACCAGCCTGATGGTATTATTGATATTGCTATTCATAGCACTCATAAACTTAGAAGTTTATTTCTGTGTCTACTTTTCCTCAGGGAGATTGAAGCTCTGATTATTTGGCAAAGAACCAAGGAAGGACCGCAACAGAGAGTGTTTAGTGAAGATTTAGGCAAAACTTGAGCAGTTTAAATAAGTATCAAGTTAGCGTGTTCTTTCAAAATTATTCCTCAGGCTCCAGAACTGGCAACCTGTCTGCAGTGCAGACTTGCAACTGCATTCTTGATTAGTGGTTTGCAAAAGAAGCTCTTTGGAGGTATCTTAATGGGAAGATTGTAATTCTAACTGTGTCCATGCTAAAAACTCATTAGGGGCCCATAAATATGAGGGAAATGAGAGGAAGCAGAAAGATTAAAGGGGAAGTTATGATTCAATAGAGAAAATACGTATTTTCATTCACTGAGTAAACAAAATCACAATTGCCCTTTGGGCACTTATGTATCATAGGCAAATAACCAGTCTGCAAGGAGAGCACTTTATATGTGAATACTGTAACTTGGTAGGCACGCAAGCAGTGGGTAACATGCAGCAGGTATTAAATGGATAAATATGTGTAAAGATTGTGTTTGGCTGGGCAAGAGACAGAAGCCTGGCAGAGGGGCTCGTGGTGACACAACACAGCAAGCTCTGTGCGTCTTGTTGGATTAAAGACTAGATTTGTGTCTCAGCCAATATAATGTCATGTTGAGTTATGTAAATCCCATCACAGAAATGCAAACACAATGCAGCAGCAGCATTCTTTGGCATGGGCTCTTCAGCTGTTTTCCTGAAACCAATTTGATGTCTTGCTACAGATTGTTTTTCCCTTGCGGCACAGCCACATTGTTAGTGGAATTAAGTTATTTTTTCTGAATTATTATGATGTGAACCCCAAAGTTTATTAACTGCAATGCTTATTTTTCTTAAATGCAATACCTTAGGACAACAAGAAAGTTGATATCATAGTAAAAGAAAATGATATTATGCATTCAAGGAGATAAGCAACATTCAGCTAACAAATATTAAATGTTTAAGGAAAAATATCCTGACTGATAGTAGGATATTTGCAGCCTCAGACTGGTTCAGAGTGCATGGAGAAAGAAAAGTGGCACATGGGCTTATTTCACCTCATTCCTTAAGTGGATGGCAAGAGGGCAGAGCCAGTCAGATGATGGAAGGTGACATACCAGTCCTCATTTCTGTGCAAGGCAACAGAAGAGGAATTCTTCCAGAGGGAAGAAAAGGGGTGAGGATCAGAGTAAGACAGCAGTTCAGAATAACTGTAGGGGAGCACAAACCTGTTCTTTGATGAGGTTTGCTATGACTTTCAATTTCTACTTTGCCTAAGGCATCCCAATTATGGATCTAATCTAGCCCCGAGTGCTGGAGCTGTAATACTAAATATTCAGGCCTATTGCCCTGATAGTTTATACCAAATTCAAAAATCACTTTAGGGGTGAAAGTTCAGATTTAAAGCACAGCTTTTGAATGCAAGCTTAAATGATGCCCTCAAAATAAAATGCCTGCAGGTGTCCTCTTTTCACTTTGTAATATGTTAATATTAAGCCTAATGTAGCTAGCACATTAGGGAATTTTCCTTCACATCAGCTTTTTAGGGCCTTTGCTGTATTTGGTAGTATTTTGAGCATCATAAAAAAGAATTTTTTAAAATATCAACTTTAAGCTGTGTGATGCATTCAAAAATATTTTGAAAACATCAAGATTATAATATAATGTTCTCAAATTGTATACACTGAGGTTTATTTTCCCTCATAATATCTTTTAAGCTAAATGTGAATCAGTGTAAAAAAGTGAGCATAGCAGCATTTAGTCTGCCAGCATTCTTTGATTTTATAGATCTTATGTTTAGCTCTTTGTTCAGATGAATAGCTGTGTGTGGCATTTAAAATTTTTCCTTCTAAACCCACTTCTACTTTATAGCAAGATAAAAATCAAAATGCTATTTTGTAAAAGACAGCATTCCCTTTAGAGGTCTATAAGTATTTTGCAATGGCACTCTTATTCTCAAGTCTTAAATATTCCTTTCAGAATATTTTGGTTTAGTGGGTTGCTTTGACATTAATCACACGTAACAGTTGTTTGCAAATGTGCAGCAATGCTGTCTGTTGAGATTTGTAAAAACACTAATAGCTTCCGGAGCTGTTTGCTGCAGGAACAGGAGCTTGGCTGCAGCTGATGACAGTGATGAAAATGGGCATCAAACTGAGACAGTCCAAACTTGTCCTGAAGTTAAAGGATTGTCCACCTTGAGAGCTAATTGGAATTAAAGGATTATCTCACCTAGAGAGCTAATTGGAATGCTGGATCAATGACTGAGCTTTGAAGCCACTGGTTCAGGCCACAGGTGAGATGAATTGTCTTGCCTGTAGATATTGGTTCACATGAACCCTGCACAATGTAATGACCCACCACAAAATAATAATTTATTCTTAATTCATACCTGTGTTGAGAGGTCTCATTTTTAGTTTATTGAAGCAATTCAAGGGTCTATTGACTTTATTTAGGAAATCATTAGAGCTTAATAAACAAACATATGCACTCCCTTACTAGGAAAACCATTACATATTTCTGGATATTTCGTAACTTTAAATTCTATGGGCACAATAACGTCTTCTCACCTGCTTCTTCAGCCTTTTGAGGTGAATTCATTCAAATTAAGACTGTCCCATGGATCTGAAAGTTGGTTTTGCCCTTTACTGTAATAGTTGCTAGATATGTGGTATTGACTCTCTTAAGACAATATGTCATTTAAACCACATACCTACATTACTAATTTTTAATGTGTAAATGACAACCAAACTGAATTTTCAATGTTTTAATATCTTTTCAAAGTTTCTATTAAGCTTAAAACCAGTCTATGTGTTAAAATTTATAATTAAGTAAAAAAAATAATGGTTGATGCATTAATTGTCTGGAAAACACAGTTCTCAAGCAATGAAAGCAAAATCAGAAAAAAAACCTCAACATCCCTAAGTGTTTAAAATCCCACTAGGTATGGTAAACTTAAATTACGTATCTATCAATGAAAAGGAAGAATCAAATTCAGAGAGACAATTTGCATTGTATATCATACATGTAGCTCTGAATCTATCCAAATTGTTTTTCCCCTTAGTGCCTGAAACTGAAAAAAAAATCAAATTTATTTATTTATTGAGGAATCAGTGCTATCAGTCATATTTTGAGAATGACTACTCAAAACTTCAGGGAACATAACGGAGACATCCTTAGCTCTTGATCCTTACTGCAGAAAAACACTTTATAGGAGTTGAGCCGATGTTGAAAAAATAATCAGGCCTGAATATTTGCATAGGTAAAACTGTAGGCATTGAAGAGACCTAAATAAGTTTTCAGGTACTGTGAAACGTTGTACCTGTGCTGGGTACAACCTAAAGGATTGCCAGTGTTATAATTCAGATATAGTTTAAAAAATAAAATCCTGCTTTGGAAGTTTTAATCTTTTGTTTGTATTTAGCTGAATTTTTTTATACCTCTAATACAGCAACAGAGTACAGTAAGACGAGGACTATAAATTAAAAAATATGACAAAATAAATTCATACAAGCTACTGCAGAAAGTAAATTGATTTTTTCCCTTGTTGTTTTAATTTTCTATGTTTTATAGTGACCCTTTAAAAAGATAGGAAAATCCAGGGAAAAACAGAAATGAAGAAATCTCTTTTGCCTATTTTATTAGAAAATGGGTATATTAGGATATTTTCATAGGAATGCCTCAAATTTTATTTGACTTCTCAGGAAGAAATGTATGAAAAATAAAATAAAATAAATATAGACAATAAAAGTAAACCAAGATTTGTTTTCATAATACCAGTTTAACTTACATTATTTAAAAATTAAAATAACCATTACACAAATGCAGGAAGAATAACAGTATTCATGGACAGAAAAAATAAAGATTGTCAATGTCACAAGCTTCACACATTTATGAAATATCACTGTTGCTTTTGGGTCATAAAAATGATAGCTTCACTTGCAAAAGAGCAATGAATCATATATAGTAGGCTTGGGAAAAAATGAGCTTTCATCTACACTTTACTTTATTATTAACCAGAAAAGTTATTGCATTATCTTGGAAACCTACACTCCATCTGGAAGCTACTCCATGGTTGAAGGAGCTACGGAGATGTGCTTCACTGGAAGAAATACATTTATCTGAAAGCATCACACCTAATGTACGAGGCACTAAGCTTTGATTTCATGGTCTCATGCAGACTGCACAAATATCTCTCAGTACAGCTTTTCCAAGGAAATGACAGCCAGGAAGGGATGAGCAGGAGCTAGATATCCTGTAATTTCAGAAGCTTACTGGCTGTATTTTAATTCATTCAGTTGTCTGAAAGTTTTACTCCTGATAGGATTAAATTCTTATTCTAAATAACAACATAATGATAGCCTTGAATATTTACCTCGGAATTGCCTTTGGTGAAGAGTGAATTTAATTTCCTTGAAAACACAGGCAGCAGTTGGATGATCTACAATCTGGCTATTTAAATCTGTGAAAGAATGAAGAAAGCCCTATTTGAAGTTAATAGTTGAACAGTTTTTACAAAAAGTAAAACTAATTTGGTTCTAAGGCACATATCATATTGATAGTCACTGAAGGCATTACTGAACTGAGAAAGTAGTTTTATCTGTTACTATCTGTGAGAATGTACAAGATAATACTTTTACCCAGCTCCCTCACTGATCTTAAGTTTTACTGTTTCATCAAACTTTGGATGACTTTTCAGAAGATTGACACAAGCTCCCTTTGGCACATTTCAGGCAAGCATTTGGCAAACCACTTCTCACGAAGCCTACAGTACACTGACTTCCTTGTCTCTTCCACCAGAAACAAAGGATTAATCTATATAGAAAATGGAGGTAACTAGAATGGGCTTATCCAAACAGCTAAACTTTGAAAAAGTTGCATGGAACCAAAAAAGATAATCTTAACAATGGGAAATGGTGCTGTACAGAGCCTTGCCTTATTTATTTATTTTGGGTACTATATAAGTTTAGCAGAATAAAGGCATAAAAAGCATTTTAAGGCCAAAACTATCACAGTGGGATTGGCATCGTTCCAGTTCAGGATATACAGATCCATTCTCCTTTTGTTCCAACAAATGAAGGAGGTCATTAATTTTTTGTGTGGAACAGTTACTAAAGTGGATTAAGTATGCCTTTAATGCCCGGCTTACTTGACTACTCACTAAAAATAAATCAGATACCAAAGTTATTCCCATATCCTTTTTCTAGAAATAAAATCTAGTTTTCAGAAATAATATACAGCCAAAATAATACATTGCTGAAACCTTGCTGTTAAAAGATGCTGTAACAAAGCAATTAAGAGTTGGTGACATCACTTGCATAGGTTCATTGATGCCGGAATGATTTTTGTCTTTTCTTTTATATACCTTTTACACAGTTCTCTGTATCCACAAGTATTAGCAGTATGCATACTTGCAACCTTTTACTTAGTTTAGTGCTTCGTGTTTTGTAAGTGTTCTGCAGGCCTGAGACTGAACAGCCCAGAGCTGCAAAGCCAGGGACACCAAACATTCCTACTGTCTCAGGAACCCAAGGTCTCCTGACAGGAGGATTCTGTAAACTCGAGCTGAGCCCACCCCAACCTCATTATTGGGCCCCCTTGTTAGATCTGCTGATGTGTAAGGTCTATAACTGGTATGTGTGATTGATGGAGGTGCATTTGCCATGCTGTCACTTGGGTGAAGTGGATGCATCAAACAGGATCCTGATTAAAATACTGAGGTAAAGACCCCAACCTCTTTAACCGTGTCTGGCGTCATTTTCCTAACACCAGGAAAAAGGCATCACATTTTTTACCAATCTTGTGATATATCCTTTTACAAACTGTGCCACCTATTTCTTTAAACTCAGAGGAATATAGTTGGGTTTACTGCAATAATATCATGTGATTTTTCTTAGCAGCCTGGGAAAGACATTGAATTTGAATCTGTGGTCTTTATCTTACTTTCATATCAGCATTTTTCCTCAGAGTTGAAAGGAATGAATCTTACTGCTCTGCCTTTCTGGAGATTAAATTCCATGTGGAGCCTGGGATACATTCTGTAAAGGTACAGCATACAAAAATACTCAAACATTGAGTTCAAGGTTGTGGCTATTATCCTTCTAATTATTTTGCTCAGAAAAGTAAAAATAGTAAAATTTCAACAAATGCCATTTCTTGATTAAAAAGTCCTATTAAATAAGTTCATTATGACTGTGATGATTTTTTTTCCTGTCAGTTATGTTGGAAGGTGTTTTCTTGGTCTTTTCGTGGCTTCTCTTTGAACTTTATTTAGAGAGAAACATAGTCATTATTGCAGTTTTATTTGGAAAATATCATCTTCACTGTAGCTGGAAAATCGCAAGTGGATCGCAACTGGTTCTATCATAAGATTGTATCTGATTTCCTGCTATTGAAATTGTGATTTATTATCTTGGTCTATCTACTTGACTGAATCTAGTTAAAGATGGGCAATAGGTTTTAGTCAAATGCACACACTTCCTACAAAGGCTTTGTTGTCATAAATTCTTCTCTGTTTTTTTCTATAAACATATGGTTACATCCTGCAATGTGTTGACTGTCACTTGGAATCGACATCTTTATAGGTTGTGCTAGCCATAAGATTTCTGAAAACTAGTGTTTCAGCTTTTATTAACATCACACAGGAGCACTGAAAATGTGTTTAGGGAAAATTATGGTATGAAAAGTGTTTCAATACAAAATATTAGGTATGAAACGTGTTCAATCTTACAAGGAACATTTACTAAGAAAAGGTTAATAGGTATAGTAAATCTTACAAATGAAAGAATAAAAAAACCCCCAAAAATAAAACACTCTATGTCTTAAAATGTTATTGACTTTGTATAAATTTAACAATTATTTTAAGGCAAGACTATACTTTCATATGTCAGACTAACAGAACAAAGTGATAAATACAGATTCTACACATGCTTGGACTAATGATTTATCTAAAAAAATCTATAAAAAATGATCTATAGATTATATGAAGCAGGAAAATAAGTAAAGAATGGGGGGGGAGTGAATCTAAGATTACTTAATACTCTAAAAATCTGTGAAATTAAATAAATACTAACGTATTGAAATCCTATTAGGCCAGCACAAGCCATACATTTTTTATTGTTTTATTACTTTTAATAATATAAATTACTGAGACAATAGTCTCCAAACATGTAAGAACTGAGGGCAGAATAAAAAAAAATCAAGCAAACAAAAAAATTTGCCTGTAACTTTAAAAAGGAAAATTACAAGCTAGGAAGCAGAAATCAATTCTCCAGCTCTCTCTATGTACATAAGCATCAAAGTTTAATAATTTAAATTAACTTTGATTTATATTGAATTGTTATTATTATTTTTTTTAATAATAATAATAATAGTAGTAATAATAATATATTGTTTGTGTCAAATTATCATAATGCTCATATGTGAATAAACTCCAGAGGACAAGAGAGAAAATGTCAAGAGAATTATTAAGTTTCATTATTTTCTTTCCAAAGCTAGGCATTAAATTTCAAACATTGGCATTTTGAAAGATTCTAGCTATGTTCATTCATTTTACATTATTTTTGACAGCAAATGTCAGTCTCGCGTTTGCTAGCCGTTTGAATGCAAAATACTGCTTTATAATTTCTGTTGTGAGGCCTCTTACAGTTGAGATAACTTAGTAATCACTCACTTGTAGATATTATTTTAATTACTAGAAAAAACTTATGTTTTTTCACACAAAGCCTGCAACAGACAGCAAACCAAAATAATCAGCATTCCTCTTCACCACTGTAATGGAGGCATGGAGGAATCAACAAAGTCATTAACATTTCTACTTTTTAAATACTGACAAAGACCTCTCAGCCTAAGCTGGGTTTAGGAATACCATAAATGTAAAGGCTTAAAGAAGTATGGTAAGTAAGTGTGCTATGACAAAGGAGCTCATCTCTTACATTTGGAAGAGAATCCAGTAATTTCATTGCTGAACTAATCAGAAGTGTCCCTTCATCTTGACTTGTTCTATTTTGCAGCCTTGTCTTACTCTGATTTTTGTTTAGTGTGTGAATTGCCAGCCAGCATGGTGTGAAAACGTGTAGAGTAACACTACAAACCTTTTACCAAAGTTGGGTTTTTTTTGTTTTTGTTTGTTTGTTTATTTGTTTGTTTGTTTGTTTTCTTATGAGCAAGTGTTCATTGCAATTCTTTCTGCAGCCTTTCTACCCACTCCTGAGGTACTTGCTGTTTCCTTGACACTTGGAGTCCAACAGCTCTTTGTTTGACATATGTGCAAGAGCAGCAGAGATTAAAAGATCCAGTGGTTGTGGGCAGGATTATAAATGTTCCTAGAGTTTCTGATAATTTTTTTTAAGATTAGGAGTTACTTATATGACATAAATACGGCATCATGCTTTCTGGAATATTTGAATGGGATCTCAGACAAATGCTATTATATTTGTGTAATAAGTAGGGCTCAGTAAGTAACATATATGTAATTTGAATGGAAATGCTCAAAGGAGAAAGCCTTGAGTTACTTTAGGACAGCTGCCATTATATTGCACTGTGAAAAAAATAAGAAATGTCATTTCCCTGGAAGCCATTGAAGGGCCCTTAGCTCTCACCATAGGTGGGAGTTGGGGATGATGTAAGTGCTATATTCAGTAAGGCAAGTATTCAAAAACAAGATTTTGGTAACAAGAATGTGGAGTGCATTTCGGTAAAATTCAAGATAGACAATTTCTGTGAGTGTGCAAAGTAGTTTTAGCACAATAGCTATTAGATTAATCCGTGAAAAGTCTGATAGTTCATTCTTTCAGGTTACAAGGCAAAGTCTAGGGTCAGTGCTAGGATTATGGTTACGGCTAGGTAGTCTGAAACCTTGTCTTAGACCTCACCTACAGATATCAATAGAGTGTCTAAACCGGACACTGTGGCATGGCATTGAGACTGATGCAAGGAAATATACTCCTAAATACATTTAGTGTAGTATTCTTTACATTTCTCTGGGAGATAAGGAGTTGGGCTTTTCCTTTGTATTCAATTTCAGTTTGAAATTAAAGTGTTTGAGTTTGTTAGAATACATGGAACGTGAGTAGGTGTAACACAGCTCAGAAACCATCAGATTATTATTGTGTGAACTACAAATCCTATTTGAGGGATTATGCTTGAATTTTTTTTCTCTTTGGTCAAATGGGAACAATCGACTGACACTATGGACCCCAAATTATTGTAGTAACTAATTTTCTAGGGGAGAAACTAGATGTGTAGACTTCTCAGTCTATGGCAGATTTTGCGTCTACTCAGAGGGTTCTCCACTAAGCCAAAAACACTTGGAGTGTTCAGAAATGTTGGGAGACTTACCACACAGATTATGCTTTGAATGGGGCAGACCTGTGTGCCAGGCACAGCCCTGACCTTTGAATCAGCAGGGCACGTGGCAGGGCCAGAGTTGCAGTCCTGCACTTGCTGCATTGACTGCAGAAAATCTTAGTGACAGCTAGTTTCGGTACTGTTGTATCTCCATGTCCTATGGCAAGTAGAGGCCCAGGCACCATCCACCAAAGGAAATGTTTCCTGTCTGTCAAATGCTTTCAGCTCTCCTCTGGGCACTTATCACTGGCTGTGAAAGAGGACCCAATACAATGGAATATGACTTAAGAGGATTTCTCTGAGCTTCAAACTGGAATGAAGGGTTCTGCTCCTTTGATGAGGCTTTGAACCTACAACTTTATGCTTGCAAAGCCTGTACTAGCACCCTCACCTCCTCCCCATGCTACGAGTATGCTTCAGGGAGAGATAATCCACATTCCCATTCCATGAATTTAAAACTAAGGGGGCTTGCAGCAACCATTAAACTTTATCTTAGGTAGTCAATACTAAAGGAGCATCCATATGTCACTCTGGTTTCAAAAGTAGATAAGGCACTCAGCTGCATTCTTTAATGCAAATCCCTCTAAAACCTTATATGCTATTAGTAGTCTGCTAGTTATTTGATGAAAGAGAAAATTAACTTTTCAAAGAGCTAGGCAAAAAATAGAACTGAGTCTATTACGCCAACCAATCCAATATTCTGCACAATGAGATAGTGTTTCTTTCTACTCATTATGCCTAGCGAAAGCAATCAACAGAAGCCTGAAATGATAATTGTACAAAAATGCAATCTGATTAAAAGTAGAGATCGGCAGGTATTGGAAATAGCCCACCTATCTCTTAAAGAAAATGCAGTGTCTCTATGGTGCAAGTATGGAATTGTTTTAGCCGGGCTTAGCAGGCTTGGTTTTCTTTCTAGATAAATCTGCCCTGTGTTAAGAAAACTGTGTCCACAATGGACATGTGTCAGTTTAAAACGGAAATAAAAAACATAAGAATTAAAGCCATGATATTCATTCAATTTAAAGACTAGTATGTGTGTTAACATTGTGATCTCTTTGCCACTTATTTTACCCCAAAGCATTCAGGAAGCTGCAGTAAATCAGAACCTAATTCTGGGTCACACCAAGGTTAATTAAAGCATATGAAAATGGTACTGGATGTGTCCATGAATTCTGTAGCAGCCATTATTAACCATAAAATTTCTAGACACACAACTGTGGCATTCAAGAACTTAAATTATATTTGCATTAAGTAAGGGGAAAAAAGATATTTCAGATACTGTTGTTTGAGAATTGCTGGTGAGTTGCAAACTGTCAGGGAAAGTGATACTTTAAGAATAAATTAGAATGAATGGGAAAAGATAAGCATGAGACACTTCTGTGTACTTTTTCACATACCCACAAGCAGGCTGGGGACTCAGCATGTTCAAGATTAATTTGATAAACAGCAGCCCCTTTTTCAGAATATGCTGCATTGAATCTGCTGAATATAGGGTGGAATGGAGGGAAAAATTATCTGAGTGAAAAAACAGGAGTGTAGATCTAAAATGTACCCAATTCCATCTTTCATAATGCAAGAGGATTCACATACACTCCATCCAAACTACAATGCATCTCTCTTCAAGCACACTAACTGCATTTGGAAATTATTTTATGTTCATATCCTTTCTAATTCATAGTTCAGCCTGCCTCTCCCTCTCTGCTTCATGCTAACATTTTAATTCTTGGATTCCTACTGACTTATTCCCACATTGCACAGAGAGTAAATTCCAGTTTGCTTCCAAAGGAGGGGAAAGTTCTGAGTAGAGGTTCTTCATGAAGGCAGCTGAGTTCTACACCTATGATTCATGGTCATTCTGGGGCTGACCCATCCCCTATCTGATACTGCTAATGTGCAGAAAGGATACAATCCAGACAACCTCTGCAGGGCTAGGGAGGAGACCTGATTTAATACTGGCAATAGAGAATAGATACCTTTTTGAAAATATTTGCCTGAGAGAGAAGAAAGCATTAGCTCACTGCAGAGCATACCTGAGCTGTAATATAACCAAGACAACTGTGACCACAAGTGTGTGATTTCTTTTTTGTAAGCAAAGAGTGTGTAATGGAAATTATTCAGCTGAACCTCAACTTCAGGAAAACAGAAACTCAAAGTGAAGATGTTTCTCTTACAGAAAGAGAAGAAGAAAAATTGGAAAATGTTTCTTATGAAGGTAAAGAGACTGAACTGCTTATTTAAAAAAAGAAAAATTTTCATTATATATCATATATTTTGGAAAAAGTGCTGTTGAAGGTACAAATACCAAGGGACTTCTCATTAAGTAGTGTTATTTACACCAGATGGGACAAAGCTGTACATAATTACTCAGATACAGGAAGGCTTCTGTAGTCAATGAGATGCTAATAATTTCTGTGAAGCCACAACCCTTAATAATATTTATGCAGAAGAGAGTAGTTGAGGAAAGATGTGAACATAACTGTAGTGGCAATCAACAATAGAAATATTCCATAGCAAACCACATTATCAGTGAACCAGCTGGAAGAAGAGGCATAAAATCTAGATGAAGATGACAAGATGGGTTACAAAGCTACAGATGACAGAAAAATAAGTAAAGCCATTGTTTGCAGACAGCCTTGGGGCAAGCAGAGATTTACCTCTGCAGACACTTCACACAGTTAACATACCTAAGGCCTCACAGTCTATTGAAAGTCCTGGTTTTGGTATACAGCTTTCTACCATCCCCACCTAAATTCTTCCCATCACAAAATCAGCCAAAATAGCAGAGGCTGATCATAAGAGGTGCTCTACAGAGTCAAACTAATGGTCTGCCAATGGTCCAAGCCGATTTTCTGCCTTTGACAGGATAAGGAAATGACAGTGTTGTAATTTAGAAAGGATGTACAAGTCATGCAACTACCTATCCTGAAAGGAGGTGATTCTTTTGATCTGTTTTGAACTGATCTCCTGCCAAAAGTTCTTTTATCTTGGGATTTGGAAAGCAGCAGTTCTGTCTTCACTTTATCAGGCCATTCAGAGGAAATGGCTGCTGTGCCTACAGAAAGGCTGGTAACAAAAAGCTCAAGTGACAGTTCAAGGCTAGCTCTACACACCCAGCATTTCTGCTTTGCTATGTGCAGGAAGTGGTAAAGTCTCAGAAATTTCAGGTAAGTTCATTTTCATTGGACTCTGACTCATCCTTATTGCCACACTGATGCCCTTCTCAACATTTTCTCACTCAGTCACTACTCTTCTTCTTCAGCTTTTATCCCAAGTCTGTTCTGATAAACATGACTATTAATAAAAGCAATTTCTTAGAGTTTCTATACATTTAACGTTTTTAATGGGCACAGTAGAATTACTTTCGAACATTTGTATTTACTGCTGTCCATTGAAATCTGGTCTTTGGAGCAGCAGCTTAAAGCTGACATACCTACAAAATATGGGAATTAGATGTAGGAGAGAGAAGATAACTGAGCAGGAAAGGGATGCCAGTGGTACAAAATAAGTGTTGTTCCTTACAAAACTGCAGAAACTAAGGAATGTTTCCCATAAATATTTATTGAGAACCAAAATTGTACAGTACTTCTGTCACAAGGGACTTGTATTCTAAAAGTGGTATAGAAGGAGAAAGCTTCTGTGCATTTTTCTGCCTTTCTCTTTCAGAATGTACATACTCACTATGACATCAATTTGCTGCATTACATTTAATTTACATATTTGACTGTTTCATCTGCATGAATCTCAATTACCCATCTCCTCTGTGATGATTTGCCTCATTCCAATTCTTCTAAAGGAACTATAATTTTAAGAAATAAATAAATGGAGGGGGAAAAAAAAAGTAAATTAAGATTCTAGGGTTCCAAACGGCAGACTAATCCTGATTTGACATTCAGGATTGACAATTATCTTATACAGGCTGTAATTTTAAGATTGTGCACCTTTTGGCCCTTGGAGGTGAGGATTTTTTTTTTTGTCACAGTAAGAAAAACAGAGTCCTGTATAAGGTGCAATAAATGTCTATCTTTAGTACAAAGATATTATCTATTCTACTCTCATCACTACGTCATGCCTACCATCCCAATTCTACCACATGCCTTGAGACAAACAGTCATGCAAGGAGGTAGAAAACTTATTGTAAACTGGTTTTGAGGTTTACAAAAAAAGATAAGAACTTCACATGCTGAAAAACTGTACATCTTTTTGTGACTATTCCCTCCAAACATTTTACTAAATAGACTCCCCAGATTTAATATGTGAATTTTAATTTGTATTAATTGTATGTGACTTATAGCTCTCTTTCAATGTGAGATCTGCTAAAATAAACCAACAGTAATTATTTGACCTGCTTTTTAAAAATGAAAATAATGGAGGAAAGATATCTTAGAATTTTAGATAGAGAAAAAAGATATTCAATGTAAAGGGCATAGAGCAGCCCACAGAACAGCCCAAATCCACTGGCAGCTAACGCAAAAACAAAGCAACTTTAAGTCACCTCTTCTTTTGTAAGATGCTGTGCCCCATTACGTGACATCTAGAACTGGGAAAGTGGATAAATAAACAATTAAACACCTACCTAAGAAATCCAGTCCCACATTTATTTATATATCTGGAAAAAAGTACAAAACACATTGTTCAAATTTGCATCCATTATGGTCTGGCCAACCCTCTTAGCACTCTTAAATTTAAATTTATTCCAATTTTCAGTGTGTGTCCACAAGTAGACAGATACTAAACCCATGACAAGTTTTGTTAAAATAAGCATTTTCCAAGTTGTCAATGGATGCTACAGAAAAATGTACTATGATCTATCTTTTTTTTTTTTTTTTTTTGCAGAAAACGGAGGCAAACAGCCTCTTACAGAGAGTTGCATTTTAATGTCACAGAGGTAACCAGCTGACAGCAAGGTCACAGCCATTCCAACTTGCCAGGCCAGTTGCCAGCTGCAGCAGATTTGTCTTTCATGGTATTAATGTTCTACAATCACTTGTACCCAAAGCAGGTAATTGAAAAGACATTTTGGGTTTTTTTTTTTTAACAATTATTTTGGCAACATGGATTCCCATCCTAGTTTTATCAGGCTTGTATACCATAAACATTTTATTTTTGTATTACACACCCAGGATTAAGTGAAAGCAAAATAAGTTTCTACGGCATTAAATCACAAATGGCCTTTGCTCAAAAAGCTGTGCAAACATTTCAGCAGAAATGTTTCCCATGTAGCAATGGCACAGAAACAATGCATGGATTATTATGCAGTGTACTATTCTTCTTGCCAAAGAAGTTGGGGAAAGGTGATAAAAAGGGTAAACTTGGTTATTTTTCTGGTTATAGTTCTGATTGATACAGATTAATATGCATGTTAAGGTTTCAGGCTACTTTGAGACATCATTGCCTCAGGATTATTGCAAAAGTGAACTTTATTTAGGCAACATCCTTGAGCTGCTCCCTGTACAATGAAAAAAATATCAGAAAATCTGGCTGCGTGGGCTGCATATTCTAAAAAATCTTGATTGCACTGTCTCTTCACTGACCACTCAAAGTTGAAAATAGCTAATGCAAAATCTTATTTTGAGTACTTGAGAAACAGAGTTAAATTTGGTGAATCATAAAGTCTTAGCAATTACTGTCAAAGTCTTGTCATTTTGAAAGATTAGAGATGTAAAATACTTGCTTAAATTTAAAAGTGAAAAAATAGAAATTGACAATAAAGAAAAAGGCATTTCAAAGTAGGTCCTATGAAAACAAATAAAAAGAACACACTTGCAAGAACAACATTAATTGGATTTTCTACCTTCTTTCTTTTATATGAGGAGGACCTTAGAGATTTAAACATGCGCTGACTCAGTCTCAAGGAGAAATCAAGGAGAAAAGATGAGTATTTCCAGGCTGAAGGTATAATTTTATCCTCCAGCTGCATGGTTTAGAGAGAGGAAGAGAACTGGGAGGACAGAGCAGGTGATATACAAGCTGTGGAGTTTACAGTTAACCTGTCATCTTGAAATTTCTGTTTTCTATTCCAGCAATATATGTGCTCCTGAAATCTATGTACACAATATTGTTCAGCTTCAGCTGTTCAGCTTCAGAAGAGGTGCTCATTATAAATGATAGGCATAAAACCCTTTTGTTTATTATTTTCCTTTTCTTATCCAGATCACTTTTGATCTGGTTTTATTTTCTTTTTAAATTCTGCAGTTCATTACGACATGAAGTCTGGTTCTGGTTTCCTTGCACTGTTGTAAAAAATTGTATTTGTTAACATAAAATAATTTGAGTTTGCATGAAAAAATTGCAGATGAGATTAGCTACTGAGATCAGGGCTACAAATGTATGGAGAGAAACTTGCACAGAAGCTACAAGATTTTAGTCAATAAAACAGCTTGACACAATTGGCAGAGGGAGAATAAAACCAAGGACATTTTTGTATCCCAGTAAACACTATCATGGCAGTAGGAAAATCCTGAAAAGCAAACAGGACCAGACACTAGCTAAGTCAAACTGGGAAGCCTCAGGTCACCTTATCCAGGGGCAGTCAGCTACTGTACTGCACGATGACAAGCAGTAAGGCTGTCAGTCTTCTTGATGTGGTGCTGAAAATAGCCACTCATGCAAAAACTGAATGTCCAAAGATCAGTCAGTGTGATGAGAATTTGAGAACCTAAAATTATTTGGAAATTTGCCAATGGGTATCAGTGCCACTCACATGAATGCATTTGTTATCTAGTGCTGACAGATCAGGAATAGGCAGGGTGGAGGACCTAGGGCACTCTGCATGTCCTGAAAGTGAATTGAATCACAGGGAGAAGCACAGAAATTGCTGATAAAATATGGCTTAATGATCAAAACTCCACATCAAGGAATACCTGTGGTCAGATTCTGTTCACCGTATAAACATTCGTCATCACAATCAGAAATCATTTACAGAAGAGAGGAAATGAAGAAGGAATTGAGGAAGATACTTTTGTGTTCTCTGTCAAGATAGGTGTTTCATGGAAGAAGGGAATAAGAATGTGAGGACTTCATCCTATTGCCTGTGCCAGTGTTGCCTCTGAGGAACTGCCAAGTTTTCACTGAGATCACGGACAAGCTGACCCTAAAGGCTGACTCTTCTTTGATTCCTATGAACAGTTTCCACTATTTAATTTAAGTGTAAAATTCAAAATAACAAAAATAAATATTTTTGTTAACAAAACTGATGTTGTTAAAACTGAAAGAGGTACATCTAGGCCAAAAAATGCAAAATGTTATGACAGACACATGCAGGTAAATGCAGGGTTTGTAATTTCTACTAATTTCCAGGTCTGTCCCTGTCTAGTGTGTTGTATTTATTTGCTCTTCATTTGTACATGCAACAGACCCATTGTAATGATGGAAGCAGGTAAGATGTCTTGATAGAGGATTTCTGATTTTTCTCTGCTTTTCTGATTAGACTTTTTAAAAGGCATTGTTTATGATAGTGAATTGTTTAAATGACTATGTCTGTTGTATATAGCTAAAAGTGATGGTTATAAAGGGAAAGTTATTGAATTTCGTGAAGTAAAACTAGTTTGACCTTAATTTGAGATCCTTTTCTTTTGTTATGAGTGATCTGTAATGCAACAATAATCTCATTTTCCCAAACTATTTGATTAATGAAAGTAGAACTGCAAGGTTCCAACTAATAGTTTATGGTGTGTGATCAATTATTTATTTGGCTTTCTATTTAACCTGAATGTTTCATTGCATTTTCATAAACTGCTGTGCACTGATTCCACTGGCTATAATTGGTTCCTTCACTTTTTAATGATCCAAAATTAGTTGCATAGATCTAAAATGGATCTAAAAGAGCTCTTCATTGCTTTTATCTTTGCACACTCTCAAATATAATATCTCAATCTATTAAAATTTTAATTTAATTTTTTGATTAAAAACAGATGGAAGGCTATACTGGGAGATGGAAGATGATGAAATATGGAATAAATTGATAAACTCTGTGTAAGGTAGGACGCTGGGATTCTCTCTGGATGGTGCTCAGTCACTCTCTTTCAGCTGGATTTGGTGCTTTGCAGTGACAATACTGGTGAATATTTCTTGAGTTACTGAAAATTAAATTGCAGTGAAAGGAGTCCTTAATAGGACTTTTCTCATAAGAATATTGAATTTATGTTAAAAGGAGGAATGAATCTATATTAGGAGAAAATTATGTGAACTAGTTACAAGCTCAAACTTCAGATGTGTTTGTTAAATTACTTCTCAGACTTGGCAGGAAAAATTCTGGCTCTACATTTTACAAAGAACCCTCAGGAGTATGCATAAAATATTTGAAATATAAAATCTTTAGTTTTTAAACACTTTGGTTGTTTAAATTATAAGAAATTGAAATAGTAGAAAAGGATTTCATCGTTGTGCAAAATGAACAAGAGAAGAAAATACTCTTAGTGGCAAATGCAACATTTATAATTATAAAATGTCTTTAAACTGGAAGACAATCATTATATGTACATATTGAGATATCCCAACAAGAAATTTGACTAAAATACTGAGTTTTCTTTTCTCATAACCATGCCATACATATATGCTTCTAAAATGAATTTCGGCAGTTTATCACGAACATTTTTAATGGTAATCTTTGCAGTGCCTTAAAACTGTGAAACACTTAAAAACGATGTTTCAATATACTGAATTTCCTTGTCTTAAGTAAATTATTATTTTCTGATTAGCTATAGTTTTAAGACAACATTACTATGCAATTGAATATTATATTAACTCAGGAAAGCCTTAGGTGGGTAGCCTGCTAGCTGTTTTGAAAAGAAATATGCTAAAGAACCATGTGCTGTAAACTCCTGAAAGTGTTCTGGACATTTGCTCCAGTTACCACTGCTCTGGGAACCCACCAATGATCTGAAGTTGGACATGACAGTGGAATCAGACATTCCACAGAGTTCTGCTTCCCACCTTGTTGCAGAGTCCACATCAGGAACAGAGGCTGATGATGTGAAAAGTGTTGAAATATACACAGAGTGAAGTAAAGCTCTAAGACAGATCTTCATCCATTAGCTAAGGTGAATAATGAACTTCATTTCAACTCTACTGCGGCTTCAAGACTGAAATTCAAATGATGAAAAATACAGCTTTTCAGCTAGTAATGCTGACTGAACCTGCTGGAGGATCTAAGTTTACTTTTGCATCATTTATGCATTTTAAAATGCAGAATATACCCGCAAATCATAATCTCAAAAGGGAGGAGTTTTTTTGGTTAATTTTATTTTTAATTTAAAACATTACATGCCATTACAGCTGGGAGAATACGACCTTTTAATTTTGAATGTCAAGTCATAAATGACAACTAATTACATTAACCTATTTATAAATATATTTAAATCAAGAATTAAATAAAAACATGCTTTCCTTTACTGAATATCAAGATGAAAGAATGCTGTGTCTCAGCTAAGACATCAAAGCCTTGAAAGAGTTTGGAGAAGAAATGGTGTGCTAATTCTTATTGAAAGTAAAAATACTCCTAAGGGAGACTCTTCTAAACCACATGTCTTTGACATAAACTGGCAATAAAAGAGAAAACTACTGCTGAGAATTCCTATGTGAGAAATGCAGCTGAAATGCTTCTTCCTTTTCAAACAATTTGACCTCAAGTGAGATATTGTACATCCTTATTTTGAGGTTCTTATAATCTGTTGAATTGAGTTTGGCACCATCCAGAGTGTTAGAAGAAAAGGAATACATTTGGAAGTAAACTATAACAATAATATTATAGTATTACTGACTGGACTGGAACCATCAGCAGAGCTCACTTGGAGTTTATTTGGCACCTGTTGAAATGCAGGACTCGTGAGTACTGTGGTGGGTTCCCAAATCTGGGTCCATGTGTTCTGGTCTGTTATGTGCAGATGTGGCTCTTAGGGACACAGTTTAGCTGTGGGTTTGGCACTGAGGTTTATGCTTGGGCTCCGTGATCTTAATGACCTTTTCTAAGCTAAATGATTCTAGGATTCTGTATACATCTTAACTCCATGCCACAATTAGACAGACAACCACTCACACTCAGTACTGGGGTTGCTCTTTGAAAGCTACAAGTGTTTTGGGGTCTTTTCCAGGCCTGTCCCACAGTTTAAAAGACATAAAAGGCATGCTCTGGCCAGGATGCTTCTCCCAGTGTTTCTGTTGGATGTAACCAGACATAGGTATTTTGTCTTCCAGTAAACAGTGAAGACTAATTCAATTTCTTGTTGATGGTGCGATGCAAGAAATCCTTTTCTAGGGAATGCTTACTGTTCTCTGTGAGAAAATGCACCTAGAAAACAACCTGCAAGAAATGCATTAAACAAAATGATGTATGAAATAAATATTTCTGCCAAAAGCTACAAAGCTATAAATTTTAGGTATTTAGCAGTTGAAGCTGCATCACACACTTAAATTATCAAGCTAAAATATCTTTCCTCTTTACATATCTCTTCTAAGTTTTATTACAGCACCTATTGCCAATATTTACTGTTCAGGATTGGGTTAGAACTGAAACATTGGCCAGATGAATTTGCTGGTGACGATAGAGTTAAGGAATAACTTTAACTCATTTCCAGTTTTTGTGTGAAAAGTTCAGAGCAATTCTACTTTTTACAATATGATGACATTTTAATGTAATGGAAATCTAGGTAAAATCCTCACCATTCTACTATTTCTGCCATAAACTAAGTCACTGGGTAAAATACAAAATCTTAATTGTTTCACGGACTTAAAGACAATTTTTCCTCCCATGCCATTAGAAAAATTCCATGACCAGTTTTGTTTATACTCTCACTTTCACCCACTGAAGCTTGAATTAATTTTTGCACAGTAAAATAACTTGAAGGGAATCAACTTATGCCCTCTCTCTTAGTAAGCAGCTCATAGCCTTTCAATAAGGGTGCTCATCTTGGAAATAATATGAATACTGGAACTCAAACATACAGGCAGTAGCCATGAGGTTTCCCTGTCTAGTCAGGCTTGATTTTAGAAGGAAATGGCAGTTTTAACTTTATTTTGCCTGGAGTTGATCCTGATGGGCTGACAGTATCCATCATACTGACCTCCTTAGAGTATATAAGTGTTCCTTAGCTTAATTTGCAAGAATTCAGGGATGCAATCATCCGAAATATCTTTTTTTTTTACTTGTAAAGTAAAAAATTGTACAGTTTGAGGGCTGTAAAAGAGGTTGCTGACTACTTAGGACACATAAAGATATACTGGGATTTTTTAATTTGGGTTGTTTTTTTTTTAATGGATTTCATAATTCAGAATTTCTCACTGAGGCCATGAATTTACAGGTGCCAGATCCCTCCTTTACAGAAAAGGATACACTAACTGTATTATGGAAGAGATTAAATAAATAAAACACCTCTTCCCCAGCTTTTCCTCTCCTAGACCTCCTTTAGGATTCCATTTTAATAAATGGTGCTGTGGAAGTCTTCCTGTAACATTTCCCAAAACTGTACTGTAATACAGAATTTTTGTACCATAATGATATAGAAAGATATATATACCTTGTTTCTCAAGTCATTACATTTCAGATGAGAAAATTGCTAAGCAAATGGATGTGTTATTCCTATACAGTGTTGATATTTGAACAAAATTCACTGGGCTAAAATCTCTGTTTTTCAGACCAGCTCTCTAATACCTTATCTGATGATTTTTAGGGAAGTCACAGTGTCCCAAGTAAGTGATGAAATTTACATTTCTAGATAAAAAGGTTAAAGATTTGTTTCTTCTTTTCAGAAAAAGAAAAGGAAAAGCAGAACAATTTAATAACAATTTATGGAAAAATTTAGTTGTTGAGAACTACTATAAACTTTAACAATGTGAGTGCTGGGAACTGGACTTTGGAATGTAGATTGCTCAGAGTTGACACTAGTTCCCTCTATCTCCAGAAGACCTGTTCCCAAGAATTACAAGTATGTGTAAGCGATGTTATTCCCCAGTTAATAACTCTAATATAAATAATAATAAAATGTTTGGTATGGATGCAACCCCTGCATACTTTTATTCTTTTCTTGAAAGCAAGGATAATTTCATAGTTTCGAAACTCTGCTATAAGCCTTAAGGAGAGAAGAAGCCAAACTCTTGAATGGTTATTTCAGTTCTTCCTGGGCACTATGCAATTGATACCCATTTTTCACATGAACTTACTTTCACAGGTTATAGGCATTTGTAATTTAGTATTTACAACTACTGATTAGAACTTAAGTATCTGAGAACTGCCATACCAGTCTGACTATGGAAGACTGCCATGAAATAGTGGAGAAAAAATGGTGGTGCATTTTCTGGTTTTCCAGTGCTATTTAGTGGTAAAATTATGCTGTTTGGGATTCTCTTTCTTATTTGTTTTTGTTTTGGAATTATTTTGTTTTGTTTCTAGAACTTCTATTCAGCATTTTAAAATATTGTTATTTTGTTTTACATGTATTATATTTCATATATATTTTAAAGGAACTAAGATCTAGGAATAATATTTCTTTTAAAAAGGGCTAAGATAATTCTCTTTGTAGCTTGGAATCTGTTCACATTACAGTAACTCTCAGCCTATTAATTAAAAAACATAATTCCCTTTACTACTCCACAGTCTACACTTTCAACTGTTCCCAACAGTAAATTGAAGCCCAATGAAATCTAATTGCCTGGTATGCAACCTGAGAGACATTTAAAGAGAAATTAGAAACTCTAATTATATGCTAACTTTTTTCCATTTATGTTACGTTTGCAAATTTAACTCCCCGTACCTTTAGTTTTCTGTCTACTGCTTTAATTTTGGCTTTTCATTATTAGCAGCACTAAACTACTCTCTAGTTGCATCAATATACTCTTATATTTTTCTAAATGAGCATGGATCAGTTTGTGCTCCCTGATGTTTGTGTTGTAGTCAGAATTCTCAGAAGTGGTTCATTGCATTTTATTATAGAGAACTTCTGTACAAAAAGATCAATTAAAGTGACCCAAGTTTTAATAATATCTGAAGGATGAAGGATTGAAGGGAAAGGATTTTACCCCCAAAGTCTGGTTGGTTCACTAGCCTTTTAGCTGTTTTTACAGCTGAGTGATATTTTTTGCAGTTTACCACATGCTGCAGAGAATATTGATGATGGACAGACCCTTATTCTATTTGTATTTAGATTTATTTAATTTGCCCACTATTTTACTTATATTTTGAATATAAAGTGAGCTGTACAGTGAGCTTTTATTTTTAAATTAGCATTCCAGTGTTGTTTCCCAAGTATAGGAAATAGATTTGAATTTTTCATATCCTCAGTTTTAATATTTTTAATATCTTCAGTGTGTGTATATATATATATATATATATATATGTATATAAGTGTGTGCACGTTGACTTCTACAGAGCACTCAAAGTACTAAATTAAAGCACTTTAGGTTGTAAGGTCAAAACATAAGATTGTGAAACTGTCTGTTGGTCCTGTGTCTAAAAGGAGACTACAGGAAATGAAAGAATGAACAAGAGAAACTGGTAGTGCTTGTTCCTTCCACCCTCCAGGAAAGGTAAGTTCAGCACCCACTAACCTATAGAGAGCTCCCTATGTTTTGCAGCCTTTGATTTATTTCATAGAGCCCTAGACTCCTAGAATCATTTTTGGTTGGGAAAAATCTCTGAGACCACTGAATCCAGCAATTAACTCAGCACTGCCAAGCCCACCACTAAACCATGTCCTCAAGTGCCAAATCTACACATCTTTTAAATACCTCTGGGGTGGTGACCCCACCACTTGCCTGGGCAGCCTGTTCCAGTGCCTGACAACCCTTCCAGTGAAGCAATTTTTCCTAATAACTAATTTAAATCTGCCTTGACACAACTTATTTGTTACCTCTGAGAAGGCACCAATTCCCAGCTGGCTACACCCTCCTTCCAGGGAGTTGTAGAGAGTAGTAAGATCTCCCCTGAGCCTTCTTTGCTCCAGATTAAACATCCCCAGCTCCCTTGACTGCTCTTCATAAGAAAGATGTTTTCTCTAGTCCCTTCACCTGCTCTATTGCTCTTTGAGACTTTTTTTCTTGTGGTGAGGAAGGGAATAAATCCTTCACACTTAATAAAGTAGTAACTTCAACCTCTATAAATTTTAAATCATCAGAAAATCCTATGGCAAGGATGTGCAAGGTTAACTGTAAACTGTTTGAAGATCTGCTAGTGCTGAAACTAATGTCAGCAGATTTATCCTACCTTAATTTTGAGTTTCCTTGTTTTTCACATTCATCGTAATGTTGCATATTACCCTTGAATTCTTGCAGTCTCCCATATTATTTGTATATAGTTGGGGTTTTTTCCCTTTTTAAAAATATTTTTTTTCTGTATAATGCAAATGGCTTAATTCTGAAGGGTGAAGCATTATTGAATCAGTGTTCAAATGCCCATACTTACTTATATAAAAATACATAGAAAATTTGGTTTACACAGATGCCTGTATATGTTTCTTTACCCCTGTTTTTGATGGCACTGAAATTTGTTTCTAACATGAAGATGAAATATGTTGTGCTAGAAAAAGTATTTTTTTTAGGATTAAAATCTGATTATGCTCCATGACAAGACTGGAAGTACACTAACAGAAAGTAATGCCTTATTCTAAAAAAATACTGTTTATAAATACTTAAATCTAAAAATTGAAGATATATCTTTTAAAGTTGCTTTGTTTCAAAATTAAATTCCTTCTATCCCATGCATGAAGTGTTAAAATAAGATTTCAAATTCTACTCTTCTTTTGTGCTCGTATAGGTTTTTCAAAAAGAATTGATTACATGAGTGAGTGCTAGAAAGTTTTCTTGATTGCTCCCCATTATATCAGCTGGTCTAATAAAAGATATTGCCTCTGCCAACAAACCTCATTTCTTCCTTCTGAAACTGCTATAGAAACTTCTCTGTTCACATGAAAAATATCAGAGAAATTATGATTATCCAGTAACCTCTCACCTAAAAATGATGCACATAAAACTAGAAAATGCATTACACATGAAATATACTGTAAGTTCATATCAATGATGGAATAACTTTGCATCATTTCACATCATAACTCATATCCTTTATTACAGCTTGGTGATAGGAACTAAGGTTTTAATCAGTTAAAATACATGCCGAAATTATTAAGAGACTCACTATGACCACTAAAGTTAGAACCAATTATACATTAAATGGAATGCCTTAGAAAATAAAAATTGACTTGATTTCTACTTAGGTGTATATTTGGTGTCAATTACCAGCAAATAGTGTGCTAATATAAACTTGATTATATTAATGCTGGAAGATTAATCCTATATGCTATATGATATGAAGTATACTTTCAAAGGAGCTCAGATTTTCACTCAATTATTATATCTAACCAGTTTTGGATAATAAATTAAAAGGGCAAAATCTTGTGGTGAAAACAAAACCAAGGTTGTCATATCTGCATGTTGTAGACTGAGAGCAAAGTCTGGCCAAGGTGGAGTAGTTTAATTTTCAGTATGATCTGACCTTCATATCCTAAACTTCGATCCTGCAGAGTTGTTTATTGAGTAAATATCCATCTCTAAAGATTTTGCATCTGTGTGTTGATATATATCTAGATGACATTACTAGACCTAGAACTCTGGGACAAATCTGAAAAACAATTTAAAGGTGTCTAACTTGTAGGCATTCTGTACTAGCAGCACCCTAATTTCTGAGCTCTGAAAATGATCTCATGAGTGAGAAACAGCACTGGGTTGGCATTTGTAAATGTGTCCTGAAAATAAAGGAATGGCAGCAGCCATTCTCTTCTAACCAATTGGGTATTAGCACCAAAAGATGTTCAAGGGCAGAGTCCAATTTCCATATTCACTGCAAGGAATGACAGCTTCCACATGGAGCACCTGGTTTAGGGCCTTACCTCCAGCCTGTCCTGGAGCCCCCTGCAGCCACAGCTACCCCAGCTCTTGCCCAAGCATCCTCCTGGAAAGAGAGCACATGGACAGGTGGTCCCAGTCAGATGGGGAAGAGTCAGAGTTTTCATTCCATGCTCCAAATTTGAATTTGAGTCATTCTGACTTAGATTCAAAATCCTTCATTTGCCTTCTCATAAGGTTTGCTACATATCTTAATCTCTGGCGGTATCTGTCTCTAAGCTAATCATTCCAAGTGTCTGCTGTAATCAGCAGAGTTCTAATCAGTATCACTAAGAAAATTACTTGCATCCTGAAGTATATATCTAAAAGAAGCTAAATTAATTGCATCTTGAAAGTGGCTATTTCTTACCATTTCGCCACAAAGGAAATACAAAATGACTACCTCAGTGTCCAGAAGGTTTTATAGAATGCTGAAGTTAGCTGAGATTAAATGTAATTTTGCTGTAAAACTAAAAAACACTTTTTTTTTTTTTAAATGTAATTTTTTAGAAGTGCTTTGAAACCGATCTTGGTAACACCCCAAGTAATTTCTATTACTTACCCCTGTGGACTCTGTAAGCCTTCATAGATGCCATGAAAATATTTGACTTGTTTTTTGTTGGGTTTTTTTTTTTCATCATTATCAAAACCTAATTTTAAAGTTATCTAAGACCTTTTATATGAGACTGAGACTAGCTCCAAACTGATTATAGTAGCTCAGCTTATGTTGTTATTACACCAGTTTTACGACTCCCAGTGTGAAACTCTCAGCTTTGTACTGAGACTTTGTCAACTGGGACCTGCACAGAGGAATGATGCCCAGAATGATTCTTAGGTGTGCTCTGCTTCAGTTTACAGTGAAACATGTACCAGCCTGTTGTGATCTGACAAAATAATCAAGCTGCATCTCCCATTTGCTTACACTGGAGAACTTTGGTGTGGTTTGCTACCTGTTCCTTCCCTTTAGGCAGGCTATGTAAACACCTTTTCAGTAGAAAAGGAGTTCATCTGGGATCCTCTGCTTTTAGTTGCAGATTTTGATTTAATCTTTTGTGGCAATTAAGCCAGGTTCTCTCAAAAAATGCCTATGCTGCTTCATTGTGATGGATTTTTGTCAAATAAAGGGCCTTAGGCCATTTGATCTCTGAAAGCTCTGTATTGGAATGCATGGCAAAGACCTATCTACACAGAGTCTCACCTCAGAATAGTATATTTACATAAATCATACCATGGTTTCATGGTCATCTAGTGTTTAAAGATTAAATGCTGACTCCTAGCTTCCTCTCATGGGCTTCTCATGAAAAAAAAAAGTCGTCAATTTCCTTAAGAACAAAAGTTTTTTTTCTACTTTTATTTATTTAGTAACTTTCCAAAAGCACATTACTGAGTGAGCAAAGTCCTTTCCTATTTTGAAGTACTTAAACACAACCTGTATTAAATTGTTAATGCTAATACTGGGGACACAAAGATGTTGTGGTGCCCAGCTGTTATTTCTTGAAGCCTTGATTTTGTTTATTCTGATTAATAATCATCAGTGAAAAATATAATATCATACTTTTGTAATGATAACATGATGTCTTTTGTCTACTTCCATTTTAATTTCATTTGCATAATTAATGCTCCCTTTTGTGGGTCAGTCAGGGCATAACAGCCTGACCCTGTTTTCACATATTCACACTGACTTGTCCAGACACTTGTGGAAAGTTCTATAAAAATACTCAGTATATTATTAGGTTAACAAAAAGGGCCTTAAAATAATCATAATTGAAATTCCCACAAAGCAACAAGTTTCTTCTGCCAAAGAATTTTTTTTCTTAAAAGGTAAAGTATTTGTTGTACACATGAAAAGAAAACAGCTCCTTGGTCTAAAATATCTTGAATTCTAGAGTGATTACTAAGGCACATTTTCGGGATGTTTTAAATTAATTTTTGGTAGACTTTTTATTTTATCTTTTTTTAAGCTAAAAGTTTTGAACAAAAAAAAATGCCTTTTTTAAAAAAAATAAAAAATAATTTGACTAACTTATTCTGGGATAAAAAAAAAAAAGACTCAGGGGTCAGTTTGGAAGCCACTTTAACATGGTGACACCTGTTATCCAGATAAAGACTGCATAGATAAAGTATGAAGGTTTTTTCCTTGTTTCTGCTTCTGTGTATTGCAAGAGAGAAGTAACAAGTGAAAGTGGAAATATTTGCTTTAGAGTTTCAAAGTAATGTGTTATATTGACTCAAGTTCAGAGAAAGTTATTTTCAGTTGTTAGCTATATGCTGACTATCAACTATGTGTTGAGGGCCCTTTTATTTTTTTAGTAGTTTCATAGAATGGATTTTTTTAACTTTTTTTTTTTTCTCACCAGAGTTTACTAAAACTTTATTCACCTCCTGAACTGTTCACAAACTTAGCAGCTAAGAAACTCTCAGACTCATTCCTTCACTTCTGCTCTGTTTAACCTAGAACAGAGACAACATAAAAACTCAAATAGATAAGTATATGGTGAGAGACAGACGTAGAAGGAATGACAGGAAAGTAATGTGCAGAGGGGCTTTCAAGTCTTCAGCTATACTCAAAACAAATATGAAATATCTTAGGTTCATTGACCTGGAGAAGCTTTTGAAAGGCTCTTGTGTTTGTCATAAGAATCTCAGGTTTGGATTTTTATTCTCCTTCTGTATTGAAAACAAATACACAACAAAAGTGTTTTCTTTTTTGTATTGTAATCAAGAGGTAGCATTTAGTCATCTGTTTAAATGCATAAAAATTGTAAGATACTGCTTTCTATCCTGTGATTAAGGCTGAGTATAACATATAGCAGCACAGGTTTGTGATAGACTGTAAAAGGATAAGTCTGATGAACTGTTTCAAGTTTTTCCTGTTTTACATGACCTTGGACAGGTCCTTCAGTTTCTATAATTAAAAAACATGTGGGTAATACACTATTCTTTCACACTTAGCTTCTCAATTAAACTGTAGTATTCTTAACATCTGGAAAGATTAAGAAAAAAATAAGCATGAAATTAAATGGTCCTAAGAGACTTATACTAGACAGAGGTAAAATCAGGAAAATAAAAAAGAACAATACATAAGTGTTAAATCACTTATATTAAGTGCAGAGGTTTTTCAGAACCTGAGATTTGAAACCAAATAGATATTTAATACTGGTCATTGTCTATCACTTCCTTACTTTTTCAAAAAGCTAAAAACAAGAAACCCATGAACAAACAGTAGTTGTGCAGTTAAGGCACTCTTACAAATATGAAGATTTTGACAATAAGATTAAATTAAGGTCTGGGTGTTAATTGGGTTTAACTGCAGTTTGTTGATATAACTAATTTAAGAACTGAATAATGAAAATTTTCATAATACCTAACAATGGTAAAATAAGATGATCTCCAGTCTCTTAATGATCTTCTGCACATCAGAGTTTCATAGTGCAAGCCGATCCTGCCTAAGCTTTGCAGAAGATATGACATGTCCTGTGAGACTGTTCTTGGCACCCACTGCTCTGGTTAAGCCCTGGACATTAATGCAGTTTCCTCTTACTTTCATAGAAAGCTGTATCTTACTTTCATGCCCTGTCTCACATCCTTCTCAGTCGTGGTCATTTCTGCACAGATGGGGCTACTCTTGGGTTACAGGAGGAGAGCCCTGTGGTGTGTGCAGCTCTGGGTGCTTTAATGCCCTGTGTGGGTATGAGTGTGTACCGTAGCAATGTTCTACCCATGCTTCCAGACAAATGGACTCTAATAAATTGAAAAAAATTTCCAACCCTCCCCCAACTAACCCCCCTCCCACCTGCCCCAGTTAATTACCTTTCTCCTTTAGATCAATCACAAATTGTATTTCTCAGGTGACTAAGCAAAGAGGTCCTTGCACTTTTGAGTGCTCTTCAAGTACTTGGACTCAATATTTCCACTTGTAAAAAGGTGTAATGACCCTTCTTGTATTTTGAAGCATTTTGTAAAGCTTTTCCTATTCTGTTCTCAAAGGACTATACTAGAGTGTTGAGTGCCTTAGAAATGCCTGAGCATAAATATCCGAGCTAAGGCCTTGAGTGGGATACAAGGGTCCTTGGATGCAATCCACAGAGAAGCCTGCACAGCCATGGGAAGGTTTATTTACTTCCCTAGTTCAGCATCTCTGTGAATTATAATTTTATTATGAAATATGAAACCAACAAATGTAGAGGAGTGGCCTTTGTGTTGAGCAGAATGGGTTTGCTACCTGCAGCAACATCTCTCTGCCAACCACCTGAACAAGTTCCAAGCAATTTGGAAAACCTCGCTGTTCTTAAAAGCGTAAATGGTTTCATGGCAGCTGGGACGAATCAATTTCAAATTTGAAATGAATATTCTGCAACTGTGCTAGTGAGAAAAAAAAAATACAAATTACAGTATAAAATACCAGTTTATTAGACATGACCATCAGTTGCAAAACCAGCTCTTTCTTACATTAGAGTGTAGACAGCTAACAGAGACAAAAAAATCCTAAAATAGTTTCATTAATAATACTGTAGCATTTTCTGTGAAGTATTGAGAAATCATACCAGTTTGTGAAGTCCTTGGGAGCTTCTAGCTGAGATGTTGTTCAAGAATAGCAGGATTTTTAAGAGTATCATCCATTTTGGTAGGCATTACAGGGAGGCAGTGATGACAGTCACGTGTCTGGCATTGTTTCCAAGGTTCTACACTCATTGACCACTCAGGAACATATAGTGCTGGTTGTCACACAGAAAAGTAGAAAACAGAGATTTAAAGCTGGAATAGGGTGGGGAACCTGACCCCTAAACATTGTGCTCTCTCAGTACAAGGTGTTTCTGCCAATAATGGCTGTTATGGGGCTTGGTGGCTCAGGGTGGTCTCCATGACGGACAACTGGGGCTGCTGCTGCCTGACAAGGACAGGTCTTGTTGGTTCCAAGGGTTCACCACAGGCACTGCCCAGCCCCTTGGGCGATGCCTCAGAGAACTCATTTAAAAAGCAGAAAAAAAAATGCAAGACAGACCGAGGCAAAGAGAGGAAAAGAGCAAGAGACAATCCTGCAGGCCCCAGGGTCAGTGAAGAAGGAGAGGGAGAAGCTGCTCCTGCCATCAAAGCAGAGATTCCCCTACAGCCCATGGAAGAGCCCACAATGGAGCAGGAGGGAATATCCTAAAAGAAATGTAGCCTGTGGAGAGGACTCCATGTAGGGGTAGTTTGATCCTAAAGAACTCAAGGTTGTGGAAGGATCCATGCTGGAGGAGTAAAAAACGTGTGAGGAGTGTTGGCAAGGAGCAGCAGTGGACATGACCCTTTCCTCATCACCCTGTGCCACTTGGGGTGAAGGGAATGAAGGTATGAAGTTGAGACTGGGAAGAAGGGTTGGTGTGGGAGCAAGGTGTTTTAGTTTACATATTTGTTTATCACCATCCAATTCTGTTTAAATTGGAAATAAGTTAATTTTCCTCAAGTCATGTTGTTGTTCCCCCTGTGACAGCCATTGGTAAGTGACCTCCCTTTTTTTACCTTCATCCATGAGCTTTTCCATTCATTTTTCTTTCCTCAGTGGGAGGGAATGTAAGAGAGCGGGTGTGAAGAATTTTGCCATGTAGCTAAGGGTAAACTACAGCAGTATCCAGAGAGAGAATTGGGGGGGGTTGGTTAAGTTTTTTGTTTATTTTATTTCACTTTTGCCATGTTTTCAGATGTTACTTGATGTCTTTTCATGTGATTAATGAGTCTGCTGTTCCGAAGTAGAAAGATACACCTCTAGTCGGGATATGTATATATATAGAGAAAAGATACAATAGTGGTTATTAAAAACAAAACACAAAACCCAAAACCAAACAGACCTAAAGAAAAAAATCCACAAACAAGAAAAACTAACCCCCCATCCCCAGAACCTTCCTTTAGATTTCCCTTCAGTGGGGGTTTTGTTGCTTTGCCTTTGGTTTATCCTTTTTCTTTTGAGGTTAAGGACATACCCTCAAACTGCCTGGGACAGAAAATGCACCTTGGTCAAAAGCACAGTGATTGAGCAAATTTTATTTTTTGATAAGGTAGAGGTTTTTCATTATGGATGAAGAAGTGGGATTCCCTATTCAATGAGTTATCTTACTGTAGAAGAAGAAAAAATACAGTTAATATATTTTGATGCATTAAAAATGGATTTTTAGTATTGCCCTTGAAGTATATTAAACATTTTTCTTTGACTAGCATTCCAAAGACAAGATAATGACCTTTCGTTTCTCAAACCTACTGGAACCAATTTATTTCTATGGTTTTAGCCTTCCTTTTTCTCTTCAGGTGTATGGTATGACTGTTGAGACTAGGTATTTCTCCTTGTTATCAAATAATTTTCCAGTTTGCCTACTCTTTTTCATTTTTTTTTGCAGAGACAAAATTATTCTTCTGATAGATATTAAGGAAGGTGTTGCATGTAAATCTGCAGTACAGCAAGGATGTATGTTCACAGCCCTAAAGGTCCTTTTAATATCCTCTATGGTAAGTACAGAACATTTTTTTTTAATCTCATTTAACCTATACTTGTAATTTCTATCTATATAATCTAGCTCTGAACTTTCTTAAAAAAGGCTTATATGTATCTATACCATTCATATGTATATATGTATATCTATCTCTATGTGTCTATCTGAATCAGATTTTTTCTTGAAGTTTTATTTTTTTTTCCTATTTTAGTAGAAATTATATTCCAGAAGAGCTCCATGTTATGTAGAATCTTAGGAGGAAGCTTCCACGTCCTAGGTGCTGTTCCTTATCATGAAGGCATCATCCACCTTGCTGTGTGCTTTATATGCAGTCAGATATTCATTATTAAGCACTGCATGAAACATCATCACTACAAACCAACCCCATTATTTCAGTCTGGCTAAAATTAATGAATTTTCAGTTTTGGTGAAACAAAAATCAGTAAACTGAGGCTGGAGATGAACAACATTCCTTGCCCAGAGGAAAAACAAAAATTTAACTCCCTACTTCCATTTAATAACACTGCAGAGCCACAATATTTAAATATATTTCTGACCATATTTCTACCTCCTTAGGAGAACTACTGAAAGAATTTGCTGTTCATCAAAAGCAGAAAAATGTTTATAGGTGGATAACTAATTTCTCATTTTTATGCTGAATTTGCATAAAACAAAACCTTGCACAGCTGCTCTTTGGAAGATAAAAAGGATTCAAATTGCTGTAGCAGACTTGTGAGTAGAATTTTTTTCAGATGTTCAGTAAATCAAATTGCATGGGGAAAGGGCAAGTTTTTTTCCCCCCTCTGGATTGTTTGCCTCTAGAAATATTTTATCCTTCACTCATTCGTAATTGATTAGCTCTTATGCATGGGTAGGGTATTTTTGCTACTTTAGAATGTGTGGAATGAAAGACAAATAAATAAAGAAGTTCACCTTGTAATCACCAGAAGAGACATCTAGAGTGAGAATTTTGCTAAGGCAACAGTTAGGAAGGCTCACAGTTGTTTTGATAGTGATCCTGGTTTTATGTCCACGATTTACCTTAATTATCTAGGCAATTATAAAAATGTACATCACCTTACACCAGTGGATCACACAGATGTCTTTGAAGTAAACTTGGGTGTGTATAAAACTAATATATAATTATTTGCCATATAAATAAATATTTCATAGTTAAACCAAACTGATATGATATCAAAGAAGTGTTTTACTGAAGGAAATACAGCAAATGCATACAAGCAGATATTAGAGAACTGAGAGGGAAAAACAGATTTTATTTAAAGGGGTTGTGGTGGTATTTTCTGTACAGAGTCTATCCACTATACTATTTGAAATACTGAATTTTCTTCAAAATTGCTACCCTATTCTGAAATGAATGTAAAGCTAAGCTGAGTATCTCCTCAGATTCTCCAAATCACTCATCATCTAGATTTTCTGGCGTCAGCATGATGGGGACTATTTCAGGCATTTCTTCTCCCTGCTTGATTTACCAGGAGACATGTCATGAGATTCACCTGGCCTGCAAATCAGATTTGAAGAGGCGGAGGAGGACAATGACATGACTTCTAGCAGTCAGTCATTCATTATATAGAAATACCCTTCAAAAAATCCCTGCCTGCCTCGGGTGAAATAGATGTCAAATTTGCCTGAAGGACATGGATCAAAGAGTACTGCCAACTTGTACTACACACATCAAAACAACCCACAGCTGAATTGCCCTTTTTCCTACTGAAGCAAAATTTCTCCTTGTGTGGGAGTTGCACAAAATGCGTATTTTAATCAACTTAAAATGTATTTCAATAATTTGCACTTACCTCACAATTTCCTTTATGAAAAAATATTGTATAAGATAATCATCAGTGTTAAACTAATTCTTGCTCTCTCAGACCTGTGGAAAGATAGGAGGATTTATCAGTCTTCATATTTTACTTTTTGAACTGCTCAATGAATTTTTTGGCAATAACTTGTACTTTTTAACTATTGTTTCACTAATAATTCTGCCTGTTAGGAAAAAAAATCCTGTGATTGTATTCTGCCTCCAACACAGCTGATCTTGCCTACCTACTACCAGTAACTAATTTCCTTCAATTTGCTGAGTGTTCCAGGTTCAGTAACTGGATTCCAGATTTACCTGTTGAATGTTTCAGGAGATTCATTCCATTAAATAAAACAAAACCAAAAAACCATTAAGTTTGGTTTACTAATACATCTAAGGTGGACTGAATATTTATACTATTTACCTATTCTAAAAAGCAGGCTTCTCTTCAACCTCAGCCAGGTTATCAAGCAGGTGAAATCTAAAGCCTGGCAACTTTTTCAAAAATAGGTCTGCTAAAGGGTTTGCAGACACATCTCTTGGATAACTTGAGTACCTTGCTCCTAGAGCAGGTACTGTTTCATTCTTGTATTTCTGTTACTTGCCAAAAGAGGATGACTCTAAACCACATCTTCCTTCTAATGCAGCATTTTCAGAAAAGTTCAGGGCATAATAAACAAAGTCTTTGATCGGGTATATGATCCTCATTTATATTTCCCTCTGGATGTTAAAAAACAAAAAAACAAAAAACAAAAGAAAATAAAATAAAAGCCAAGTAATATCTAAGTTGTACCACAAAGAGTGCAGAAGGTGAATTGGGTCATCCCTTGCCATGTTTCCCATTTTAAACAGATTTAGGATGGCTTTCCTTGTAAGACGCTGCCAGACATAGCACCGAATCTACTTCCTAATATAGGTAACTAATTTTTAAGTGATATTGGATTACCTTGCAAAAAAACCATAAATCTTTTACTAGTTTGAAATGCCTTTTGCCAAATTCTTTCCTGTACACCACTGACTTGTTTTCCCTTTTTATTTTCTCCCCTCATGGAATTATAAAAATCAGGAACAGTAGACCTCAAAAGCTTCATGCAAAACTTCATAGTTCTTTCTCTATAAATGGAGATGAGATCAGAACACCCATGACTATTTTTGATACTTATTGAAAAGATAACAGTGAATGTGAAAAAAGTATGTCCTAAAGTATTTCCTTTTAAACTTTGTGAGGATTTTTTTCTGTTTATATTCTCATGAACATTTCAAACAGTCATGATTATTTATCTATTGAACAGACAGAAAAAAAAATTACTGCTGCTTTTTGCCAGTTTACAATGCCCTCTTCTGCCAAGTAAGGAATATATGAGAAAAGTAGCCATGTTCCTTGATTCCTCCAATAAACTCTCTTTTAAAATGAAGAATTTGAAGTAGAGAAGTTCTTTCATTGTTTTTGAAATGCTACTCATGTACTGGAACTAGAAAACACTCCTTTCCTGTATCAGATAAATGGCTCAAAGGGGAAGTTTTGAGGATCTCCAAGGCTTCTACTCTGAATAATTAAATCCCAAAAGATTATTTCCAGCTAGAAGTGTAACCATCAGTGTGAAAATGCCAGTTTCTCTCCACATTTCCCCAAGTTAGCGGATGAAATATTTCAATTCTCTAAGACTTGGAGAATTTTGTTCTTGACTAATGAAGATAGCTGAAATAAAGGATTTCAGATATAGATTTTGTGCTGACTTCTTATGTAACCACTAACCTCAGTGTACATGTTCTTTAGAGTTATGTTGGGTGTTTTAAAAAATATCTTTTAATATCAAGTAAGAACTTTCTATTCATGCTTGGTATATTGAAAATGTACAACTTTCTGATATTTTTGAGGCCAGAACTAAAAAGATGGACTTCCCAGTCTCGACTACTCTCTAAACCACTGCCAAGGAAAGGCAAAATATGTGCCCTGCCACTCTCTAGCCTTGTAGTTTCCTTGGAGAAGCCCGGATGTGAAGATTGAGGGAATCTTTTACAGGGGACAAGAGCCCATCATACCCAGTTAGATGAGAGGGCAGTTTGTTTTGCTGCACAAGCATGTAAGGACACGCATCTGCCAAGTATTTCCTATGTAGCATTGACCATGACTTATCCAAGGATTAGATGAACAAAAAGGAAAACCTTGCATTTCCTGAATTTAATTTTATGTAGCTTAGCCATGGTTCACTGTCTGACCTTGTGTTTACAGGATTTCATGACATGAAAACACTACCCTTAGGAAAAGGTCTTACTAGAATTTAATAGAGATTAATCCAAGTGGCCTAACTGAATTATTCTAGCAAATATTAATCTAGAAGAATATCTTTTTTTCATGGATATTCTTGAACCAGAAGAATCCTTTATAAAGCATAGAATAAAACTTTATAGATTTGAGCTTGGAAGATATATGTGTTAATGCAGGAAGACTTGTAGATTTGACATAGGATAATTAATGTCAGTTAGCAGAATATAACAATGACAGCTTTCAAAGAAGTAGTTGCATACTTTAAAAACTGGGTATATTTAAATAACCATATGCATATTAAAGTTCATGATCTCGAGGAATAAAGCTGTAGGAATCTAGGTATCTTCACTTAGTATTACAGAAAGTAATACAGAAGAACGGCACTAGTAGCAATCTAGGAAAATTGAATGCGTTCAAAAAAAATATTAGAATAAGCATGAACTTCAAGTAAAAGGCAGTTTCGTAATTAGGCAGTTATTTGTTTTACACCTTACTGCTTAAAAAATTTTGGTTGGTAGGTTGCCATGAGAAGTAGAAAGAGACTGAATAGAGGAATCTGATTATCCCCAGCACTCTTTATGTCAACATGAGATCTTATGCTATGTGTTTGTATCCTATGATATATGCCATCCTTAAAGAAGCGTTTCAATTTCAGTCAAATTACAAAAACTGAAAAAGAAATATATGCTAAACATTTTATAAACCTTTTCATTAATTAAGACATTCCTGCAATACAAAGTACTTCTACAAGTTGAATAAATTAACAGCGATGCCAAAATATGAGAAAAACAGGATATAATACTAACTACAAAAATGAATTACTTAAGATAGCTTTAGTTAATTTTTAATAAATTCAAGCATACTTTGACAGCCAGTTTTAAATTCTAAATAGGTATGAAGAGAATCTAGGATAATTTTAATAATAGCTGTCCTATATTCCAGGGAATCTTAAAATACAAAAAGCAAAGCTGTTATCAGCTAGCTGACAGTAGGCAAAAGTTATCCCAGGACAGTATATTTGTGATGATACTAGAGGCCTGACTGGCAGAAAGTGATGGATGGGTTTGTTTCTTGCCATCCCAAAGCCAAAATAAGTGGGTTTGACTTCATCTGCACAGTATCACATCTAAGCTTGGGGGTGGAGGAGGAGAAACTTGTGCAGGCAATCTGGCAGAGAATGAGGGGGATGACACTGAGATCTACACATGCTTCCCACTGCCAAGGCAGCATTTCTGCTCTCCTTTGGATGAGAGGCTTTGAACATAAACATTCCCCTAAGGTTTCTGGGAAAGAGGCTTGGAGAGATCTTGTCTCTCTGGCTCCCTTATGTCTGACCCTGCCTATAACCACAGCTGCCACTGCACCCTCTTCACAAGAACATCATGCTAGAATATCCTCCTCAAAAGATGAAATTTGTAGAGTGGCACTAAAAAAAATTAATTTCATATTCAGATCCAGAAGTAACTGAAACTAGAGTTGTTTCTTCTCCAGCTGATGTAGATTCAATATAAATTATTTTTTCCTGTTTCTTTATAGAGTTGCTTTGCTTTTTTTCTTTCAGCACATTAGTGTGGGATACTATATTGAAGTAGGATGCTGGAAATGGGATTATTTAGTGAAAGCATGAAAACAATAAGTGCTCCATGTGATTGCTAAAATGGCTGGAAAATTCATATTACATGGAGTTTAGCAAAGCTTTAAGTTTTAATAATAGAGAATCTTGGATTCACAATTTATTAATTGTTTTTGGGTTGTTTTGTTGGTTTTTTTTTTGGTTTTTTTTTAAAGACACCTATTCTAGTTATTGGGAATGCATTATTCAAAAAATGTTTAGTTCTGCATGTGTATATCCCAGTTTCTGAACTGCTAGGGTTTGGACAAATGGAATACAATTTTCATTCAAACACAGGTGTTAATCAAAAGGCCAATGAAAACCTGCAGTAAACTCTTCTTAAAATATCTGTTTTAATAAGATTTTATTTACTCTTTTTTTTCAATGCATAAAAGATACAAAGACCCCTATGCAAAGGTGATAACAGTTCTCATCAAATATACATTTCATTTTGTTTTAAGACAAATGGGTCAGTTTTGACATTTTCGCAGTTCTTGTTAGGATCTATTGTTCTTCAACTTTTGCTTTGCTGCTTCCCAGTTTATTACCAGAAGTCAAAATAGACAACAGAATCATCTTAGCTTTGTTTGGCATAAAAATTACAATCTTGTAATTTAATATTTTTTCAAAAGATGATGATTTTTAAAACTGATTGGAATGTTTGGGGTTTGTCACTTTTTCCATTTGAATAACAGAGATATGATCAGTTTGGTTGTTGGTTGCATTCTTTGGCAAATATACAAAGCTAATGCTATTTCCCAACTTTAATTAAATGTGTAAATTATTTGCTTTCAGAATGAAAGTTATTGTATTGGCAGGTTTCTTGTATTATTTATATTGCCCAATTGCACAGAAAACTCACATTATAATATCACTTCATTGTTTAGTCATAATTCCATTTGATGTTATTCATGTTTGAATGTGAACAGAAAAGACCTATCAGTTTCAGGATCCACACGTTATGCTGTACATGAACATTGAAATACTGTAAGCTGACTTTCACAACCACAATTCAGTGTTTGATACTTTATTTCTCTAAATTATTATGCCACATTTCTTGTTATAAATTCTGTATTTAAGTAAATTCTTAATGGATTGTTCTGTGGAAAAATAATGTAAAGCAAAATAGTGCTTCTTTTTGTCCTCTTTCTGTCCAGCAATACAGATCCTAACAGATGGTTCTGTCCATGTCTCTCTTGGTGCAGAATCGTTTGGTAAGAATAGAAGGTGCCTTTTGTGCCACTTTGTCTACCCTGCTATGCAATTTACTTTTTTTTTTCTTTCTTTTTCTTTCTCCACACAAATCAGTTGCTGGGTTTTTGTTTATACATGGAGATATAATTTCATTAAGAGTGAGTTAAAGTAAGTTTTATATGTACTTTGTGTCAGACTTTGTGTGATGAATCTCATGGAACAGGAAAGCTGGATGTATGGGTCAGCTTTGAAGAGACAGAGGGTGGAAGGAGAAAGCGTGGCAAAAAGTGTTAATTCACACCTGGTGTAAGCCAGCACAATCTGTGGAGCACCATGAAAGAAAAAAGGAGAAAAAAATCAAAATCATGAGGCTGAGGAAAGTGACTTTGAATACATGTGTTTATTAAATGTCCTGTATCCCTCATTATGGAGGCAGTAAAATAATGTGAAATGCTGAAAGAAGTTGAGCAATTTTTTTTGGGTCAGTAAGACATGCAGCATCTGTAAGGATGATGTTGTTTAATACCACATGGAAAGATTTATTAATTTCCAAAGGGTCTCATTAATCCTTACAAGACTAGATATGTGTTAATACCAGGACTAGAAAACTGTCACTGCTTAGCAGCTGGCTTAAATGACCTCACTCAAATTGTACTGATATTGCACAACTCTGTGTCCAAGTTTTCCAAAGCAGAACCTGCCTTCTTTAGGGAAAGCCTAATCTTGTTTAACTTCATGGAACAATTGGCATTAGCAACAGGAAAAGCTCTTCTGCCTCAATGAGAAACTTCTGTGTTTCACTGCAGATTGTTTCCGGACCTCAACTAATTAGTTCTTATGTGAGAGAAGGAAATTCCTGCAAAAGTTAATAAAGCTCAAATTACATACTTTAGAAATGATCCCAAAAAGAGCTACTTCCTTAGAGGGATAAAAGCTCTGCAATAGTACAAGGAATGAATGTCAGAAGTACAGTTTAAAGCAGCAGGTTTCAATGACCCATTCTCCAAATCCTTTGCCCTGAAGTTGCGAGACCACCGGTAGTCTTTTTGCTGTATGCTGCCATATGACATGTGTCAGAGTCATAGTATGTACCTGAGGACTCTCTATTCTTATTTTACATTTCTTTCCTCACACTGGAAAAGCTTATTCTTCAATCTAAAATAATGTCAGAAGCTGCAATAAGCCATATTTTAGATTTCAACTGTAGCATATTATTTAAAAGAACTAGAGTTGTGAGCATTTTTCTTGCTTTGACATTTTTTAAAGGACAAATAACTGACCTAGAAATTGATCCAGTAGAGATGATACTGAATATTTTCTATCACATTTTCTTTTCACAGTTTGAGGCACTGCTGAGGAGGATTTTTCTGCATGCTACTGTATTTGACCTAACACAGATATTCCCATGTAAGACATAAGTCCTTTATGAGCACACTTGGCATCTCTGTTAATGCATGGAAAGAGCACTGCCATGATTTTAAAAGGGAGGTAACTCAGAGACACATTTTGGCAATTATATAGATAAGTAGATTTAATCGGCAGACTTTATTGTTAGCAGACTAAGAAATTCTATACCTCAAGGAAATTATTTAAAACAGAGAAAACAATTCCCCTTCCTCTTCATGTGGCTAAGTAGTCAGAGTTGTTCTTTAATTTGAAGTTAAGGTAAACCCAACACTTCCATTGTGGCCAGATATACTTAACAATATGAATAAATGCTGAATAAAAATAGTAAATAAATCATATCAAATTTCAATGTAACCTCACATTTGCAGTGGACCTATTAACAAAAAAAAAAAAATCAATTTTAGTCTTATATTCTGTATTCTGTATCAGTCCAGTGTCAAATAAAAATAATATTTTAAATATTGGTCAAATACTGTTCTAAACTGAATATTCACTCTGAGGACAATTGACTTGAGTTTTCCTCTTTAATTTTGTCCAAAGGACATATTTTTTTAGTCTGTCTTGATTAGAAAGAACAAAGATTTCTGGTCTAGTCAGTGGATATGAAAGTTAACTTAAAATCAGAAAAATTAGTCTGCGATCTTACTATGGGATTCTGCAAAAAGGATGCCTTTGGTTATACTCCAGTATAGGCAGCTGTTTTATGCTATGCTTATTTCAGTGGGTTTTTCATGGTATTTTAGCAAAACTGATCAGCTGTCCTGAAGAGTTATAATTTTTCTTCTGTAATTATATTACCTTTCTAAAACCCGTGTAAAAAATAAATTAAAAGTTCATTGTAGTCTTGAATTTATTATCATTAACAAATATAATTTGTGACATCTACATACCTACATGTCTTCAGGGCAGTAAAGTAATAATAATTATCTTACCATAACTGTATGCTAAAAGTTTTTTCTATGTATAGCTTTAATTAAAGGGTATTTGGTATTACTTAAGTATAGCACTTCATGCCTAACTGTATAATAAAACATCACTTTTTACAAGAATATTTAAAATCAGAATCACATTTTCTTTACTTATTAACTCCTTTCCTCAGACTTTTCATAGTAAATAGAGAACTGTTTTCAGTAGTTCTTTTTTTCATTAGCTACAATGAAAAGCATTTCAGTTAATTTCAGAAAATGTTCAATTAGATGATGAAAATGTTCATCATGTAGCCTCTTACAAGTTATCAAGTTGTACTGATTCCTCACAAAATCAAAATAGTATTAGTCAGGCTCAAGGATTCTCTATTCATTTTGTTATCCCAGAAATTAAAATAGTTATAGCAAGGACAGTTAATCATTTAGCTGCTGCTGCTGTTTAATGAAGTGTACTGGGGTTTATTTCAAACTGACTCTTGATACAATGCTAAATTATTCAGAATGGTTAATTACCTCATCCATGGTAGTAGTACCTAGTGCAACTATTGATTGATACTCATTTGCATTTGGTACTTTTAGCTGGAATATTTCCTGCCAATCAGTGGCAGCACAAAGCTGTAACTCAGTGCATATGTATAATCTGGTTATTTATTTTAAATAAGCTATCTGTTCTTCTTTCCTTTATAGGACTGTTTTTTCTATCTTTTCCCTGCCTCATTACTTCCTCTTAACTTCTTGGGATGCAGATTTTTTTGCCAGAGTTTGGGGATTAATTCTAAGACTCAGGTAATTTTAACAGAGGGTTGTGCTGCCTGGAGCCCCGTCTGCCTTTACATTGTTTACAGCAGTGGAGGATCCATGAAGTAGGCTGGAATTAAACAAACTCATTCTGGTCTTGGCAGGTCTGCCCAACTTACGCAGTGTGGGTGACCCAGGTGTTTGCAGGGTTAGAGGAGCCAGGAGCTCATGCAAGGCTGCTGCACACGAGGAAAATGTACTGCTGAGGCTTTGTGGTCGTGGTTAACACCCTTCTCAAAATAACTGCAGCTTCCTAGCTGTTGATTCACAGCTCCCTTTTTCCTGGTTGGCTAAGCATGCGAGCAAAATAGATAGATATTTCAAGAGACACTCTCAGTCACTTTGTCAGTTATTTTTAGAGTTTTATGTCCCTAAAGGTATATGAATATACATCTGAAAGCCTGTTCAGTGTCTCTGGAGTGGTCCTTTATTCCCTGCAAACGCAGTGGCTCCAACTATGTCAATTCATGTGCAATGCATATAGAAAGCACTTGCTATCCTTTAGTTTTCTTAAGGGCATGCAATCCACACTCTTATCTCAAATATTGGTGCCATTCTATAATAAAGTCCTTTACACTGCTTACTAACCTTTCTGTTTCAAGGGCTGGAAAGCTGACACAGGACTGCTTTTTTAAAGTATTGATACTGTAAACATTTAAAATTCTTGCACAAATTGTTCATTTTTCAGGAAAATTTCTGTTGGAAAATAACATCTTATTAGAAACTGCCAATTTTCTAAATATTTGAAATAATAATCCTCTGCAATGATGATTAACCTGCAGAGATGACATAAATGACTGACCAAGTTTTATAAGCTTGGACAGTCTTCTGCCACCATCACTATCTTTTAAATACACAGCCGTTTCATTGCCAGCATTTTTTTTAAACTTATAATAAGGGGAACATTGTCTTCACAGAAGGATATATTTTTAGCACTGTTGTCTTTAACCTATGTGGAAGATCTTCAAGGGCTGCAATTCAAAATTATGTTCTTACTTTTAAAGCTTTCAGGTTGCTGGTAGTGTGTTGCCTCAGCTCTGTTACAATGTTTGAATTTCTGCAATTTGCTTTACTTAGCTGTGAAACCATCACCTTTGAACCTAGCACGTCTGCCAAAACACTGATATGAAAATAACAGTGAAAACTCACTGTTTAACTAGAGACACTTCTGCACTATAGTTAGCTATCTACCCAAGCTTACTTATTTGCAGTATAATAGATGAAAACACTGAAGCCATTTTGATTTGAAAAGGGGAAGGGAAAAAAACATTGATTTTAAATATTTTTCATATTGTGTGTGAGCTTCTCTTTTTTTATTTTCTTTCTTTCTTTTTTTTTTAACCTGTTGTATTAGACTGGTTAGGGTCTGTAAATATCTGAAAAACAAATCCACTTCCTAAAATTTACACTAGAAGCCGTGTCAAGTTTTACATCTTCATTGCTAGAATGGAGAGTAATCACCTTGAAGTGGCATTTGGATGAAGAAATTTCAAAGAGAACTGAAAGCATTTAGAACTAATAAAAATGGATAGTTATGTAATTCTAAATAAGAAATCAGACTCTGAAAATTTCTGCTTGCTGACTCTGTAACCACATGCATAAAAAACCATTTTCTCTAGTTCATCACGTTTTTTTCACTTACAGTCAATGCATGTGATTAACAATGTCATTTTCATATGTGAGTCTGGATTGCTTTTAAGGAATAATTACCTACCTGTGCTTTTACATTTTTCTCTTAGTGTTACAGAATAATTTGTCATTAGGAATAATCATATGCAGTTCATTTTCTTCAAGTAAGCTGAATATTTGAAGTAAGTGGTAAATGATTTATGTTAGAGTATATCAGAAATTCTTCCCTTCTCTCAGTTTCTGTCATTGACTGCCAGCTTTCTGGAATATATACAAGTGTCCTAACCTGAAAACATATAGTCTGTGTGTAGAAATGCACTTATATGCTTATTTGCTGCAGTTAAAAACAAACAAATAAGGAAAAAAAAAACCAAGCAGAAAAATAAAACAAAGATCCAAATGCATTGGAATTTATGAGTTTAACAATGTAAAAATACAGCTCAAAAATTAGGCTTCCTTAGTATTCTTGTTTCTATCTCCTGGGGGGTTTATGCTCTTTTCAAGAATGTTCAAGAGATATAAAGATGAGCGATGCAACTTTCAAACCTCAAACAGTGTTTCAAACTTCTCTGACTTGTGCCTAACTTTATGCATGTATTAGATGTTTAAGTGCTGGATTTCAACTCCTAAGCCTAATGACCTACTGCCTTGAAGCTGAAGTTGAAGGTCCTGACTGAAGTTTGTCTTGGTTCAATTTGCCTCCAAGGAAATTAACAGGAAACTGCTGATATTAGTTTTTGTGGTTGGCAGGAGAATCCATTCTTAGGTGGGAGGTAACCAGGACAGAAGCAGCACCAAGGAGCAATTTCTCCACTGGGTGATAATTACAATCATATCCTTCATATCATATCAGTTCTTATCCTGCACTGACTGTGCCTGACCCACAGCATACTGTGAAATTCAGAATCAGGACAACTATGGACAAGGATACACATGATGCAAACCCCAAATTCACATTATAGCTTATTGTATAATAGTCATGCATTGTCCTCAATCCTGACAGCGTTCCCTGGCCTGCAAGTCTTTGTCTGAGAACAGGTGAAGATGCAGTAAGAAATTGTGTTGGATAACTTTATTAACTTTCAATTATGATTTTATCTTACCCCAAAATGACTAACAGAAACAGGTACTTAGGCCAGAAATTATTTTATTACATGTTTAAACAAATTATCATTTGAGTTTAAATTATCAAGAGAAATTTCTAATATTAATAACTATGATCTGTATTTTGAATATTTTGATAAAGGAAAGAATTTTTTAGTTGAATAAAAGTCATATCAGAATGATATACATTGCTACAGAGCAAATTCTCATAGGAAACAAGTATTTTCTGATAGTATCAAAGATTTATTTTCAAAGCTGTTAGGTTATGTATGCACCTGGTGAGCTCCTTGTTTGCTGAATGCTGCTGTGTTATCACTGTAGACAGCTCTTTGATCCAGAAACACCTGATCAATGACCAGAATGAGACCGTTCCAAAGCATATGATTTCTTCTAAATTTTCCTTTTCCTGAGAAATATGGCTGACTGTAACACACATTCTGTTAAATCAGCTTTTAGCTTCTGGCTTGTTGGCAAGCTAAAATGTTTGGCAATTGCGGCTTCTGATCTGAATGATCAGGCAAGAACAGGTATAGGTATAGGTAAGTCATTAAAAGAAGTTTTCTTAGCTGTCTCTCAGGCTCCCAAAATGTCCATTCTCACTGCAGAAATTAGCCAGAGCTGAGTTCCAGGGAGATGTTCATTCCATGTGTCAGAGATCTGTGCTCACTTCTTCAAAAGTAACCTTGACTAAGTTGCACTCTGCAGTGTATGTGGAACATCTCTCTTCAGTGTGGGTCCTGGTCCTTACTCCATGACTTGGTACAATATCTTTCTCCAGTCTCTGTTAATGATGTGTTTCTATGGGTAGAAACTCAGGGTATACACAAAAAAACTCCACAGTGCTCTGCAACCAGGCTTTTTTTTTTTTTTTTTTTTTTTTAATAAATGGGAGACCAGAGCTTGCAGAAAATTGCTACAGAGAACAGCTATTAAAATTTTTTATCAAAACCCAAAATAAGGAATCTGCATTTCCCATATGGTATAGGGAGAATTAAACTTACATGTGTTTTTCTGAAGAATGCAAGCTTGGATATTATAACCTAAAAAGACAGGGTTTAAACACTAAGACATGAATTTATTTCATTACCTAGTAAATCATTAAAACAAGCAGGACACAGGAGTTAAATAGAATAATTTGTTATTGTTCAGTATAGTCATCAGTCTAGGACCCAAGGGACCTACTAAAAAAATATTTAGTCCTATATAGATGATTTCTCTTCACAAGATTATTTTACTGCAGGCAGATTTATTTGGGAGTAAAGCCTGTGCTCCAGATTTTATTATGTGCTTTCTTGATCATTTCTTGAACTGTTATGGGACCTACTGCTGAAACTTTATCTCCAGGAGGCCTGAGACATCCTCTCATGTCCATGATGGTTCACTCAGTTAAAAGCTGCTCTGCTTTGTGAGCAGACTCTAAAATACACTGCCATACACACCTCAAGGGCTCCTGCAAATATTTTCATCTTTAGTAATCTATGAATGACAGAAGAGAAGGGGGAGAACTTAAGTGTTGATTAAAGCTCAAATGCTCTGTCTTCTGTGACTGGTGCTTTGGAATACATTATAAATTACTTAAAAAATAATTTCAGAGTAACAAATCAATACTTTCAGCTAAGTCAAGCATCACTTCTGGCTGAGTGACACATGTTAGGGCAAAATATGAATAATCCTTTCCATGAGTAATTTCTAGAGCATATTGGGGTGACCACTTTCACTTTCAGTATATAATTATCAGTTGAATAGTACTGTAATTTTTATTTCTGTACAGAAATGGGGGGGGAGTAGGAGACACACTTTTTGTTCAGAAACATACCTACTAATCTATCAATAATGTTCAGTGCATTGATTCTACAAGAGACAGATAATTTATCAAGATTGGTATGTCTGTATATGCATACATATTTTACAGGTATGCCTGTATTTATAGATTTAGCAAATTCTTTATAAGTGAGTTTCATAGCAGACCAATATATTTTGAAAAAAAAAAAGACACTTCTAGTCCTTGACACACAAGGCACAGAGATAGGAATGGCAAGGGGGCTGATTGGGTAGATGTGTGTAAAATGAAGAACATTAAGGAGTTCAGAACAGAAATCTGTTCTGAGCAGTCTGAGAAGCAAACAGATTTAGTCTTTCAGAGTTGAGGATTAAAAGCTTCAAGTAAATGAAAACTATGGGGGACTGTGTGCGTGGGTAATGAGTGAAGTGGTGAAGAGACAAGTTGCAAAAAGATGTTGAAGGGATGCTCATAGAGAGGGATTACTGGAGTCAGGACAGAACTACATTAATTTACTTCTTCACCATTTGGGTGAAATTCCTACACTTCTGTATAGAAATAAAACTGATAAAATATAAAGTATTGTGAAAATGACTAAGATAGGATAAATTTGGTTCTTTAGATTTTTTTTGGGTATTAATTTAATTTCAACACAGCTTAGAGTTCTGGGTTTAAAGTTCAGTATGTTTTATATAAGAAGCATGAGGTTAATGTCTTGATTCTTGTAGATGCATTATTTCTGTCTTATATTGTGATATTTTCATGGAAAAATATCACATATTGCTCAAAAAAAAAGGAGCAAAATCCCTAACAGTGATATAGAGACCTTCTTTGCCTCCTCAGTACTAATACGGACCATTTGGAAAAATCAGCAGAGCTTGTCCAGGATATCAGTGAGCATCTCATCTCAATTATGTCCTTCAAAAGTGTGTGTGTTTGGTATCTAAAAGGTAGAGAATATTTTCAAATATGGGGGAATGGACCAATGCTTTCTCTACGAGAAATCCATCTCCCCACATTATTTATTGCACTAAAATACTATTTTTCAAACCACTTTTTTATTTACTTCTATTTATGAAATCCCAAAGAAGTAAAATTGAAATGTTCTTCCTCCTCTTTTTTTTTTAATTGACATAAAATTTTCTAATTAAAGGTGATATGCAATCCCTTACTGATCTCTATTATTGAGATGTTTTAAAATTAATTTTAACAATCTGTGTTAAATAATCTGTGTGACTCAATTTCCAGTAACCTTGGCTACCCTTTTTAGTTTGAGGTTAAGTAGATCTAACTCCCTTTTATGTGACTTATCCCTGTATTGGTTTACTTTCTGAAAAATGAATTAAACATGCAAATTTACATTTCCATTTCTTTCTGGTTTGCTTTACAAAAAGGTCAAAAGAACAGCTGTTTTTGCACCTAATTTTTGTGGATTTTCTTTAGATGTGACTGAGACAAATATTTATGCAAGACACTAACTTCAGTTTCTGTAGTTTCATTCACACACTAAAGGATAGGCTGTGGTCTGAGTAGATACTTGACTTGATTTCAGCATAATGATGGATATTCCACTCCTTAAATTCTTGTGCTTGTGTTCACACACTTAAACAAGAGAATATAAAAATCTTTATTTGATCTAGTTGAAGTTTTTAAGAAAAGATCATTGCATTTATATTAGTTTAGTTATTACTTCTAAACAATATGTCATTTTCTGTTGGGCCACAAAATAGACCAGAGGCTTTTGTATTTGTAAATGGGTCACAAGCTACTGATGTCACACTGAGAATCACTTTCAAGAACTTTGTATACACAGAGTGCACAGTCAGAGTTCATAAATGAAATGTTTACTGGACTGTCCTCTCCAGAAGAGCTTAAGGGATTTTTTTTCCAATCGTAATTTAATTTTTGACAAGCTAACCTTATTCATCAGTTCTTTGCCCTGGGAGTCCTTTATCCTGTGTTACTGCAAAAAGAAACAGATTTATTTTACTTTATATTCAAAAGCATGTAGCTCTGTTAGATAACATGCAAATGAATGAATCAAGGGCTCACTCTCACTTCCCTGGAATAAACTGAATATATGGCATTAAATTAAAAAATGGTAAGATTAAGTTTTAAAAATAATAAATCATAGGATTTGTCATCATGGATGGTTTTAAAATATGCTTATTTAGGAAAGCCAATAATTTTCTATTATTTTATCTTAAGTTGAACAGTACAGATTCAGGAAAGAAGGAGGTGGGTTTAAATGATGAAATTAAATGGGTATCTAATTAAAATATTCAAGTCAAAAGTGTTTTACATTGAAATCCAAACCCTTCAAATAGTTTCATTTTTTTTCCTCTTATCTACAAAATAATGTTTTCAATTTTTTTATTTTTACTGTGCCTATGCATTTTTAGATTGCAGTTACGTATGATTATTTATTACCATGTTGAAGCTTTTTGTCCTCCCAACAAGGATGAAAGTTAATCACTTTAACTTCAATACTGAACAATGGCAAGTATATGAGCATGCTTAGATATATGTGTTATAAGTACTCTGAAAAACCAGATATTACACTTCAGCAACTGGAAAAAAACCCTCTGTAAAGCGTGTTCTGCATGCTGAAAATTAAAATTCATTTGAAGACAGAGTAGAAATTGCGACTAAAACCAAATATTAATTTGTTGGTATCAGACAAGTGTGTCTTTGGGCAGTTGTTCTTGGTTTATTACTTCAGCATATACCTCATGGATCAAGACACGTTCAAACTGAGCAATATTTACATAGAAAAATATTGCAATTTGTGTGTTTTGGGCTGAAGGTACTTGAATGTGGAGGCACCAGAGACTGGGAAAGTACCCTGGAGAAGTTTCTCTGAGTGTAGTCCTGGGTCTCAGGCTCTTCCAGTTGCCAGAGTCTGAGGGGGTGGATTCAGCCTGCTTTGCTAAAACTGTTGTCAGTTTAACTGCTTTATAAATAGGCAGGGCAAATATCTTCCATCGTGTTTAAGCACCAAAGGCTGTGGATGTTGTGGTTCAACCCCACAGACCTTCTTGCAGTGGTAACACAGAATGTGAGAATGCTCAGATAGTATTTCTGCCATCCTGAGACTCCAGTACACAAGTGATGTGTCAATAGAATTTGTACCTCTCCAAACACTCAGGTGCTGCATTCTCTGTCATGTTTTATTAATGGCTTCATATTTTACATGAATTGGTTATATAGTACCTTGTCCTATCCATGTTCTTCTCAGTAAATAAAACTAAAATTTGACCAAATGCTGAGATTTTGTTTGAGGACTTTAAAGCATCAAATACAAGCTGCTTTTTTAACATGTAGAAAACACTGATCTGTTTTTGCACCTATTATTCATGCTAAATCCTTTCAAACGTCTCACTTGAACATCATGAAAGTGAGCATATTGAACTTGATGTAACAAGTGCCACCATGACACAATATTCATTTTACACATACTTGAGTTACAAGCAGATATCACCTTGGGTCTTATGTGTTCTACAAATCCTCCACGATCATGACATACAGGTCAGAATTTAACTTTGGCAGTGCTGTCACCTTTCTTGGCATTTTCAGCCCTTTTTCTGATTTTTGTAACTGTAGAATCATACTATGGAGAGCAACCACATGAAGTACAACATTGTGTTTTGATTATGTCCCCATAATATTCTACAATTAAAATTGATGGCATTAGTTATTCCACTTCCAAAGCAGCCCCTTTTTTTAGTATAACCCAGAAGTTAAAATAAGATGCCTGGCTTAACAATCCATAGTGGTTTATATGCATATGGATTTCTTTCTTCATGAAATAGAGGTTCTTCAAATGGGCTTCCTTCTCCCTTTTTGTTCCATTATAAAAATGCAACTCTGTGAAATCAAAGCGAGCTGCAGAAGCATTTGGCATTCTCTGGCATCAGAGATATTTTAATCACAAATGTCTTTTTGAAGTCTCTGCTATCAAAGGAAATGGTCTTTTATCTCATCTTACCTCCATACATAAAATTTCCAGCAGTGATCAATAGAAGAAAATTTGTGAAGATCCTTCCAGTGTCCTTTAGGAAGCATCTCTTATTAGTCCACACCATAGGAAATGTTAAAATCAAGATATGACTGCCATAAAAATGTGACACCAGACTGTTTGCAGGCTTTTGGAACATCTCAATATTAACTGAAACATTAAAAAAAATACAGATAAAAAGTTCTTAAATTATGCCCTGTATAATTCAGATACCCCCTCCCTTCTGTAGCTTGTCAGCATATGTAGCACAAGAAACACATGAAACACATGTAAGACATAAATCCAATAATTTATTAAAAATATTTTAACTGAAATATTAATATTCTAAGAAAGGAAAGACTAATAATTGGTTCAAATATAATTACGAGTGAACAAGGAAGAACACACCCATACAGAATATATTTCAGATACTTAGTTTGTACTCCTTTTCCTGGTGCTATGCTCATCCTTCTCCACCTCCTCTGGACCAAAATGTTGGGGGATTCATGCTGGTATACAGCAACATGAAGGGAACACATGAAGGGAACACATGAAGGGAACATATGAGGTTCTTCAGTATGAGGCACGTGATGTACAAGTCAAGGAATTGTTCTTCCTCCCTTCAGGATCCACTGAGGATCATTTTCTGATGATCGCTAAGTGCTTTTTCACCTACCTCTGTCTTCATTTGTCCAGCTCCACATAACACCTAAATTTCCTTTATATGTTGTCTTGTACTTAGGTTGATATGATTTCTTTGTTTCCTTTGTTGTCCTGAAACCAGGTGTGTCCAGGTCTCGGTATGCATGGGGAGTTGTTTACAGCCAAGGGATTCTCCATGCCTGCTGTGTTCTATGTCCCCAAGCCCCAGGGCTGATCTCTCGTGTTTCCCTGCACTACCTCAGTGCCTGAGAGCCTTTAATATCCCACACTATGCAGAATAACTCGTTCCTGCTGGCTGCAGTTTTTGTACATTTGTACAGCTTGTGGGTAGCATGGGAAAGTTAGAGGACAGCACAGTGCACATATCCACACACAGCAGAGAGCCACGAGTTACGGTGTAGGAATCGAAAAGAAGCTTCATGCTCGGGGTACATAGTGTGCATTTTTGTCATACATCTTCATAGCCCAGTGCTTGGGTGTCAGCAGCCCATCCACCAGGCAAAACTGCCCTGAATGTTTGACAGATATTTTAATGGAGGGTAGCACAAAAAGGCTGAGGGGAGCTGCTGTAGGCAATATGCACAGTGAATCTGTAACCAAAGAGAGGGGAAGACAAACACTCCACTCCAGAGTACTCACACAAAAGAATTTACAGCACACAAAAATGATCATATACACCAAGACATTTATGTCAAGGCAAGACTTAATTTTGAAGTCTCAGTGATGTAAACAAAGACTGAAAGAAGACTGAGAGAAATGGATGAGCTCAGACTCTGTGTTTGAGTCACAAACATTAATTATGTGATTTACCAGCCTTTAAGGTTAGCTGCTTAAGTACGTTTTCTTGGCCTGTCTCTCTTAATTTTTCTTTCACTTTTTTTTTTCATAAGTGATTGAAAGGCATATACTGGCTTTGAAACCCATACCATATAGTGAAAACCAGAAATCTCTAAGAATACTTTAGAAATAACATGAATGACTATTGCTTTTAGAGATCACATGAATGACTATTGCTTTTAGATATCCTCTAGGTTAAAACTAGGGATGCCACACAATATGAGTTATTGTATTTGGATAATAAGGAATTATTTAAGTGTTAACAAAAATGGAAAGTAAAATGAATGCTGTAATGTAGAAATATAAAAGATTGGAAACAATGTCTAAGTTCAAATTATTATTTTGATTAAGGCAGATTCTAAAATCCTTTATATTTGTGATCTCAAGGAATGAAAACAGGTGAAGGACCTATTTTACCTTCAGTTTTAATCTAATTATATCCTTAGGTATAGTCTTTGCATTGTTTTGGTTCTAAATATTGATAGATATTTGCAATACTGCTGTTTAAAAAGAAATCATAGCTTTGTCTTAGTCCAGGTAGCATTGCTGTTATTAAGATTACATTGTTTATAGACATACATTTTAATTTAGAAAAAGTGGAAAGAAGCAGCACAAACTACAATTCTTTCAGTCTGAGCACTTCTTCTTCCTGCTAAACTCAACTAAAATGTTCCTCTTTACCTGTAGGAAGCTGGTGTTAGGGCTGTGGAGTTAGGGCTGAAAAAACACTGAATGTTTTTGTGCAGCCTTTCTTTCATCCATTGCATAAATTATTGTGTCAGTGACACCTAAACAGGAAACCACATGCCAAGTAAACACCCACCTTTTCCCAAAAGTAGGAAACAGAATAAATTTGAGAAGACTCATGATCCATCTCACTTTAAACTTATGAACTGGTAATTTGAGTATTTCTGCTGCAGACAACCTCTTTTCCTAAAGGTATAAGAAATGAATGTTTTCGATGTTTATTTAAAACTTTCTTCTGTATATTGCAAAATAGCTTCAGTTACAGAATCAAAAGCTTTGGCTACTGTAATGTACTTCATTTTGTCTAACTCTTTACAATAATTCTGCTACTGTGTTGGTAAGACTGACGGTCAATATTTCAGGGCAAACATTTTTGGCCTATTAGTTACACTGAAGCAACCAGAACAGTTTGAGATAGTTTGCTGAAAACATTATGACAAATGGGGCGGGTGATTGCTTCACTGGAGATTATCAGTATTTTAGGCCCGATTTAAAGTTAAGAGTGCTGGAGATGCCCTATATTAACTATCTGCATTTGATTACAGACACTAATGAGAAATCATCTGCCAGGCGAAGCTTGCAAACAAATTTGCCCCTGTTATTTGAAAAAAGCAAGAAATGACAAATAAGACTTGTGAAGCATTTACTGGCTTTTTGAATAAGTGCTAATGTAACATTTATTCTGTATTTGCTTTTTTTTCCCCACAAAATATGTTCATTTGCACTCTGGGAATAAACTCCCATGGTACCTGCATGGTATCTGCTATCTGCAAGGGCTGTGCTGTAACAATGGTTTGTGTCTGAAATCAGAGAAGTCTTTGTAGTTTTCACTTGAGAGTGAGGCTCTGTTTAAGCTCTTTCACAAATTTTCACTCTCTACATCAGTCATAGAGAGTGATATGCAATATGTACTTCATGGGGTCTTTCTGGTCTTGTTAAAAATTTTTTGTTGATTTTTTCCAAATGATGGGGGATTAAGTCAGGTAGGTGGAAAGGACCATATCGTAGAATCAGAATTTTTGACGCTGAAAAAAAACTCTAAGATCATTGAACCCGACCATTAACCTAGAACTGCCAAACCTACTACTTAACCACGTCCCTAAGTACTAGACATCCATGTATTTTAAATATAAACATGAATGGCGATTGTACCACATCCCTGGGCAGCCTCTTTCAATCCCTGACAGCCCTTTCATTGACATTTTTTTTCCTAATATCCAACCTAAACTTCATCTGGTGCAATTTGAGGCTATTTCCTCACATTCTATCAATTCATAACTTCACTTTTAATTTGAAAATGTTTATTTACAACAAATAAGGAAGTGATAGAAGTCCCATTTTGAAATGGAAATACCCTTAAGCAAAATAATTTTGATAAATTTACCTGCAATGAAATAATGACATATTGGAGTAGAGTATTTTGCTGCTTCAACGGGGTATAACTTTATATTTACATACTCTTTTATGCAAAGTTCTGTGTAGTTTAAAATACCTAACTTTTAACTGTGGCTATTCTGTTACCTTTGTACTTTAAAATCAGATTCTGCTCAAATTGAACCAGCAAAAAGACCTGAGTTCTACAGTTTTTACTGAGCACCTGAATGCTCAGTATTGGAATGGAAAACTTAAACTTGGACAGAGTATATGCTTTCTAAGTTACATTAATAGCTTAGGTTTATTAATAGCTTAGGTTTTTTCCCTCTTTTGCTATATATGATCAAAAAAGTTTCTCATTAAAGTGTGACAGTGCTTTATATTGCCTGTACATAAAACCTGCATGGTTATTATACAAAAAGAAAAGGCAAATGACAGTTGGTGTCAACACTAAACAGCTTAGGGAAAACTATTTCCTCAATATGTATGTAATTTAATTGAAATGCAATATTTCATGAATATTAGAAAGTGAGGCTTTATTAAAAATGGCAAGGAAAGCGAAAGCATGACTGTTTAGAGTAACAAGCAGCACAAATTTATTCATTCAATACATCACTGAATTATTTAAAACTCAGCAAAGCACAAGGTCATGGAATAATTTTGGCAAGTACGCACTTTTGCATGATGCATTTCCGTAATTCCACTATATCCATAAAGTTAATCACAGCTTTGGCATGCAAGCCTGCTTCATGTACTAAGCTGAGCCAGAAAAAGGCTCTGAATTAAAACTTAGGAACAAACCAAACAACTGACACTACAAATGATTTGTGATAGTTGAAAGCAGATGTGAGCTCCATAATGCTAGCAATTCTTAAAAATATTTCATTTACTAAATCCCATATTTACTTGCAATACACATTTACGAGTGAAAACCTGTCATCGGTCTGGAGATACATCAAAATTAATGTGCACACACACATTTTGATGTCACGAGTCTTCTTGAGGACATAATCATTCTGTGACAAGTGAGAGCTGACAAGAGTTGTTCTTTGGACCATGGCGAAAAGAGTGGTTGAGCTATCCTTGGGAAAAAATCCACAGAAATTTAATCAATTTTCTATTGTGGGAATTAGTACCAACCTGCCCTGAGTGCAGACTGACTGCTAATAACTTCTGCAGACCACAAAACCAGAGAGGTTCAATCTGTGCAATTTTCAGAATTGCACTGTCATTTCTATGCTCCCACAAAGACAATGATATACGGGAATTGCATAAGGCATAGGGCTTCCTCTCAGAATATATTTGAGATCCTAAGAAAAAACTCAGGGTATTTTGAATTTTGCAATAAAGATTTTTGCATTCAGGACTTTGAGTCCTATTTCCATACTCCTCGATCAATTAAGACATGAGTGTGAATATGATTTCGAGGTCTCCCATAACCTCAGTCATGTATTACCAGTTTGAAGACAGTCTGTTCTATATGGATTCTGATATTTGGCTCATTTATAACCAAGCAGCGCTAGTACTGCCTTGATAAATGTGACTGAATTCTAGGCAGAGGACTTCGTAATATAACAAACAGTAATCTACACACAGAGGTATAGTTTTCCTCTTTGCATATTTTGAAAAATCTCTATGCTAGCCGGGAGAATTTGTTGTTTCCCTTACAGTTCCTTCACACATAAACACACACACAACCACGGGGTAAGCTATGGATTAACCAGACATTCAAAGAAGAATATGATTTTCATGTTAAGGCTTAGTGGAACTTATTTTAATTATCAATAATTTTGTCATTTTTTAATTTTTTAGCTCAGGTTTTTTCCAAATTAGTCTTGAAATAGATGTAATTTATCTCAATATATTATTCTAAGACAAGTACAGAAGTGAAATGAAAGATACAGCATCTAAATTTTGAATATTTGCAATATGCTGAATACATTTTTTTAGAACCTTTAATCTTAAGAATTGTTTGGTTGTATTTAAAGAATAATGAAATCTTTACAGTTACAATTTTTAAAACAGTGCCCTGGTTCTACACAGGTTGTTTATTATTTGATTGACTTCCAAAAAATTCTCAGTTCTACTTTTCAAAAAGTAGGTGTTTTAATCTTGGTATTTGATTCTGCTGTTACAGTGGTTCTATATATAGCAATAAGTGAGTTTCTGCTGAGGCAATGCATATAGATAACTTATTCAATCACTTTGCTGCCATTAAGAGAAATTTCTTTATAAATAGTTTTGGACCTTTCTGATTAATAACAAAAATCAATGAGATTTTGTGTATGTGAATCATAGAAACTACTGTATATAAAACTGCAAGTGTTTTAGTAGTTACAAATTGATAATCAAATCTGGAAAGAATATCTTTAGAAATTGCTGAAATTTTGTTGTTAAATCTTGAAATAGTTTCTTGCTGGAGAACAGAGAAGATACTAGAAACTTTAGATGATCTTTAGAGGATTTATGGGAAATAATAAGCAGTCATTTCTTCCACATTTTTCCATGTATTGAACACTTTCACTCAAGAAAATAGATACATTAGTCAATAACTTTAAGTATTTGATATGTGAACTTCATTATAAATTTACCTTTTATTCAAAAGTCAAATAGAAAGTGCCTGAGCACAGTGTCAAATGGCAAGAAGTTGCCATTTTATTTTGTGAATTTGTGTGCAGAAAACCTTTTTATATTCATCAGTTTCTAATTGTAGTTGTACAGAGGGTAAGTTGCAAAACTACTTGTAACCCCAGAGATTATTGTATTTGTGTAAGCAGAGAAGATACAATCCAATGATCATAAAGGCTTTCCTTAATATTTTAAGGATATTAAAGATATTTACTTTTTTAGGATATTCTATATTTCAAGGTGTTACCAGTTTGATCAGAAATTACATATTCAGTGCCAGGGTCCTATTTTCAAAAACCAGTAGGGCTGCCTTTATTAGATCCTGCTGCAGACAGAATGTCCTGAACTGGATTCCTTTTGGATGAAGATAAACTACAAGGCAACACTTGTGGCCCCACCAGTGTATGAATAGGTGGGTTTTAGGGGAAAAACAAACAAATGAACAAACAAACAAACAAACCAAAATGCCAGAAAAAAACACCTTTGCATTTTTAGTTTCTAATTTTAACATTTACGACTAAGAAAATCAACCTTTATATCTGAAACTCGATATTGACATTCCAAAAAGTACTGTTGGTGCTCTAGCATGATTGTTAGTAAGAATTATTTGTGTCTTAGAAATGTCAAAAGTGCAGCTGTGTCAGAACTTTGGAAGAGTCAAATGGGTGTAATCTTCTGTCTAAATCTGTGATCAGCTTATTGAAGATGAATGCTAAGCACCTTATGCATACAGTTCCATATTATGATAAAGAATAGTATTCAGTAAGAAAATACCCATGTAATTATATTATTTTTCTCCCCATCAATTTAATCAAAACATAAGTACTTTTGAAATCCTTGGCATTGTTGTTCTAAGTACCATGGTTACAATAATTAATCCATTTATTGTATCCTCTCCTACTGATTTATGACACATGGATAATAATTATAGAAAATTATTATTTTAAAAAGTTTCTACATAAAACCTCATTTATCATTGGAAGATAAAGCTCAGCAAAATTCTTTGGAACATAAAATGGGTCAGTCTTGATCTATCTTTAACTGCATTACATGTGTGCCTTATTTGTTGGCATTTAAAAATACTAATTTGGAGCTTTATGAGAGGATAGCAAACATCTTCTGTTTACTTTCAGCTTAACAGTTTGTTGTTTACTCTCTGTATTAATTTAGATGTAAGTACAATGAAACTGTCACTCTGATGTGACATTTTGACTTTAGATGTTAGAAAAACAGCAAATTATGTCTACCAAATGTGCAGAGCCTTTGCTGTCACAAGTTATGCATTGTCTAAAGACAGATTCTTCTAACTGCATGGTTCCAATAGGAAATCTCACAGCAAAGACAGCTCTATAAGAATCTAACATATAAATCATGGGTTATCTGATTTTATTGTCCTTTTTACTCATGAGTCTTGCAAGTCAGACAGTTTGCAGGAAAGGGACCAAGAAAATATCTGAAAAGATTATACTGTTTTTCTAAATTACTCTTTGGCTATGCTTAAGGGAATTTGTCTTATCCTTAAGCAACTGGTTTGATGTCATTCCCTGAAGGTTCTGCTAAAGTGCGTCTTGTGTGACCTAACAGATAATAGTGTTGGGGTTTTGAGATGTCTGTCCTTCTCAGCCATAATTTAAGCAGTCTTAGGAGGAGCACAAACTGCACTTTTAATGTGTTTAGTAAAAGCCTTTTTTTAAAGGTGAATCACAAACAGTCCAGACATTCTATCTTATCATATTAGTGTGTCTTCCTAACAGTAATTCCTACCACAGCAATTAACCCAGATAACCACCCTCCAGAATCAAAGCTGTGTCCTGTTGGCTCCATTTACCTGCTTTTCCAGGCTCTGCAGATCCTTGGAGAAAAGAAAAACACAGAGAGAAAGAATAATAGGGCTGCTCTCAGAGGAGAAATCATCGTCTTTCAGGACCATGCCTTGGATGTCAAGGATGGTACAGTCTTCCCTGCTGACTTTTCTACAGAGCTGTTCCACCTGTGCTCAGGTACAGGTCCTCTGGGTGGGCCATTGATCACACAGGTCTGAAAAAACTTGCTGCTTTCAGCTGATAATGCTGGAGCAGAAATCACTGTAGATGACTTTGATCTCAGGCACCTGGAAAATTAATTCCTTTAGAGAATGGAACTTGCTGGCCACAGGAGTGAAGTTTTTCCCCAGAAGGGTCATGTTTGTTAAAATTCCTTCACATGTTTTTAAAGACCCTGGTCCACAGAGATGCCATTCCCATGGATAATGACCAAGAAGTACTTCTGGGAGTGAAGTTATGAAATACTGGGAACTTCTAGGGAGACACAGCAGCTCTGTTACTGAATGATGGGTAGGTCCATGGACTTAACTGTCTAATCTGAAGAATGTTCTCATAAAGGAACATTGTTCAACTTCACAATATATCAAAGATGTGATTTTATTGTATTGAATGCAATGCAATCCTCAGGCTGCCTGAGGATATGACATCCAGGGTGTGACTGCTGCTATATTTGGTCTGCAACAAAATCCTACACATTAGTGAAAACAAGTAATAGATTTTATGGTCTTGTGCCAACACAGAGCTGTTGTTTTGCACATAGGTTTGCAGGACTCTATGAAATTAATAAGAACTGCTCCTGTCAAGTGTCTCTTCAGATATTATGAAGCTACAGATATTTCTGTGAGATAAAATATTACAAAAACAGAACAGGTATGGAGGGTGGTCTTGCTTGTTAAAATGTTATGGAAGATTAAGCTGTGAAAATCTTTGCTATGACCTTGCTTTATGAATAAAACAGTGCTTGTTCCACTGATGGGTGAAATTAGAAAACGCAGAAGAAAGGAAAATTACAGCTATCAGTCCTTATGAAGTTATGTCCCCATTGCAAGCTCCGTGGGACAAATAGTAAACCATGTTATCCAAATGAAGACCATTTCAATTCTAATCACCACTATTAATATGCAAATTTTCTAAATACAAATATTCCCACCGCAGTAAAGTAGACACTTACTTTGGAGAGTAACAGACATCCCATTTTTTAAAACTCCTTTTTACCATCTGTACCTCAAAGGCCCTACATCATAGCTCTTTTGCTTACTATTGGTTCTTCAAATAGTCTGATTTCTCTCTGAGTGTTTCAATGACACTGCTTCACTCAGCAAGATTTTGGATTCCCATTAGTGCTCTATTTCCCTCCTTAGGGATCTATGGTCTCCTTGGCACTGCTACTCTCTGTGGTTCCCCATTAGGCACTGCATTGTGCCTAGCTGGGTCTAGCTGGCTTATGATCACTTTACTCTCCATCATATGGATTTTATGTCATTTCAATGTATTAGTGCTCTTAACATCTTCACCTTGCTAAATCACTAAGCTAGTTCATTGTTCTGTGACTTTGTTTACAGCTTGCTTCTTTGATGGGATTTGAGTATTCTCAAGTGCCAAATAAAAAGAAAGTGTTTAAATGTCATGGGCATCCCAGTGGCTGCTGCAATGCAATGAAGGAATGTAAGGAAATGTAAGGAAATGTAGTTAACCTTTACACTATTCCACATGTAGCTCATTTGTTTATGGCAAATGGAGGCCATGGCATATTTGATTTTAAGTGAGAGTATTGAACAGATGTGTTACAACCTCATGATATGATATTCTAATAACCCTGTAATTGTTTTTAAAGGGACAAATGCCTTTCTTACTATTGTGCTACACACAAAATTGAGGCACACCACAGGGGAATTAGCTATTTTAGTATTTTACTAAATATCACTTTATGTGAAAATTTGCCACAAAACCAGGACACAAAAACTTTCACAATACCCAAATTTTCTACTTTCCCTGCTCTATAGAAACAAAAGTGAATTAGAGAGACTTAATCAAGGATATTTCTTCTCAGTCTGTAAATTTAGTATATAAAATATTTCATCAGAGACTGCACTCCTGTTTTATTAGTATTAGCTACAATCTTGTAGTCTTAAAAATGTCTTAGGGTTTCTATGTCTGTGTCACCTAAGCATTGTACTTTGTTAATAAATTTAATAGCACTCCAAGCACGACATTTTTATTCTAGCTACAATAAAGCTCTTCTGCAAAATCTGGGGGTTAAAGCTAATTGACCTTCCGCTAAAACTGTTCTTCAGCCCTTTCCTTTGTTTGAAAGGAAAATGGTTGTAAATACCTGGAAGATTCAACTCTAGGCTTGGGTATATTTTCTAAATATTATTTCTTGAGGGCATTATAAAATTATGTTGCCTAATGTAATGTAGATCAGTCAGCAAGATATTGTCTGTATCAATAATGGTGCCATTATATGCAGTATCTAAAAGATGTCTGATTCACTTCCCACAGGAATTAAAGAAAGAGCACTATCAGTCACAGAAGAGAATATTTTTGTTGTCGAATTTTACAAAACAGCTTTTGAAGATGTGCTAAAACTGTGAAAATATATTTTTTTAATTTAGCTTTTTATAAATTAGATAATTTTTGGGATTACACAAACTACACAACAGCATTGAATTTGTGAAAATATTTTTCTTCAACAACTTTCAGCTACTTTGTCCTGCAAAATGATGATAACTGGAGAAACTGCAAGGGAGGTACAAGTGCCAGTGATAGTGAGGTTGAATCCTGAGGTGTTTCGGGACACATGTTACAAACTGTGGCAGAAATTGAGCAATCTTTAAACTAGACCCATCTTGTAACAAGTCTCTGAAAGCCCCTTTGCCCTCAAGGTGTCCTCAAATACAAAACTGCATCGGAAGGAGTTGGTTTGGAACTATACAAAAGTCAACTTTACTAATGAAGTATTTTCTAATTCTTTCTACCTTTCCATTCCCACATCTGAAGGTGATTCCACAGCATTGTTTTGTCTTCAAGGACTTTAACAGAGTAACACAAAGATATTCATACAGATGCCACAAAATTCCTTGCAGGTGTGGATATATGGGTAGAATATCATCAGAATTCATATTCTCACCTAGAAATTTTCAAATAATTATGGTTGCATCATTTGCAGGAAAAAGAAATAGTTATAAAACTCCATGGTAATTTTAGGATTTTTTTTACCAGGAATCACACCTTGGTGGCATGAAGATAGAGACAAATAAGTCACCAAGAGACTTGAAGTAGAGAATTTCTTAGAGAAAATGCTTCAGCAGACTGGAAAATAAACTTACTTCTCACTGGATTTTTGAAAATAATTTTGCCTATGGAATTTGGAAAAAAAATAATAACGTGATTCTTTTAACATTTTAAAAATATTTTATAGTATTAAATTAAAACCTCAGGAGGAAAAAAGGGGCTTCAAGCCCTCCTAGGATAAGACTGTACTTGATCTGAAGAATGTGCCAGAGGCATTCCTCAGTTTGAGTCTTGCAGCGAGCTGGAGAAGTCAGCCGCATGTGGCTTCCTTGAATAAATCCATTGGGTTAGCTGAATTCATGGCACACTGGGTCAGAAGGAACTCTTTTTCTCGCCCCAAAGAGGAAAGTTTACAAATTTGGTAAACACTGTCCACCTAATACAAGAACAAAACAATCATCTGTGTATGAAAATATGTAGTTGAAACTGGTATGACTCATATATAAACTTAATTGCTTAAACTGGCTAACTTTTATTATCAGTAACAATTTCTTTTTTTCTCCAGAACCTCTTAGTAGGAAAAATATCTGTGTGTTCACAAGGTTTACATGGTAAGAAAAATGCTTTAATTATTTTATTTTCATTTATTTTATCACCAATACGAGTTGATTTGTTTAGGTATTCTTCTTTTCCTTAGCTGAAAAGGTGTGCAGTCTTTTTGTACTCTTGTACTGAGAGAATAATGAAAAAGAAATCAGTAAGTAAGGTCCTTGTTTAATATTTGGCTGTAAAATACTGATCCGCTGTTTAATTCTGACATTTGATAAATATTAAAATGGTTATTACTCATTAAAAATTATAATATTTCAGGAACAATTACTTTGCTTAGCAGTTATTAATAATACATTTGTAAATTTGGATATTTTACAGCACCACTTAAATTATTCTGAATTATCCAAAAGGTTCCAGGCTGTGTTGTGGATTATCTCAAAAGAGCTGAAAAGTTTCCAACTCACTTTTCATGCCTCAACATACATAGGGGTTGGGGAGGATAAAAGAAATATAGATGCCTTTGTTTGTCACTTCCTTATTTCCAAATAATTACACAGTCACCAGCCCAGCTGAACTGTCACTTCAGCTCTGTGCTTCAGGGGAGAGCGGCCAACATGAGGTGGTTGCCATTCTCTGTGGAACAAGAGCCAGTGGGAATTGGAATGTCAATACTAGCAGGATCTTCCTGCCTTTGCTTCCCCACACGGCCACTGAAGTACTGTGTGAGTACCACAAAAAACTTCCCTTGCTAGTGCCTGGGTTCAGAAGGAAGCTTGGAGGCAAGTGGAAAACACTTTTTCTGCTGTCTGTCCTCAACAGGACTGTACCCCTGTGGAAGAAGATAAATCAGGGTGATAAATTCTGTATTCTACAAGCTTCAAAGCAGGGGGTCTGTATCATACCAAATTAAGAAACACATTATAATCTCTTAATATGAAGGCAGAAAGCCTACTTAACATAATATGCCAACCAGAGATAGCATGGGGAGCCCATCAAAGTAATTCATAGAAAGCAAGGAAAAATAAATTTTCCCCAGTGGCCAGAGCTCAAAATTATAAATCCAAAAGAAAAACACTGAAAAACCAAAAAGAACTAGTGAGACTTCAAAATCAGAAGAAAGAAAGACTGAAAATAACTTGAGACTGTCTAAGGCCACCATTCAGACGCAAAATATTTGAGGAAATGTGAAGTATAGTTCAAATTCAGTGAGACAAATAGTTAATTTTATTGCTGAGGTAAGCATCAGAAAACTATTTATATTTTGAAAATTCTTTGAGATTTTACTTTTAAATGAGTAAACTTTTCTAAACACAGAAGAGGGTAAAAGTCATGTGTGATATATGTGTCATAACCCTGTAAAATTAAGTAGGACTGCAAGACAAAAGCAATACAGAAAATACCAGCAAGGAAATGAGAGAGCAATAGAAAATTAATTTTATTTAGTAAACATATGAATCTTTCTGAAGTCTATGTGTATTTTGAGGAACTGAACTATGCTAGCATAGACAACTAGTAAACTCTTACCTTATAATCTGTACTCTTCAGCTATTACTAAACATAGCAAAAAAAAAAAATCAGTAGAGCTGTGAACAAAATTATTTGCCTGTCACCCTAATTCTTCTCTACTTTAAAAGTATTGTTAATCTGTGCCAGAGATGAAACAAAGCTCTTTTAATTTTATTATTCAGTAGTAGATGGTTATTTCCTTTTGAAATGGGACATTCTGGACTATGGGACACCTAATTCTGGATCTTATTCAAGACAGAGAAAAATCTGAGCAGCTGCTCTGAAAGAGGTGAAACAGCCTTTTCAGTAGGAGTCCAAATGTCCAGCATCTGAAAGTTCTCCACTGTTTTTTTCACCTTTTCCCAAGAAAGCTGTCCAAAGTATTAAGTCAACAACAATCAGCCAACAGTTCACAGCAGCAAGTAGTGGAGTGCTATTATATGGTGGCAGATATGAGTTATTTCAAGTTAAGAGAATATTTTCTCATTACCTGTTTTTTTTTTTTCTAGTGGAAAAATTTGGGTTTGCAAGAAAATGTTATCCTCTGTCTAGTTATGAATTTGAAGCCTAAACTCTTAGAACTATTTACCACATGAAAACTGTCATCTTTTTCAAAATAACCCTAATGAATTGCAGCATAATCAAAATTGTGCAACAAGGAAAAGTGAAAAGAACAGCTGCCTTTTAAAAAAGTGAGTAAAATGGGGAATTGGCAAATTTCTTTCAAATGACCGACTCTATTGAAAGCATAATTTCACCCTCACTTTAATTAGTCTAATCAAGATAATGTGTAATTAATTGCTTAAAACTGGATGGTGGATTGGAAAAAGCAAGAAATTCTAAATAACTGTTTACTATGCAATCAATAGGATTATTAGCTCTCATTTTAGTCTTCTAGGATAAAAAATTTCCCAAAGAGCACCACCTTACTGAAAGCTGTCCTTGATCTCCCATTTACATTTTCAATGGGGAAACTTCCATTGAAAAAAATGATTCTATACCTAGTTGAATATCCTTATATGTGTAAGCTGAGGGTGTCAATTTACAGAGAATTATTTACTAAAATAAAGTTTTGCTCATATGTTTACTATGATTATTTTCTCCTCCTTTTGGTTTTTAGAGTTTTTCGAAAAAATTTAAAGTTCAAAATACTTCTAGTGGATTCCATTTTGAACTCCAAAGTTTTCCTTACAGTAAATTCAACAAAACAAAAATATTTAGTGCTTTGGAATTAAGCCAATATTAATCTATAAAAAAACCACTTTTTTTTCCTGCATACAGTACAGGACAAACAGATGTGCTCTGAAAGCAACCAGTTATTTCCCATATATTTAGAATATCTATTCAATTTCTAATGCCTGCAAGGCCATGGATTTGTGTGTCATGGTGTGAGATTGTATGCCTTGCACACAGATCCTATAACTCAGAGCTCATTGGAACACTCCACCTCTATGTAGGCAAACAATCATCTACAAAGGGACTTTGCCAATCTGAATATAATTATGTGATTATGTCCTTAAATGTTCTTCCCGTCCTGTATAACTTGATTACCTGAAACAACTCTGAAAAAGGATGGAGATAGAAGGAAAAAAAGGAGGAGAAAAAAAATCATTGTGTTTTCTTGCAAGATAATCAGAAAGAACAGCTAAAATAAGGATAAGAGACTTCTTGTAGAAACTTCAGCTCTTTGTGGATTTCAGTCAGAAGCAGATTGAAAGTCTAGCTCTGAATTTCTTCAAGAACATGTAAAATGGTATAGTTAGCCAGCTCAGTTTTGTAAAAAAAAAACAAAAAACCAAACTCTTCAATTTGGTACGTTTAAATAAAAATGTTAGTTTTATTCTATTGCAATATATAAAGTTTGTTTAGAAAATCTGCCCCATAAAGAGTAAACCTTTTCTTATTGTTTCTTGTCTGGTATAACAGGTCTTGGAGGAACTGAAAGAGAAAGTGGCAATTAAGGGACAGAACAAATATTACCTTCTAAAAATATCATATCGCCTGGAGTGATTTAGACATGAGAAATGATACCTTTCTAGCCTAATTGAGCACCATACTTCAAGCTGGGATCAGGATTTTATTAAAGCAGTGTGGACACCACAGGGTTGGTATCTATGTTCAGTTCATATGATACAGGAGTCCCTTTTAGACACCCAACTGAACAGGAGAGTACAATCCTTCCATAGATCCAGCATTATCTTGGCAAGCCTGTGAGAGTGGATATTAATGCCATTTTAGTGCATCTGAGGAGTTTGTAATCCTCTTAACTGTTCTGGAAAATTTAGGGGTTTGGACACTCTTTGTTTCATACTTTCATTTCAAATATTTATGGAGTCATGTTGCTGGAACAGTGAAAACAGCCATTACAATGTTTGGACAGCGCTTTAATGACATGCTTTAACATTTGAACAGCCCTAAATTGGTCAGGTCATCCTTGTACGTTCCTTCCAAATGAAATGTTATGTCCTATCCTATCCTATCCTATCCTATCCTATCCTATCCTATCCTATC
>JAHLSL010000078.1:510767-788420 GCA_025920805.1 Petroica traversi | reverse complement strand
TTTTTTTTTTTTTTTTTTTTGTGGGAGTTGAACACAGACATGGCTCTAAGTTTAAAGCAAATTGGAGAAAATGTTTTGGGCTTTTTTCCGTTAAACTGATTTTTTTTTTTGCTTTTTCAATTCATATATCCCATTTACATTGTCCTTCTCTCAGTACAATGAAGATATGATACATTATGAAAAAGAAGTGGCTTAGGCCAACAAATAGCTGGGAGCTGCCCCACTGAAATATGGCCTTGAGGTTGTGAGGAAAGGTGCAGAGCCAGCATACTCAGGTTTCCTCATCTCCTCACCTCACAGTGACCCTTGGCCTCCGAGCTTGGTTTCTTTCTGAGAGTCAGGCTGAATGATAAGGACAAAGGGTCAACAAATCAATACTATCCCACTTACCTCACAGCATGCTCCTGAACCTGGCAGCTGTGAAATGCTCTCATTTTCTGCCATCAGCTCACACCCTGTAGACCAAGCATTCCACAGTCATGGAGGAAATCTGTGACAGAAATGGAAATGGATTGTAGGTTTTTCAGGTGAATAGTTTGTAGCTGGGTGAGAAATTCTTTGGCAGAAGAAACTGTGAAGGGTCTGCAAACACAATATAGGCAGCTTTACATCACTGCCCAAGCCCACAGCTATGCTCTGAAAATCCCTGGCTGTCTGACTAAGTTCTTTCAAAGCAATCAGAATACTCTAAATTGCTTTTTAAGAGCAGTCTGACTCTTGCTAGTCTGAGATTCAGAGTTTAATATCTTGGTGAGTTTCATTGTACTTTAAGGTCTCAGGATAGTCAACTTATTTCTTCTCTGTCACAAATTTCTTTATTTCTAAGAACTTTGCAAAATTTCCTCTGTGTTTCACTTTTTCATGTTGTGGCTGTTACTTGTTGTAGCATCATTACACATAAATATCCTTAACCTTTAGTACTAATGAAATATAAACAAGCATAGGTATAATTCATGATGATAGTTTAACTATATTAATTAAAACACAAACAAAAAGAATTTTGTCTGTGTTAAACAGTATTCTTCTCAAGTTTATTCTTTTGAGTTACTTTTTGGGGGGGGGAGTTTCTTTATTGATTTTTTCTTATGTGTTTATGACTACCTGATATAGTATCTCACATTTTGAATAAATCTTCAAATATAACATGCCAGAGTAAAAAACTCTTTGGTAGCCATTCTCTGCTAACCTACTATATATATGCTTATATATAGAGAAGTACATAAAAAATAAACCACTAGCCTTAGAAAGTAGATTTAATGAAAGAATACAGATTTATCTTCTTTCAGATAATGCCATTGAGATCATAAATTGATCTGAGAGGGCTGCTGGCAACCTATTCTGTAACTGTATTAGGTTTGTCTGAATTAAATCAAAATGGAAGTAGCTGGATCTGTGTCTGAAAGTCAGAATTCTGCTCAGTAGCACAGAGACATAAAATTTATAGGAGTAAAAATTCCTATCAAAAATGAGATTATTAAGCAAATAATAATGAAAAAAAAAAGCCTCATTAAAATCTCCCCTCCTAATAGTGTCAAATCATCATGGTATTAATGTTGCTGATTATATCAGTGATATCCTGTCCTATGTTGTTATACTCTTCTATATCTTGCTGAATAATGGTTAAAATACTATCAGAGATTATAGTCCTCAAAAAGATTTTGTGCTTATTAAAACTAAGAAAAAAATGTAGTTTTTATTCCTATCAAGGTCTATGTCAGCTACAGTGGATTATCCTCTGCCACAGTCTGCCATTCCCATTTATCATCTTTCCTGTCGCTAGATATATATTCCACCTGACAAAACAAAACAAAACAAAACAGAAAAAACAACAAAACCCCCTAAACCCACAAACAAACAAACAAACACAAACTCCCCCAAAACAAAAGCATAATTTCCAACAAATGTCTATTTTTTTTATTTCCCCTATGTGAAATGCTTTGAAATCAATCCAAAACACTACACACAGAATAAAATGTAAAGCTAACAGTAAGGTAGATGGGATGAACCACGAGTTTTGGGAAGAAATCTATGGGAAAGGTATCAGAGAAACAAAAAGACAGGACAGAATTCTGACTGTAGAATCCTAAGAAAGAACAATAACATGGAACTTATGTATTCTGATTTCCAGACACTCTTGGAATCACAGCTGGTTGTTTTGGACATAGGTTTGTACAGTAACAAATGAAGAAAGGATGATTTCCCTGATGGCAGCAGCTGGTAATTGTTCCTAGATTATGGGATGTGCTGCAGTTTCTGCTACACTAACAATTTAAACCAACTATATTGCATTTAGTGTTTCTGCTTTTTTTAATTGCCATTTATGATGCTAGGCATAATTAACACCATTTTCAATTTCATTTGCATTCTTTTCTTTTTTCTTTCCCCTCAGTTTTGGGTTGTTTTATTTTTCTTTTTATCTAAGTTCTTTTCCTTTAGCAGCTTTATGTCTGCCTTTCTTAATGCACTTGGAGCACGTTTCAATTCTCTTTTCTTTCCTACAACAACTTTCTTTGTCTAACTTCCAATGATACAGAGCAAATGTACAGACATAGATACGAGTGCACTTTTTTTTCCCATTTATAAACCTGTATCTATGCAAGTCAAGGATTTAGATGCTGTGGACCAGTTTCATACAAACGACAATGACAATAAAACAATACACTACAAAATTTAATTTTAGGTGCCCAACTATTTCATAAAATGTATTTTTGGAGCAAATGCTCTCCTATCTACTACACAGGAAACTTGAGTAGAATTCAAGTCAAGCAGTGCACTGAAGAGCCTTTGAAGATAGTTGTAACGAGGAGACACTCTCCAAAGATAAAGTTCATTCTTGAGCATGCAAAAAGTGCTTATTTCACTTTGACATTTACTCCAGTGGAATTCTTTTGTTTAATGCAAGGAATTTTTTTTCCTTATTTTCTACTTGGAAATAAGAAAAAAAAAAAAAAAAAAGAAAAAAATTTAAAAATTCTCCCTGTTGCTAGTTTTGAGCATTCCTTGGAGGTGGATTTTGAACAGGCATTTAAATTCCAACTGTTAGAGTGGCAGGGAGAGTGGAGAAGGAGATGGAGATGAAAAACATTAGATATACTCTTTTCATATCAAATGGTTCAAACTGTAGTTAAAGGTAACTTGGTTTTGAAGCTTTCTTGAGCCTTAGCCGTGAGGTGGATATCAGGCTGCTCAGCAATAAAGGCAGAATAAAGCCATATTATCCATATGAACAGTGGCAGAAATGTAAATCATGTAAGTTTGCCTGGAAAAACTTTGACAGTTGGTGAATTTTTAGAGCACCTAAAGAAATATGAGTGTCACAGTTGCTGGAAGCTGCACTAGATGATCATTGTAGGTCCTTCCCAGCTGTAGCAGTCCATTCTAAAGTTGAAGCAGGGCTACAATGATCCATTCAGTGACAGTGGAGACCATGGGCACCATAGAATGGGCACCATGCAGTCTGAACTATCTCTACCTAATTCCTTCAATGTAACTTTTAAATCAGCTTTTGGGAGTTGGATTTTTTTTCTGATTTTTCTTTGTATGCCTTTTCCCCCCCTAAAGCTGAAGTCCAGGGCTGATTTCTATTTGTCTGTGAGTTAAACAATGATGCGAGCCAAACTTTTAATGAAGGGCATTATGATGTATATATCATAAATATATGGTATTTATAGAGCTCATTCTGCTCCTACATTCTGTTGGAAGTCTAATGATAATTATGAGTTTGCTCTGCTATGGTTATAGAAAAGGAAAAGGAAGCAAACAAGGTGCTACGTTTCTCAGTATTAAGCAATTTTTTGAAGTTAGATGTGTAAATTTTAAATTCTTTAGGAAGTGGAGTTTAAGACACCAGAGGTAAATAGTTTCCCTATTCTCAATTTATAAAATAAGTGATTTTGTAAATTGAGCCTGGAGTAGATTGGCCATTCAGCCTTAATTTTAAAGAAGGAGCCTCAGAAAACCCATGATTCTATAGCACAGATTTTTTAATATGCAGAGACTTTCAGAGTGGTCCTTTGGTTTTCTTGCAAGGTATAATGCTTGTCAGTTAAAAATAAGATGGGCTTTTGGGATCTCAGTTCTCATTTCCTTCACATTAAATATGGGAATAATAAGTAGTCCTATTTCTACACTAATAAACAGTCCATAACACTTTTGTAGGGTGACCTGAGCAAACCCAGACCTGCTATTGCCATTCCTGCATTGTTAGAGCCAGTGGCCATTGCCACAATGGCCATGCAGAGGGAAGTGTTTGGCACAGGCCAAGGACCATTAGTAGTAAGTGGCTCCAATACAACTGTCTTGTTTCAGAGGTAAGAGAAATTTTTGTGAGATATAGTGCAAATAAAGTGTGGGCAAGTGGTTAGGGGAAAATTGGATAAATCCAGGAAATTGCATTCACATTAATAGAAGATCTAACAGAAAGGAAGTTATAGGGTGAAATTCCCTGGGTGAATTGCAGTTGCTGCTCCCTGGATGGGCCTTGGTCAGCGTGTCCCACTTCCCACACACAACACGTGCTAAGGGGAACTAAAAGAAGGATGGAGCAGAGCAGAGACACCACAGCCAGGCTCTGTTAAAATCCTTGCAAGAAGGGAAACTCAATGGTACCTTGTAGCTGTTAAGCTTTTAAGCAGCTGCCAACCAAGGGGAAAAAACAATGCGCTGAACCAGTGTGAGATCACAGATGCAACACTGTACACATCTCCATCCCAAAGGCTGCCTCAGGCCTTATACTGACCTTACCCACTTCTGAGGTATCCCCACTGGACATGATGGATGACTGGAGTCACTCAAGCTCCACCTAAACATAAAATGTAGTATAAAACTAAGTTAGTGTGAGTCCTTTAAGGGTGCTGGCACTAGTTGCCAGCAGGGACATACTTGGCTATGGACACTTGGGAGGAGATCTGTTATGATGTTGGCATGTGTCCCTCAAGCAGCCAGTCCAACTGCTCTTTAACCCTTTAAATGGAATATTCAGTGAAGGTTCCCACACTGTGAGACTGACAGACTGGTTGGGCATAAGGATTTTGGTTTTCCTAGGGCACTGACAGACTAATAAAACACAAAGGGTTTGAGAAAATCTCTCTTTTCGCATCCCAACTTTCCTGTCCCACCTCTTCTGCAGCTATTCCCTCTTCTGCCACCTAAATTCAAGGAGAGTCTGTAGAAATAATAAAACTCTTCTCAATAGTGAACCTCCTTTAAGAGCATGTATGGAGTAAGTCAGAGAAAGGCCAAGCACAAAATTAAATAGGCACACAAAAGATACTAAATAATGCTATGACTGCATTAGCAGTAAAAGGAAAAAACTAAGGAAAGTGTTGTCTTCTCCTAAGTGGTCTAGGCAGACTCTCTGAAAAATAATAACAACAAAACTCATAAATGTTTTCATTCAAGTCTTCTCCAGTGTATGCAGTTGAATATTGTCAATTTAAGTAACACAATTATTATTAACCGCAAATGTTTTCTATCAGACTAAAGAAAGATGGATTTGGATACATGAACAAATTGTGGTTTGAATGGGCTAAATGAGACAAAATTGACTCAAAAGTTTCCAATGTATGGTTGAAACAGTCTCAGAGGCTGACCGATTATCTCTAAAAAGATAACAGGAGAGGTTCCAGAAAAGTAGAAAAAAATATTTTTCCTTAAGGGAATCACAAGGAAATTATAGTGCAATCAAGATAATATAATTTATGAGAATAATTAAACTCCTTATTGGCACCTAGAAGAAAAAAGTGTTATGAGTAAGAGCTAGAGAAAAATATCTAGAAGGAATCAAGTTAAACTTACTATATTTTCAGTGAAGGTAACTTCTCATATTATATGGCTAGATAAAAGAAGTAGATGCTTTATAAGGGATTTTTTTTAACCATATCTTGTTGGTTGTTCAAGAAATTAATGCCATGAATTTCTGGACAAAGAATTGAAATGAACCCTTTTTAAAACAATCACACTTCAACAAACATATTCTTTCACTTCTGTGGGGGTTATTTGGTTGTGACTTTGGTAATAGTAGATGATCAATACCGAGTATTGTTGCAACCAGTTATTAAAGATTAATCATGACTTCGGATATCCTTGTTTAATGATATGTGAATTTTGATGAGCTGGCCTAACATGAAGGTCTTTACCACAGAGTTTAATGAACATCAAGGTTTCAATTGTCAGGACAAATTACTGAGGAGGAAGTACTATTGTAAATGTTAAAAACTGGTGTTGTAAAGTCATCATTATATGGTGTCAGAGACTGAAAATGTTCATGCCTCCTGACATAAGTTTTGCTCACTGTTAAGAAGCTATAAGTAAAGAAGCCTCCCTGAAGATACCTGGCTGGGACCACAGACCCATTTTCTGGGAGCAGGTTTGCACAGATTTCCCCTCCCCAGCTGAGGTGGAGGGAGGAGGTTTCAGTGTGCTGTAACCTCTGCTCAGGGGTGATGAACCCATCCTCCCCTACACAAACTGGGACCCCCATCCCTGGGAAGGCCAAATCCATGGCACGTTCATGTGGGAGGCAGCTCTGGGGGTGCCTTAATCCATCAAAGGCCCCCCAAAGTGCCTCCAGAGCCATTCCTGGAGCCTGATGGACTGTTTGTGATGGAGCAAACCCAGAGTGTGTTGTAAGAGACTGCCCCACCTCCCCCAGGGGGACATGCCTGGGCATTGCTCCCTGGCTCCAGGGTATTTAAACCCATCCGATTCCAGGCTATTTTAGGGGCACTTTCAGCACCAAGAAGTCCAGCTGGAGTGGATAAACAGACCATCACTGGGATCCATGGAGTGGTGATATTTTCCTTATTCTGTCCCTGTTACTCTCTTTCTGTCCCCCTCACCTATTTCCTCTTTCTTTCTTTTTCTCTCTCTCTTTCATATTTACTGTAAAATAAAACCCATACTCTTTCCCTGGCAGATGGTTTCGTTTGCACCTTAATTTGGGCAGGAGCATTGCTAAGAACCTTAACAACTAAATTCTAACATTTTATCTACTGGTTCGCAACATATGGTACCTACTTGATTTTTTCCAGAGGTTCATAGCAATTTTTTTTCAGGAATCCAGAGCTAAAATGGTTATTCAAAAATGTCCTCTTGGTAAAATTATAATCACATGGAAAAAAATTAAAAAGAATGTGACACAATTTCTCATAAAAAGCTTTAGAACCAAGATTTTGAGTTAACCTGTGCTCAGTCCTTAATCCTATAAATCACAGAACCCTTTTCTCCTCCTGGACTAACAGAAGAGTAAATTGCTGTATTTTTTAGCTAATGTAACCTGTAAGGGACTGTTATTAACCAGCCACCTTGGATATAGAGCCCCTTAACCCTTTTAAATGTTAGTGGTCTGGGTAATTGACATCTTGTTAATGAGCTGAAATGGTCTCCTTGTGAAGTGAGGGCCTTGTGTTATAGTCTTGAAGGCAGGTGTTACCCTCCAATTTTGTTTGTGATATGAACATTTATCCAGTTTTGGATTACTGGGTCTGTAAAAGGCAGAAATTATGTTGGGAAGAGCTCAAAAAGGAGAGTTACTAGGCTTGCTTTCTTTAATGAAAGTTACCCTCAGTAGATCAGTTGTCAAAATTGTTTAAATCAGCCACTGCAATCAGAAGATGGGGACTTGGCTTTTCCTCAGTGTCATCTTCCTAATCTAGTGAAAATTAATAAGCAAGCCTTGTCTCTTTAAAATACTCCTTTGATGGACCCATATATATTTTGATTTAAATGTATACAAAATAATATTGCACAGAATAAATTTCAAATAAATATTTTATAATTGTTTTAGGAAATATACCTGTAAGCGACATTCTTATTGTAGTTATGTCCATTCAGATGGAAAAAAATTTCATACAATAACATTGAATCCAGTACAATCTAGACATCAAATCTGCATTTTAAAAATTAAGTAAATACTATTATTTTGCTAATGAATCAATGTACTGAGCAATTTAAATTTTATTTTATAGAAAAAATCAAATCTGAAGCTCAGCATAAATACAGCAGGCTTTTTACTAATGAGTGATTTGACAATTGTGGACAACAATGGTCTAAGATATAGAATATAAAGATCAATTAATTGAAAACTTATTTCTGAAAGACATTTCTGATGAGCCCACCATGTCCAACCAGGTGTAATCCCGTATGTATCCAAATTCTGGCAGTTATTTCCATCTATCTGGCAGTTACCATAAGATAGCATTGTAATTATGAAAAGTTACAAATATTTTGCATATCAATTAAAGATTGTGGGACAAAACTGAAGATTGTTTTTTTGTAGTCTACCTGCTTTTATAATAAATTTTACAGTTCTTCAGGTGGGGACATATAACAGTGTTGTGCTAGCAGTATCCTCTGCCTGAGTATTCTTTACTCACAAATTATCTGTCTTGAGATAAGTAACATCTGATGGCATAGTAATGTGAAGATATAATTTCACAGCAGTGAATGAAATAGTAATTTGAGGATGTATTTATATCACTGGGAAAAGGATAAATAAGGAAAAGGCTTTCTGCTAAAACAAAAAAAAAAATCCCAAAGAAAAAATTCCTTTGAAACAAACCTACCATCTTATGCATATGTAATGTGAAAATATCTTAAAGGAATATAGCAAATTGTGAAATGAAGTTTCATGACAATGAAGTCAATTGTTCCTTGCTTCTTTGATGTTTGTTGTATCAAAGTTACACATACCTAAAAAAAGGATTCCTTTTCTATTTAATAAATCAATTAAAACAATGCAATAATTCTTCTAATCATTAGGCTTTAGAAAAGTCCAAATTCTTCTAAGGTACTAAGAAAACCAATCAACAGCATGTAGCTTATTGCCTTGCCTTGACATTGCATTAATCTCCAAGCACCTGTATAAAATAGTAATTCAGTAATGTCTTTCAAATGTTCCCTGGCATTTTAAAAATTAATCTGGAAAGCAATTGGTTTTGTTGCTGTTAAGCAACAAATGCTTTAATTGATTATCTGCTTTACTAAAGAGAAAACAAAATTCTGTCAATAAAGTCCAAAACTCTGGTCAAAAGTAAACACAAAATATGTAATCCATTGTTGCTCAGCTAGTGTTTTGAAAATGAAATGATCTTTAAAACGTCTTGAAAATGGGAACCAGAATTAAAGCATACAATTGAGTGGAAAGACCAACACAACATACTGTATTATGCTGTTACTAGTGTTATATACCATTATTTAAGCTTTTGATTCCCACAGGATGGATAAGACACATTTAGAGCAAGACTCTGAACAACTCCATTTGGGCTTGTCAGCCCAATATACACAATCTGATCTTATTGGGCACATAAGACCTTAGAAAATATACAGCCTTCATCTATTTAGTTTTGATCATTTCATTTCTAATTTGAATTCATTGTTATTTTCAAAGATGACTATTAATTAACTTAGTGACTCTTTAAAATTTTATTATTTTTTAATAAAGAAATAAATATTAAAATATTCGGCTACAGATAATTAATTGAATAATATATACAATTTCAAAAAGATATAATATCTTTATTTATTAGAAGAGGGGAAATGAGGAATTGAAGTTTTGATAAGATAGTATGTATTTTTGGTGCTATAATTAATTGTGGCCAATAAGAGCAAAATTAAATTCTAATAATGTAATAATTTAATCTTGTTTGTTGGTGAATTTTGATGTACCTATGATTGAGTGGATTGTGTATCCAGTTAGAGTTAGATGCGTATAATTCCTGGAGAAGATGATGATCACAGGTATGAAAGGTATAATTAAAGTGACCTAGTCATCTTCTATAACCAAGATTGAATGCTGCAACCATAATGAAAGACATTTTTTTTGGATTACTGGTTTGTTTGTTTTTTTATTTTGTATTGTTGAATTTATTTTTTTTTAAGGATAGCTTTGTCTATTGGTTTCTGCTAAAATAAACTTTTCTGAATGTGTCAGACTGATAAACGGGAGAAAAAACAAATTGAAGCAACTAGTGGTATTTGGATCCAATCTTATTCCAATCACATCTGACATTTAATAAATCACTATTTCTAAAAAATCTTTTCCTAGAATTGGAGAATATTCTGTAGGTGGGCTATCTCACAAGAAATTCTCATTTCTGTATCTGCCCAGGCTTCCAACATGACTAGATCTCTTTTATACAGTTTTTCATCTTCAGTAATAATTACAGAGCTTTCCAGCCTGGTATCAATTATAAGTGTCATAAAAATGTTATTCATTTCTTATTACTAGACTTTAAATATTAAAACACATTTTGATATCTTCACAAAAACGACTATACCTTTTTCCTTTTTTCAGGTTTAGCACTGCATCCTTTTAGCTGGTTTTCAAACTACATGCTTGTGTTCCTACTTAACACAATTTGAATTAATCATCAGTCATTGCAAAATTTCTACATCATATCATTATAAAGAAATCTTTATCTTAAAGAGAAGACTGCAAGAAATAAATGTGCAGATGCAAAGTTTGTGTTTGAAGACAGGGTAGTACTTCACATTGCCATTCTGATAGTCACCCTAAGATTTAAAAGTACCTGCAGTATGTTGTGTACTTTTGTCTTTAAAAATCTCACTTTCTTGATAGTTTTAATTGCATTAATAGTTAACTTACAAACTGTATTATATAATTTTGTCATGAACTGCTTCTTGATTTCATGTAAATAAAACCAGGTGTTCTAGAGTCTCCAGCTATGCATAGACTACAACTTCTGTTGTCACATAATTTATATCATTATGGAAAAAAAACCCAATTTATTCCTGAACAGGAAACAGTACATTGAAATTTGAAAGGAAATATATAGTACTTCTGTTGTAACCATGTGCTTTCAAAGCCCTACTGCAGGTGTAAAAAGCAGGTGAATAAGTATTCTGGTATCTTTAAAGTGATGGGGAGGCTGAGTTGTAAAAAGATTAAGAGAAGTGCTTAAGGCTATTCAGGGAATCATTAACAAAACCAGGATTATCTCTCTAAATGCTCTGGCTTTTAGTCCAGTATTTTTCCACCTTATTCACACTACTCATGAAGAGAATCAGATTAGGTTAAGAGATTAATTAACAGCATTTTAAGTCTTCTGTTATTTTCTTTCATGCAGTGTAAAGTCAAAATCACTCAATATGATCTACTGAACTATATTGAATCAAATTGTAGTTCAGCTATCCTTAGCAATTCCTGCATTATCTTCTTTATGTATTTCACATGGATCAGCATGGACTTTGTTTAACAAGAGTCAAAATAAAAAGAGTTTGGGTTTTTTTTGAGTATATGGTGGTTTTTCTTAAGGACATGACTACTAAGAATTTCACTGTGATAATTGTTAATTTTACAGGAAGTTTCTAAACTGCTTATGACTGCTGAAGTTTGAAAGCTGCATCTGCCCTTTTCCTGGAATAGAAACATTAAACATCTTAGTAATATTTAACTACTTGGAGGAGATTCAAGATGTCTTTTGGATATTAATTTTGTCCAAAGCAGCAAGATTTAAATTTATGTCTACATTGATACAGGTAGGTATATAATTACATAAGGGTCTTTATGTACCCTGTATTATTTCTGTAATATTTGGGATATTTCCCAAGGCCTCTTTTCCAGCCTCTAGAACCAGGAGAGATGTGGATGTTCAAATATAATATTCTCTTTAGCATATGCTGTCAGATCATTTAGGGAATTCTTCTACCTTAGCAGTGTCTGTTGATGTAAGGACTACTCTTGGGGTTCAGAAATGTTAGGGGACAGGTGCGGTGAAATGAAGTTAATTCAGGTGTGGACATTATGTTTTAGGTGCTTCTTGGAGTTGATTTTGTTCCTAGATAGACTGAGTTCACACCAATCCAAATCTGGATTTTGCTTCTGCCAGATCAAACAGGTAGGTAGCTTTCATTCTGCAATGTTTGTCCCAATCCTTCTGTTCTGCTGCTGAGGGCAGATTCACTGCTCAAGAATATGCATGCATTTTAGTGTGGAGAATTCATAAAGGATGAATCATAGTGGTTATTGGAACAGCAGGTGGATGAGGGATGCAGGGCAGGAAATAGAGAGGTTTTGATTATATTTCGTACCTCAAAAGCCACTACAGGCTTCTCTTCATGTAATGTGCAGCAGTACTGTGCTGACTGTGCTTGGAGGACAGATGCACCACAGCCTTCTGTTTTCTAAGCTATATAATCTACTCAGTTATTCTGGAGCGAGCAGTGGTTTGCCAGGAATCAGCATTAGCCTTGATCCTTACTTAATATATGAGGTACTGTTCTGAAACAAGTGGGAAAACCAATATTCTGTCGGCATATAAAGATACTAGAAATATAGAAAGTATGATAAAGAGAAGGCACATTTGAGAAATATCTCTGGGAACCCTTTGTTAAATATCTGCTTCTGTTTTAAGCTCCATCTGGATTTTAAGCACCACAGAGTAGAATAACTATGGCTTTAAATTTTTTTCCACAAAGTGATAATTTGTTAGCTTGAAAAGTATAAGAAAATTTAAAACTTAGATTTTTTTCTTTCTATGTTACTGGAAAAATAATAGCAACTAAAAGTGAGCTGATTTGCTTTTTACCTCCCTTTTCTAGGATGAGATAACATTTTTGTGGTGATAAAAAAATTTACAATATATTAGTTCTGATATTAGTCATGAATTCTTGAAAGCTCCTCTGTAAAGTTATCAACTGTTGAGAAGCACTCTAAAACACAAGCAAAAGCTATGTCCCATTATTAAAAAAGGTAACAAAAACTAGTGATGAAATACAAGTGTTACTACTCAGAAAAATCCTTATTGAAAAACCCATTGTTTATAGGAAGTTGTGGAGTGTGAGTAAACTTTGTTTACTTTCAAATGGAGCATCAGGAGTCTGACTAAATGAGATGTGGTTGGGAAGAAAAAATAGTATCTATTTCATATGTCATTGTCATATACACTTAAAAATCAGAAGACTGAAAAGCTCTTTGTGTTACACTTGTCCCTTTGTATATCTTCTCACAGAAATACTGCTGTCTCATCAGTGCCTCTGAAATGTCAACTAGCTTCAGGACTCTCTTTTTTCTTGTCTAGGGCCCTGTGCCTTTCAGGTCACAAATGAAAATCTTGCATAACCCTTTCATATCTCTCTTCCCACTCAATTAATTATTATTATTATATCCAGAAAATCATATTAAAAAAATAAGGTCACAAAGTCAAGCATTCAAATTAGAAAATATTAAAATTAAAATTCCTCATGCAGCCATCATTTGACTTACTTGAACATATGCATTATAATGGTCTTTAATTACATCACAGAGATATTTTTATATTGGATCCCTGGCTCTGCCAGTCAGAGAAGGTACTTCCTTAATTAGAAGTACTCAGTATTTTGTTCTCTTGTCCTTGTTCAGCGTGTGGACATGCCTTATTGGCTTCAAAATATTCAGACCACACTCTTTAAGCAGAAATTATTGATTTTTCTGAGCTATTTTCTAAATGGAACTCATTAATATAATGTCAGGTATTACTTTATATTATCAAAATCCTCATAAGGTTAAGGGATTTTATTATCTTCATTTTACAGATGGGTAATGTCCATGCAGAGAAATTAAGCTTAAGTATATTCAGTAGATTTGGGTGTCCAGTTTGTGGTGTCTGTAATCTCTTATTTTTCAGTGAGGTTGGCACAGTGTAATTAAGAACAAGCTCCCGATAGGGACCCTTCTGATTTCTCTATTTCTTCTAAACAGCTTTGAATTTGACTTGTGATCTGTAGAGGAAAAACCTCCAAAATAAATATTAAAAACTAGCCTTTAAAAAGTCATTAAAAATTTTGTAATAAAGCGTTTTCACAGGTCTTAAGGAAAAGGCTAACATCTAATCCAGATCTGTAGTGCAGATACAACTGCCTTTTTTTTTTTTTACTTCTGAAGCTCCTTCTTCCCTTCCCAATGTATTCAACAAAAAGTAAATAGATGATATAAAGACATATATGAATATACAAAGTGGGAATAAGAGTGATTCTCTGAAGTAAAGAATGGGTTATCAGTTGACAACAGCAAGTAGTTTAATAACAGATATGGGCAATAAGATCAAATTTTAGTTGGGGATATTGTCTCAGTTTTACTGTCACTTTAAAATTAGTTTTCTGCAGATCTTTAAGTAAGCCTATATGTATGATTGGGAAAGAAGACTTTATTATATTTATGTTTATTGGCTATATTAATGTCAAGTAACTGTGTTATATATACATTTTGCATGTATATTCAAACTACGGAATAAAATATTCCCTCATATCTCACAACCATCTCATCAACACTACTGGAGTCTTAAAATCCCTAAACCAGGCCTCTTGATGATGAACTATCAGAGCAGATGTTGAGCTGCCAGCTTCATCCTCTGAGTGTATCAATACCTTGGCAGTAATAAAGTGTAGATTTTGAATGAATTCATGCATCTTCCCTGCTGATGGAGGACATCGGAGTAACAAGTTTCACTTGGGAATCTGGAAGCATTCTCACTGTAATGAGAAGGTTTCAGCTTATTTCATACTGACTTCACGATTCCCCCTGCTTCTCCTTAGTCTGAATATCAGCTTTCTTCCTCTACAGTCCGCCTTGGTTCTCACCCACCAGTTCCCTGCTCCTTTTTTTTCTCTCTCATAGGATTTTCTTCATGCCATTTATCTTTATGTTCCTTTCCAGGATCAAATCTTTGATCCATTACAGTTGAAGTGAACATCTTCCATTTGATGTTTTGATACCACCGGACCGTGTCAGCACAAGAGCATGACAGACCTCTTAGTCCTATACTAGGTGTGGGATGGGGAAATGTTTAAGATTATTTTATTGAGGACCTTGTCAAATGGCGCAATAAGGAAAAACAGGTAGGCCATAGAAAAAGTGACACAAATCTGATGGACTAAGGTAGGGATAAAACCAAGAAACAAACCTTTTCAGTCACACTAACCAATGAGCTATCAGGAAACTGCATGCAGGATAACACAGCCAACAAGGATGGAAACCTGAGGGTTCCAAATGGGGAGGAGAGGAGCTCAGCAGGACTAGGCAAACTGATGGGGGAAAAGGCAAGGGAAGGGAATGGGAAGAAACAAAGTCAAAAAGTGGGATGAAAGGGCTGGTCCCATATTAATAGGGCCAGTCACTGTGCTTTTTGGCTGAGCCCCGTTTCTGATCACCACAATCTATCCCATCTTTCATTAATCCTTTCCTAACTAGGTCTCTGCATAGTCTCACTGCCTATCCCATGTGAGAGCACTGCAAGAACTGGGTGCCATCTCCTGCAGGGGAGTGGCTGTGAATGGATCTGGGCTGGTGGGTCCATGTTCTGCTTTGCTATGGGTTGAACCTGCAAGTGGGAAATGAGCAGCTGCCACATCCCAGAGCCTGGGAGGGCACTGCCCTGGGCTCCAGATGCTGGGTAAACAAAGAAGTCCTGGACCAGGGCTGCTTTAACATCTCTTAACAGACAGATTTTCATTTGACAGAAGTAATTCCAAAGATTAAATTGGGCAGCATATCATTTTCAAATATTATAATGATAATCCAGCCTGATGTTTAGTGAAAATATAATGAAAAGGGTCTTTTTTTTAAATGTGCATGGCTAATGATCCCATTTTTTACCAGTGAAGATTTTTGTCTTATTTTCTACTTTACAATATCTGTACATGATAATAATTTTTAAAAAGCGTGATCATGAATAAGATGATGAGAAATTTTGAAACAAAATGAATATGTGGCATTCTTCGTCTTATTTAAACAAAATTTGGCTCAAACTCCTATTTAAGATCATAATATGGCAGAAAATTTCTGTTGCACTTATCCATGCATGGATGAAATTGGAATTTATAAATATCACTTGTTTCAAGGCTGTGCTGGATTATAAATAATGTTCTTTGTTGTATATCACTACAGTAGAAAAAGATAGCAGAATCATTTCCTTATGACTATTGAAAACAATGGAAAAACTCTCTCCCTCCCACATGCTTTCATATGTAGAGTTTTCCCCATTGTAACACTTGCTCAAAATGTTATGGTTTATTATAAATTTGTTGTGTTGGCTTTTGATTTTTGTTTTTGTTTTTTGTTTTTCCCCCAATAAGCAGTGGAAATTATCTCTACAGTAACTGGTAGCTCAAGGACTAAGGTTGTTTGAGAAAACTGAATTGTGCTCAGGGGCAACTGTGCTTATGAAGTGTTTAGTGCATGTAAACAAACAGAAAACTATGCATATTCCCTCAGCAAAAGCTACTTACAGAGATCAGAGAAAGTCAGTGTGAAGTGGCTGTAACAAAAAGTGCAGAGAGAGGAGGAAAGGCAGGTGTTATGCAATGACACTGCACAAAAGACCAGTGAGTAACATTAAAATAAGCAGTTTTCCTGTTACAGCTGGCCATGCACAGCACAGTGTACACTTGGAATATATAATGCTGTAGCATCTGCTTCTCTGTAAGGTTTTCATTTTCAGATGGCTGTAATATCAAACCTTTTGTTTGATAACTCCGATGTGCTTGATGGGAGAAAAAAGGCTGCAGTGTTGTCACAATCTCTAAGTCAATTCCTTTAGCAATAAAAGAGACCCCAGGAATTTTGTATAGTACACTGAAGTGAAAATACAAAAAGCATTTGCTCTTCTGCCTGCTGCACTCCAGTAATTTTCTTTTCTTGATGCAAGACAGAGTGCAGGTGACAAGGGCTAGTCTAAAAGGTAAAAAGAAAGGTATTTCTTTTACTGTTGGAATAAGTCACAAAAGAATGGACATTTTCTGGACTTTATTGCACTATAAGACATAAAAATCTGTCCACGGGATGTGAACCAAGACTGATTTGCACAGATTCTATTTTGTCACAAAAACCTTGGTTTTTTGTTTCTTTGTTTTCAAAATTGCTTTCCAGGCCAATATTTTTAGAAGTTTTAAATATTCTAACATTTAAATATATTCTTTTCCTGAATATGTGTGTGATTGTTGTTCCAGGAAGAGATATTGTGATTTTTAATGTCTTGACAGATAGTAGAGAAATTAAAAATTAAGGATGCAATTTAATACAGTTTTCACGCCTGAAGGTTTGACCCCAATGAATAAACAGTGAAGCTTATTTAGTTTTCTGTGGTTTCTAACAGTCCTTCCAGGCTACGGCAGCTTAGTCTTTTTAATAATGTTACTTTGCCTTTGGATAAAAGACTGCTGCATCCACTGATTCCAAAACTGAATGTACAAATATTAAAAGGGGAAAATAGATTTATACCTGACTATTGGATGGGTCTAATTATACTTTAGAATAAAAAACCCCCACTTCTCAGGAATATAGAGCCCTAAATTCTATGCATAATTATATAGCCATTTTGCAAAAGTAAACCAATTATGTCACTGCCATATTCACATAGAATGTGACTGAAGGTCACATCTGTTTGGTAAATATGAACACCCTATTGAAAAGTTCAGGCTTTTTACTCCTTTTGCCAGATTGTCTGTACACACCAATGATCACTCCCTCTGCATTTCTCCCTCTTAAAATCCTTTGCATGCAATCTTTCAATTGCCACCTTTTTCAGGGAATTTTTGCAGCACCCATTTCCTTTGCAGAAAATTTCCTCAGCCCCTTGAGAGTACCAGATATTTCCTCCCTGCTTTGTGCGTAGTTCTCCCATCTCCCCCCCAAAAGTTCAGTGTTTCTTTTTTTCTGCAAGTTTTTAAAAAAGAAATGTAAATGTGCTAATTCCATAAGACTTCAAATTACCTGTAATCTTTTTTCATAATTATTTACTCTATTCCACTCAGTACAGAAACAAGCCTAAAAAACACTCAGTGTGATGTCTGAATGTGCAAAACATGGTTTTTGTGTTGCTGTGCTGCAGCGTACAGTGGTAAAACCTAGGGTAAAAAACTCAGTAAATCAAGTATAGGTGAAAGAAGACAGAATTTCCCTCCCATGTAGGAAACTCTGGGATTTCCTAAGACGTGGTTAGAAAAAAGGACACAACATCTAAATAGCAAGAAGCCCAAAGTAATTTTATTTCTGTTATCTTGCTAGTCAGTGTTTTCAATGAGGGTAATACTTTCTGTCAACAAAACAACAGTTCTTTTGCCAGAACAGTACTCTATTTTTCCTGTCTTGAATAATATGTTTACTTCTATCCTCCAGCTATCCTTTCTCATTTTGTCAGATGGGATACGCAGTCTGAAACCTCACTGAAAACCCCAAAAAGCCTCCAAAACCAAACCAAATCAGAAACAGACAAAAGAAACCTAACAAACCAAAACCAAAACAAAACCCAAACAAAAAAAAATATACAAACAAATCCCATATAAAAAACCAAATCAAACCAAAACAGAAAAGAAGTTATTAACTCAGGGAAAGATAGGTTCTTTTCTCACATTTCCTGCAGAGACATATTACAAAGCAAAGATGAATCAATCCTGAGCTGCAAAAGTATTGTTCTACCTTCCACAATTTCTACAGATCTGTTTCTTATTCCATTTCAGGAATACTTTTAGATGCTTTTGCTGAGCAATAATATAACAGTTGAAATTAGACTTGAAAAACATTAGACTGTAGGCCTTGTGAAAGAAAACTTGTTGAAATCAGTTCAGAGGAGGAGAAGTTTCAAGTTGATAGCCTGTGTTCATTCCAATATATCAATCTAGTCCAGCAGGTGACTAGAGCTGTACTGAAGATAATAGTAGGTAGCTAGAAATATGAAGGAATCCAGAAAAAAAGAGCAACTGTAGCAAAACTGTGGAACATAAGAGGGGGTGGGGATGTTGAGGAGATAGAGGAAAAAGGGGTATTTCAGAGTCTGAATGATTAATAATAAAAATGTTATGATTCTAATACTTTGATGCTTTATTAAATTTAACAGATTAACATTATGGAAAAGGCTAAGCCTTCAGGAATCAGGAGAAACTTGTGTAGCAGAGAGTTTCAGAACTTCTTTATCACAGAACATATAGGAAAGATTATCTTTGGTATAATAGGTTAATTTTTCATTTCTGACTCCTAAAGTTATATCAAATAAAAATCAAAATAAAAGCAATTCTGGAACAACTTTCACCATCCTGAAAAATACTTACTGGATAAGCAATTAGATGTTGTTTAGCCACCATTTAGTAAAAAAAACCTTTCTCTTATAGCCTGTGCAATAAAATTTCTCTGTGCCAAGTGAACCGGCAGAAAAAATGCAAGACTTCTGAAAATACTTAATTGAAAATGCAATAGTGGGCTTTAGTTTTTCTATTTTTCCAGAAAGCTTTATGTATGCACACTCTATGTTAAGAAGACAAAACATGAAAATACTAGAAAAGATACATTTGCAGTTAACTCACTGGAGGCACTAATTTAGACCACAGTAGGGTGGTTTTGTACCTGGTTTGTCATAGAACGACTTCACTCTATTGTTATGTAATTACATAATGTTGTAATTACTCTTCACCTCACTTCTCTTTGATCCATATATGTGCGTTGTTTATGAACTATTTGAACTATTTTTCTAACATATGGTTATAATTATTTTTTTTTACTGAAGTCAGTGTATTTTTTTGTCATTAATAACATTGAGAAATATATTCATTACTGAAACCTCTGAAAATATGCTAGAATTAGGGGACTTATTTCATGAATGAATAATGAAGAATTATTATATTGTGGTCATCATTCCAAATTCAATCATTGTCTACACCTGAAATATGGTATTACATGACAATTAATATAAGTATTCAATTTCATCATATAATAGAAATTTCCTATATGAAGTTTATTTCAACTTCTTAGACACTCTGAGTTTTTCTGTCTCAGTTAATGTATCTGGTCAGCTTAGATATTTTCCTACTAATTTTTCTTATATGTTTTCCTATTAATTTTTCTATAACCCCACTCCCTGAGATGCTTTCCACCTAAAGAATCCCAGCTGAAAGTCATCAGAGACTTGGGCCTGACTTGCACCAAGCACAGCATTGTTCTGTGAAAGCAGATAATCATTGTCATTTGTACTCATTCCCTGCTACCTTTTCTGAAGAAACTATGAAAGCATCAGGATCAGACTCTTACTTGGTAATGCCAGAAAAAGAGCTTTTCTGGTTTCAGTCTAATTAACCAATCGCTGATTTTCAGGGAACAGGAAGAATCTCCTGATGAACAGAAATTGTGAAGGACTGCAGCATTCATTTCCCGCTGCCAGTCTAAACAAGGTAGCCAAAACCTGCAGATACCTGTGCAAGGCCAGCTGTAAGGTTTTTATGTCATGCAATCCATCCACAAAAAAACTGGCAAGCTTACATTTGGTGAACATCTTGATGGTCAAGATTTCTTTTTCTAGATTGGCTTTAACTCTTCTGCTCTTTGTCATTCAGATACATTGTAAAATAATGAGACAATAGTATAGGTGAGCGATACGGAAAAAGCAAAATGGTCCAATTCAAGAAATTCCCTTTGTAATGACAATGATATGAGGGTGCATATAGCAAGAAAGACTGATCACTAGAGATGAGAAATGGTTGAGGGATTCATTTAAATGAGATAGAATATGTCTCTAACTATGTAAGGTCTTCTTCTCAGGAGACTGGACAAGGATGACAAAGGTAATTTCAAGAAAAGACAGAGGACTTTGTCATATTTGATTGCAAAAATGTAGGAAGACTTGCATTATTACTTCACTATCCCAGAAAATTAGTTTTTTTACTTGACTGTGTAAAGTCATTTTGGTAGAAGATGTGGTTGCTGCTTCAGTGCTCAGGCTGTGGTCCATAAGAACAGAAAAAGATGTACAATGATGTTACACAGGCGAAGAATAGTGCTTGACATTATTTTTCTATTTGTAGCTGTGGCATATTCTAGTACACAGTAAATTATCTCCTTAGATATAATTTATAATACTGTCATCGTTTCTAACTTTTACCTGTGCTTATCGTTATTTCTCATTTTCATTTATGTGGTTGTTATTACTGTTTTCCTTCTCACTTGCTGTATCTTTTGATAAATTAGAGGACAGGCTCCTTGGGGCAGGAGCCAGATTTGCTGAATGCTCTCTGTGATGAAGTAAGTCCTGCTTTGGCCTCAACCAGATGTTTGCTAGCACTCTAAAGAGAAAACAAGTCACTTCAAAATGAGTTGTGACCCCTGAAACAGCTGGAAGTAAGGGTCCCATACAGCATTTTTTTGCAGATGTTTCACTGTCAATTTATTTTGTGTCCAAAAATAATGTATGGGGGAACCCATTTCGGTCAAAATAAAAGGAATTTCTTCCACTCTGTTTGTCATGAGACATCCAAGGTTTAAAATTTCACCATTTGAATTGTTAGCTATTCCTTAGTTATTTATGTCTACTACCATTAACACTAATATCTGATTTTATGCTCTTTAAACATATAAGAAAAACCTCCTTGGTTTAGACTTAATATATGTCCCAAGAGCAAATATACTTGTCTGTCCTTCTGCTTTTTTCCTTTGCTGAAAATACCAGATTGTATTTACTCAGCTGAGTCTCTTATGCCAATAAACAGCAGGCGTGCTGACACCTCACTGCAGGTCACCAGGGATCCAGTTTCTGGAAGGTATTTAAATATTTTGCTCCCTGATCAAAATACTGATGTTGTCAGAGGTGAAATATGGATGTTCATGTTCGGCAGCTCTTGGTTATCATGGGATGCTTCACAAGAAATGAAAAGCAGAGCAGAGTTAGTCATGTGAGAATCTCTCCTGCTTTCTCTCTATGCTTCACTGCTTCTTGTTTGTGTCTCTGAAAGCTATTCATAGCCTTTGAACACCCAGAGAAGTGTGCTCAAATAATAAAAGATAAACTCCTAAATTAATATATGGAAACAATCCTCAAGTATGAAAACTTAAATTTATAAAGTATGGGTTTAAATGGGATATATTGGATTTTTAAAAAAATTTGATATATAGACAAATACTGATATTTTTTGTTCATTTTTAAAATGGAGGCAGTAAAGGCATTTATTAGAATGCTGTAAGGCACAGTATAAAAAAAAATCTACATGTCATTACAAAAGAAAATTTCACTTAATATTCATCTTCATTCAATTTCTTTGTCTGTATCCCAAACATGTTAGAGAACTGAGTAGATGAGAAATTGTCCAGGCTTGAGGTTATGGTAAAAATAGGGGGCATGAAAAGTTACAAAATACTTTTGTCAAGAGATGTAGGGATGATTTTTTAAAGGGAAAGATAGTTCTACTTGAAAAAAGGGAAAGAGGAGATATACTCTAAAGTTGCATTTGACCAATAATATAAATTTTTTTGTTTGTTTAAATGTTGCATTACTACTTAAATGTAAGTCAGGATCTGGGAGAAAGAGAAAGAGCAAAGTTTCACTTTGAAAATAATGAAAGAGAATACTTAAAAATGTGTTTGAAAATGTAAAATGGATACTTGATATTTCACATTTTCCACATGCTCTTTTAAGCTATAACTAACAGAACTGAAGTTTGTGTCTGTGACATGAAATACACCAGTTTAGGCTTATCCAAGAGTTTCCATACTTTAGTTTTAGATACCAAAAAATTAATTATTTTTTTTCCCATACTTAATAAATTGAATTAAATTAAAAACCAATTATGCAGCTTCTGAAATTAGTAGGCCTAGACACACTTGCTTTCACACAGGGAGTCACAATGAAAAGCAAAGAAATTTCATCTCGTGAATGAGATTCAACCTGTTATTTTTAATTGAAATATATTTCAATGACATAGCTAACAAAATTTTCAAATAGTGCAAATTCAGTTTCATATTACTGACTATTTTTAGCCATCATCACAAATTAGTTTAATATTTTCTGACAAATAATGGTGAATATTCTACACCTTTACATGTACTTTAGAATAAATATATAATTTTCAAGTAAGCATGGAGGATTTATTGTGAAATACAATATTATCAAAGCTAAATAAAATAGTATGATTTTGTTTGATTACACTGCAAAGCTCAGTGGTTTCCTGGTTTTTTATCCTTTTATGCTTTTAATGTTTTGTTTTGTTTTGTTTTGTTTAAATTTTCAATTTATTGGCCTCATAGTTCCCTTAGTATTTAGCAGAGTCTGTTCAAAGTTCTAGAGTACAAACTGAACATCATTATTTCCCCTGATGTATCACAGCAAATATTACATCTCACACTCCTGTTTCTCCATATGCAGCCTGTGGTAATGAAGTCTGATCCTGACAAGCTTCTTCCTGGAAATTCCTTTTTTAATTAAAAACAGAAGTTATAGGCTACCTGTTACTGGGTAGAAACCTCTGTGATAAATGTCATTAAATAATATGAAATATAAAATCATGAAAGGTGAGGTTGAAGAAGGTACTTCAAAGAGATCTCTTGTGATTCGAATGTGGTATGAGGGAAACTCCTGATAACAAATTGCAACTATGCCAGCTTTATAAATCTCTATATTTAGATCTTTGCTTATCTTGCATATGTAATTTTGTGTGTACTGTCTGAGTTCTACAGATGAGCTTGTGGAATGTTCAATTATCCACAATTATCCAAAAATATTATAGGAGAAAATGTTATCAAATTGCCATTACTTGAATTTCACATCATACATTAATAAAATTTGATTTTGTGACTCCACCACACCTTTTTGTTTGTTACTGACTTGCCTTTTATACAATAACTATCTAAAATACCTTGCCTATGAGGATGCTTATAAAGCAGTATATCACCATGGCTTCTGCAACAGTTTTGTGAAAAGAATAATTTAATATTCCTCTTTCATTGAAATAAATACTTAGTAATTAATGATAAATTTCTGGGTATTTTTTTACTTAAATAATCATTATACATTTGAAATTTTTATGCAGGGCTTAACAAAATTAAATAGCCAACTTGGATCATATTTTCTTTGAATTCTAATGTTATTTCTATCTTACAAACATATTCATTTAACAGGATCACATTACTACTTTTGTTTATATCTTCTTCCCTTTACTTCACTTTGGTCTCCCACACCAACTGCTCACAATTGTAAAACAATAATAAAAATAATAAAGAATAGTCAAATGGTCTTGGATAAACTTCTTTGGAACAACTTTAAAGTAAGCTCTTTTTTCTGCCATTTTAATTTGGAAGAGAGCCTTTCTCCTTAATTTAATTCCAGAAACTCAGTTTTGCTAAAGTTTGTCATGATGGGTTTTTAAATATCCATTGTCAGGATGCCCTGTGGCAATCTGGTTGTGATTCTAAATCCAGCTGGACAGGAATGGCTGCATCAAGATGTGCACTAAAAGTAAATAATTTTTTTTTTTGCTTTGAAGTAAAAATCCAGTATTAATTTAATGAGTGACTCTCATCTGCATTCCATTTTATTTTATGTGGTTTTTTGAAGGCTATCTCTGGAAAAGCCATAACCAAAGGAGGTGTGCTGACTTGGAACTTGAGGAACCCAGAATGGAAAAAAATTCAGAGGTAGAAGAAGATTTTAAATTCTCATTACGTTATAATTCTATAGAAGAAAAAAAATCTGCCCTTGGATTATTCCTACTGAGTTGAAAAGAGCAAATAAAAACAGTTTTTGAGACATTTCTTCCCTTCACTGTCTCTACGTTTTGTCTGGTACTGGTGACAGTTGTCTCTATGTATAATTCTTCCAAACTGGAAAAGAATCAAGGATTCAAACAGCCTCATGAGGTGAAAATACAAAAGAGTAGTGTTATGATCCCTTTGAGAACATTCAGTTAAAAAACCACATTCCTATTTACAGACACACAATTATGCCACCCACACTTTTAAGTTGTGGAGGAAGAAACAGTTTATTGGTTCATTAACTCAAATTAGTATTTTATCTCAGGATTTTCCAGATTTCTATATTCAAATAATTTAAACATGGAATATGAACATGTCCCTATATCCAGAGCAGAAGGAAAGGAATTAATGGGCACACTGAATATTTTGTGAGGAGGTTTCCACATCCATACTGAACCATAAATTTGATGGTGGTTTATAAAACATGATTAACAACATGAGAGCCAGAGGTGCTACTGTAACATGAGATTAATCCTCATTTTCACTTTTAATGAGGTTTGATAATTGATTATTGTTGTTTTGCTTTCTGATGGCACAGATGAGACTTTGATTGTCTCAGATGAACAAATCGTGATAAATATCATTGCTGTGTGGGTAGCAAAACTGTTGCTAGTATTGGTGAAAGTGCAGACTCCTGTTTCATCAAATGCACAGCTGCAAGCAATAGCCCCATCCTATAATTCATGATAATACAGTTGTTGAAAGCAAAGAGATGATAATTATCAGGAATTTCTCCAGCTACACAAATAAAATGTCATAATATGTAACAATAGTGATATCCCTGGGAAAAGCAAGTATGAGCATATTGTAGACTTATACCCTGTCCCTTTTAATTGCAATAAAACTTGTGGACAGTGAGTGTAAGCTAACTTTGAAGTACTGTATCAAAATTACTTTAGAAATTTTTACGAAGTAATACTTTACACTGCATTGGAAAGGGCAAGAAATTATCCTTTGTTAATGCAAACCTGATTTTCTGACATTTGGCGCAAGTTGAGTTCCTGAAATAAAAGATTATCATATACAAAAATTAGTTCTGCTTAGCTATAGATACTTTTAAGTACATTTGCTGGGGTAGCTTTAAGCACATTTACTGGTTTTTTTTTTTAGTAATTTTATCTTATGTAGTAATTTTATCAGTGTTGTCATTGTTTCCATTGATTATCTCTTTCATACTGTCCTCCTGGTTTTTCACATGTTGAAAATTCTTTGGGCTGACAGTCAGAAAAAACACTGTCTTACCTAACAAACAAATAAAAAAAAAATCACTGCTTGCCACCTTGGAACTTTAAAATTCACATCTATTTACTGTAGAAAGAAAGACTTTGAAGACTTTTTATTTTTGAATTTTCCCTATTCATTAGACCATCAAATACATTTTTATTTCTCATCTATTCTTGTTTTAATCCTTTTCATTGCTATTCCCAGATTTCATTTTGGTTTTCATTCAATTTTAGTGTAATTTTTCACATTTCAGTAATTTTTTCTTTCCATACTCAACAGTGTTTTGCCCAGTATTTAGTGTCATCTTAAAACCTCTCCTTTTTTTTTTTTTTTTTTTTCCTGGCACTTTTTCTCACACAGGAATTTCTTTTCTCCTTCTCCATTCTGGTGGGTTTTTTTTGTTTTGTTTAGTTTATTGTTTTTTTGGGGCAAGGGTTTGTTTGTTTATTTTGTTATGTTTTGGGGGTTTTTTAGTTTGTTTTAGTTTGGTTTGGTTTTTTTTGTTTTTGTTTTTGTTCAAAAGCTACACTGAATAAAGTGTTTTGACTTTCAAATGCCACTCTCTCATATTCTTTCCTACTTATTCACTTCCTTGGGACAGCTTTGAGATCAGTACATTCTGCTAAGGACCAAAGGCAAATTTGAACATATGGTAACACTCCTAAACTACGCAGATAATTCACCAACCTACTCTTTCTACCAACAATCACTTGTTTTTCTCTTTTATTTCTATCATATACACTTGTTAAGAAGCATCAGTTTCCAAATGTGTCATTATGTGAAGTAATTCACATTATTTTCTCATGAGGAAAAATATATGGGTCATTGTCCTGCATTGAAGTCCAAAGTTTTCTTTATACTTATCCAAACTTTAAGATGAGCTTAAGTACTTAAAGCTTAAAATGGAAAAGGCTACTGAGAAATTTTCATCAACTGTGTTTTTTATTCAGTGAATCACAAAATCTGAAAAAAGGATATACAGCTTGATCAATTAATGGGCCACTCTATAGAAATGGACTAAATATTGGGTTGAAGGTTTATTATCAATAATCATCAATGTCTTCTTTCTTTCTTCATAAAGAACCTAGATATTCTAAATTCAGCACAGAAAAGTTGATTATCTTCTTTACTAAAAAAAAAAGAAAGACCACATTTTTACAGTTAAATAGGTTTGACCTTACACATAACTGCAAATATTTTCCATAAAACAGAATTGCATTTTAGTAATAGGCCTCAGATGAAACACAGACTGTGTTGTATGAGAAAAAAGACTTAGATCTTTAAAGTAAAAAGTAACAATACAAATCATACATTCAAAAAAAAATTTTTCCTTGATTTGGAGAGTGACAAAATTGAATCTATGAAAAATAGCTCACTAAGCAAAGAAAATAATTGACTTTCCAGAAAATGTGTTTATAATTTAAGCTAATGGCATTGGTAAAAACTTACTATTTTTTCCATTACTGGTATATTAAAAATACTGCCTTTAACACACTGTAATAGTTGTTTTTCTTTTTGGTAGATATATATTAGATGGTGAATAAATTAATGTTCATTATTTTACTTACTGTATTATATATGATTTGGTTCTTGTCATGGACGCTGCCAGTAAAGAAAGGGTACAAAACACAACAGTCCTGTATATAAATAGCTCACTGCTTCAGCTGATAATGACAAATAACATATTGATAAACATACGGGTTCTGATCAAATTTATTGGAATGGATACCTTATAATTAAATTTAATAGGCATGCCATTTTCATGTGTTTAAATAGTGACATTGCAGGGAGTAAGATAAAGTACATAAGAAATATACACTTTCTATAAATTATGTTTCCAAGACTGCATTTCAAAAGAGGCATAGTAGAAAATAAAGATGAAGAGATCTTAGTTACGATGAATTATTCATGTTGTAGCAACAGGACAATATTTATTCTCAGTAATTCCCATGTACCCCTGGAGAGCTGAAATGCATCAAAGCTTGTTTAGTGTGGATTTATAATCAGAAAAAATAAGAAATATTCTATCATCATAATTGTGGAAAAATTCTTCTAAGAAGAAGGGGGGATTTTTTTTTTTCATAAGGAATTCCACTGAAAAAATCAGGTTTATGACAAACTAAAATACTAACCATGACCTCCTTCTGATTAGAGCTACTAAAATTAAATTTCTCCATCGTGAATACAAATATATAGGATGTCCTACTTCTCTGAGCAAGAAAATATATATATATTTGTGTTTGTGATTTTTTTTTTTAATTCTATGTGTATTAAAAATGTGTATTTTTTTTTACCAATGGAACTTCTATAAAATCTGGCATAATATTATGAGATCAGGCCTATTAAAGTTGACACAGATATGCTTGCTAATGCTGATGCAATAAGAGCTGTTGGATTAAGAGCTATGATTATGAGGAGGAAATAACTCTGTGTTTTGCACTTTAATGGCTTCCAGGGTCTGTGGTAGCCTTTCTTGGCTGACATGGAGAATGGCCTTCAGAGGAGTTGCCTGCTGTTTGCACTGACAGCGATAGAGTCTCCTGCCTTTACAGAAGAGTAGGCTGAAACTAGGAATACAGTCCATACTTTCTGCTCCCTGGCTTCCCTCGTAAAGTCTCTCTTCTTGACTCTCATCTGTACTGCTCTAGAGATGTCACAATTCTGCTGGGTAAACAATTTGCTCATAGTTCTAAATAGACAGGTCTAAGCAGCAAGATTAGGGGCTAGTGGTTGATTTATCCATCTCACCCCATCAAGATATATCATGGGACAGATTGAATGTGTAGAGAGTCTTGATACCTCAGAAAAGTGGAAGTTCTTAGCAAAAATTTGAAGGAGAGAAAAGCATCAATAACATGGCATGATTGACATAGTAAGGAGGACTGATTATTCGCTGTATGTAAATGCAAATGGGGTTACTCACTGAGAAAGGGAAAGAGCTAAACAAAATAAAGAGATATATAGGAGGATACGGGGAGGTAGTTTGGGACAGCCAGCACTGAGTCACCACAGGCAAGTCCTGCCTGACCAACCCAGTGGGTTTCCATGTTGGGGTGAGTCCATCAATGGACAAAGGAAGAGCTTCAGTTGCCATTTATCTGGACTTCTGTAAAGCCTGTGATGCTGTCTCCCACAACATCATCCTTCCCTCTCTCCCTTGGAAAGAGATGGATTTGTTTGGTGTTGGATGGATTCTATGATATTTATAAGCAGTTCATGAATAAAAATAAGTAAACGAGAATGCCAATGTCCAGCATAAGCAAGAGGACGATTGGCGATACAAACAGGTCATATGGCCAACCCAGGTCACCCTTAATATCTTGTTAAAATTTCCTAGGAAGTAAGAGCTGGAAATACAGGAATTTACAGGAAATACAAGATGCTGGAATCTTTCACTGGAAGCAAAAAGCAAATAACAAGAGGTTTCTAAGACAGGGATCAATAGTTTTATGAAGGCAATTTTGTGACATGTGCATCTGATGTGACCAAATAACTCCAAGAATCCATTTCTGTTCAAGATGCTTTAGCTCTTCTGTGCTCCTTGCTGTAAGGGTGAATGAGTTAACCTCCACCCCGAGCTTACTAGTGAGGAAACAACTTCCCAAGGCAGTGCAAAGTCCTAGAACTGGATATATGAATTTAGGGTTGGAAGGGAGCTGGGAAATGCAAGAATGACATTCCCAGAGGGAAAGTGCAGGGATGCAGTAAAAGCATGTTTGAAAAAAAAAGTCCTGCAGAATGGAAGACTGAGGGGCTCTAAGGAACTTCTCCTGCCCCTGACCATCTCCATCCTGCAGCATGTGTTAGCACCATTGATTGTGTGACTGCACTGTGAGCTGGCCTGGGAAAGCAATTCTGATGAAAACACGAGAGGTTAACGGTACAGCATTTAAGAATGTGTTGGTGGGGAAGATGACAGTTTTCATCCAGAAATAACTCCTCGAGCTGTCATCCTATGAAGTCACAGTGGCATTTGTGGTGACAAAAAGGTGATGATGGGTATGCGAAGCTGAGGGTCCTGCATCAGCTGGATAGACTAAAATCTGTCTAAAAAAAAAGATGCAGCAGGGTGAGTGATAGCTCCTGTCCATCTCACGGCTACAAACAGAGTTAGATTTGGTCTGCTGCACAGTACCTGACAAGTACTGGGTCCCTCAGTGCAGTCTCTTTTGGCCACCTATTTTTCTACTCAAAGTCCTCCTCAGGAACTAAGCATATTCAATCTCATACTGGGACAATGGGGTTAAAATTATGCTGTTGAATTTTGTGGAATATAAAATCTTACAATGAAAGTACTTGAGCATTTTAAGAGTTTGCATCTGATGTTTCTCAAAAAAAACCAACAAACTACCTTTCAAAATCGTCTTAAAGCAACCCAAGAAAAAATTTTAGTATGTGTGGTGTCTCATTCTTCATACGGAGTAAATGAACTAGGCTAGTGGCTTAGCAGCACAGACTCTCAAGACTTCAAGCACACAAATGGGCCTCTCTTCAGGGCACGTGGACAAGACTTTGCAGCATCAGAATGAGTCAAACACTAAGTAATCATAACTAGAAAACTACAGAATTAGCATGCTTAAGGAAGGAGAAAAAATTGATGTGCATTTACTCAGTAGGAATCTGACACTCAAAACATTTCTTGTATTGTTTGGTACTTTTTGTTCTGATCTTTTCCCGAATTGGCAAAACTAAAGTAAGCTATCAGAAGGCTTTAGTGAAATTTGATTAGGATGTACATTTGAAGTCGTCAGTGCAATGTAAGCAGCAAAACCATTAACAAATTGGTTCTAAAATCGTTAAACAGAAAATGTTAAGCTTGAAAACCACTGAATTATGTTTTTTATAATTGAAAACAAGTTGGTGCTGATACCACCAGGACTTCTGAATTCCTAATTAAAAAAAAAAAAAAATCTAATGTTTCTCCTTCATCTTTATCACCAATAAAACCCCGACTTCAGAAAAATCACTCTATAAAATTAAATCTGCACAGTCATTTCAACACTGTAAATGTAATATGCATAATATGTGGAAATCATATGCATTTACCATGTAATAGGAGAGCAAGTGAGATATTTTTTAGAGATGTTCAGCATTCATCAATTTATAAAAGTCTGGAGGAAAAAAAGGAAGGGATAATCATACCAAAATTCAATTATATATGTTGTCTCTCAGAATTTGAATGAAACACAGTTGGCTAATTCTGGATTATTTTTTGGGGAGGGTTGTACTATTATTGTTGTTGTTGTTGTTGCTGTTGTTGTTGTTGTACCAATGCCCAAGGCATCATTGACCATGGATCCTGGGAATGGGAGAATAAATGTAATTTAGCACTGTACTCGAAAGGATTCTTAATGGACTAAAACGATACAGAAAATTTTGTCCAAAATTCAGTAGACTTAAGAGTAGAGGCTTGAAATATTTTAATGTACACATTTACATAGATACACACAAATGGTGTTGGAATGATAGAGGAATCTATTATATATGATTGTAATGCTTATAATAACATTAAGGTCAGAATATTAAACAGAGAATGCTTAAATCCTTAAATTCACTGTCTTACTGATGAAATTAGATCAAGAAGAATGACAGACATAAAAACACAGTTCAAGAAAGCAACTGATCTGTCCAAACCCATAGGCAAAGTTGTAAAAAAAATTTAATCAAATATAAAAAAAAAAAAATAGGAAGAAAGATGGGGAGGGCTGTCTGTAGTGATGGCATATATTGCCAAGAAATAAGCATTATTTCTTTACATATCAGTGCCAAGAATATAAGTCATGTGGGCTCATATCCTAAGGATATCTTAAATGAATTAAATGAAGAAAGCAATGTGTTATAACTTCTGCATCCAAATCAGGCTGATGAAAATAATATAAATGTTGGTCTTACATATCAAATACAAACAGCTTTTCTAAAGAAGAACACAAATAACTACACCACCACCCCACCCAATCCCCCAATTAGGCAGCATGTAGTTTTATCTCTGGCCTATGTGTGTTCTGAAACCTTCTGAGTTTGGCAATCGAAGACTCTCTGATTTAAAATCTTGAACAATTAAAATTAGGAAGACATTTATGTGGTTCATAAAAGTAGTACATGATAGATAAAAGTGTTTTTCATGAAAACAAAAGACAACAATAAAATGTGCTCTGAAATGAAGTGTTCTTAGAAAGGGGATGTTTGAAAATTAGAAAATGAATTTAGAAATCTGAGGAGTAATTATTTTTTCCTGGGCAAAACAACTTTTGTTTGAAAAATCACTCTTACTAAAAGAAATTATTATCTACTTAGTACAAAATTATGAGGGATGGAGTAAGCTTTGTGTTTTTTCACAATCTCACTTTTGCAACACAGTATTCTCACAATAGCTTTCAATTGATATTAGTATATTGGAGGCTGCTGTTTTCTCACTGACCCTGTCGCATTCCTGCTGTCCATGGAACTTGTTCCTCCAGTGGAAATGAGTGTCAAAATGCTTTTGATTGAGGGGACTAGAAAACATTCCTGTTAAGCTCAATTATGCTTACATTTTATTTTGTGGTGTTTTCTCTCCCTCTGCTATTACAAAATAAGGAAAATACTAATGAGAATTTGATTATAGGTATGCCTTTACTTGATTCTCTGAGTATTACCACCCCTTTTAGAATTTTTTGTCTAATGAGGTAGAACAAAAATAACGCTTTTCTTGAAAGATGAATCTCAAGGAAAGCCCTGTAAAGAAATAGTTTCCTGTGATTCTAAAAGAAGTTCTGTGGTTTGGCTTTCCAAACCCACTTAAAGAATAGCCAGCAGTCATAGAAACCACACTATGAAAATAAGGCATTTAATTCATAATTCTAAATTAGATGTTCTTCCAACAGTTGAAAAAATAAGAAAGTATTCCTTTGTTAAAATTACCAAACATTTTAAATTGTGTGAAATTTCATATTTCTGTTTTTCTTGGGTTCCTTATTGTTTCTCCATCTGTTTTCTGTGATACTACTGTATTTCAATGACAAGTGAATAAAGCTGTGAAAACCTGTGAAATAATTGTTTTTCCACAGCTGGCATTTAGAAAATTTCAAATTGTAATGTGATTATTTGATAAGTTCCACATTACTTACATTACTGTTGCCATACATGATTTCTGAGAGTCCTGGTCTCTTCACAGACATGGTTACCTGAAGAGAAATTAACTATTCACAACCCCATTTGAATGTTTAAGTTAAAAAGAGAGGCAGCTGTTCTAGGAAAAGAGAAACATCTGAAAATAAATGTCTTCTGAGGATTTGGAGTATTTGGGGTACCCCTGGATATTTATAAAGCTTGATTTTTGAGAAATAACTTTTTCTTTCTTTCTTTTTTTCTTTTTTTTTTTTATGAGACCAATTTATATTTTATATTCATAGAGAAAAAAAAGAAACAGGTTGAGGTATGTATTTAAGATATAGTTGTCATTAAATAATTTAATTTAAATTTCATGCAGTAACACAATTTATAATAAATTTGCTTCTCCTACCACAGACTACTTAGGTATAGTACTTGGTCCATACCCACTTATAAAACCCTGATGGGCACCTTCATGACCAAATGCCGCCTGTAGTCATTGATGAAATTTGTGAAGAAGAGGGTCAGAGGACCAATACTGAACCACCACGCAGTAACAGAGTCAAAAGTAGTAGGAGGAGAAGGAAGGAAAGGGAAAGAAAACAGAACTGCCAAATTTTTGTCACATTTGAAAACGCTATGGTGACTGGTAATAGCTATATGCAGAGTCATAATGGGGCAGTGGGTCAGGGATTCTGTGAAGAAAATTGGAAAAGCAAATTATGATGCTCTCTTATATTGCGTAAAACACGTCTGCCATGTAAAGTCACTACAGAAGAACATTACTTTAAATACAAAGCTTGTCCATTGTACAGTTAATATTTGAAAAGTTCTCTGAGTAGGTTGAATTGAATCTTACATTATGCAACTTATATGTCCAAGAGAAAATAAGGCGTTAGTGGTGATAGGGATTTATACCTCTTACAAGGGATTTATTGTCTGAATAGGCTAAGGGTTATGAGGTTTTTGAAAACATATAGTGAAAGTTCATGTGGACAGCTCTGTGAGAATAAAAGCCACTGGTCTCTGAATTTTGCACTTCAGCAAAATATCTTTTATTTTTTTTCTCAATTACCCACTGCAATTTACACTGTCAATGTATCCAATATACTATCAAATTAAATGAAGAGGGGTTTTTTATTATTATTAAAAGATAATGTAAGAATTGCAGTCTTTATTTCAAATTACACTTAACTGGGATTTTCTTTTTCACATCATCATGGATTGGAAAAAAAACCATTGCGCACAAAATGTGAAAAAAATCCAACTATGTAATTCTTAAAAATTATACTTCTATACATTATTACTTATGCTGTTATCAAATAGACTATTTTTACTGAAGTATTTTTTCCTAGGATTAAGTAAGGAGAGAAGGCCTGGGTCCCTTAGTGAGTAATTTTATTCACTGTATAAAACTGGAATTTAATTTTATCTTGCAGTTTGAGGGATCTCCTACAAGAAACATTTGATTAGCCAGTTACTGCACAAATGCAAACAAAACTTAGTCTCTACTGTCTTACTGCACAAATTAAATCACAAAAGATTGCCATTTACCTGGTGAAAAGGAGAAGTTTGAATAACTGTTCTTTGAAACAGAGTTTGTCTGGAAAGTCATGTAAGGTAAGATTTTGTATTTTTTTTTTTGCTCACATTTCTAGACTCCTCCTAGCCCTGCAGCTTTTCTCTAGCAAATTTTTGTTAGATATTTCTTTATGGCAGAGATTATATGTTTGTAGTGTAGTTAGTATAATAGAATCGTATGCTTAATGGAGCCTAGGTACTGGTGCCTGTCAAGATGTAAACGTAACAATGTGGTTTTAATACTTTATTTCACAAAAACAATGAGAATTTACATCACCTCTGAACAGACACAAGTACTAGAAAGTGAAAAGATACACCATTAGAATGAGGAAATTTATATACGTATTAAAAAAAATACAACCTGAAAAAATCCCAGACTGTTCTAATACAGTCTCAGAATCTTTGTGAAGTTAAAAGGGAATGAAATGACTGAACAGCAAAGAGGAATCTTGGGGAAAGCAAAAGTATTATGAAACTTATACTCTTCAGGGTACTGTGAATTATACTGATAAAATTTGTGGATTTTTTTCAGTGTAAGCAGCTCAGGTAAAGAAAACCAGTCTCTGTGAATTTACTAAAGAAGAACTTCCAATCAATGCAAATTAAATTGCAGTTATATTTAATGTTAAATTATCTGGGTTACTTACATCCATGGCTAACAAAAGGGAGAAGGAGAAGGGATGCTTTGTCTGAGTACAGTATGGTAATCAGTTTCTTGGACATTACATCTGAGTCAGTGAAGACAAATTAATTAATTAAATCTACTGGATATTTCTTCATTAGATGAACTCAAACGATATTAAATTTCAAAACAAGAATTGTTTCTCCCTCTTCTATTGGTTATTTTATATTTACTTTGAACTCTGTTTAAAACAAAGGTGAGTACCATGTCTCAAGAGTGAACACCTGACATATAAAATGCCCAAAGTCAGACAAGAGTTAGATAAAACCTTGGTTTTCAGTAAATTTTCCTAAAAAGGGGGGTAATTATTATGCCTCAACTGATTAAGCAAGAAATGTGAAATAGGCATGAGTGATGCAATGCTTGCACCTTATCAGTGAACTGCTCTCAGATTTCCTTCACAGAATCACAGAATATGTGGAGCTGGAAGGGACCCACAAAGATCATAAAGTCCAACTCCTGGCCTTGCACAGGACTCCAGGTGTCACACCCTGTGCCTGAGAGCATGGCCAAACACTTCTTGAACTCTGTCTTGGTGCTGTGACCACTTCCCTGGGGGACCCATTCTAGAGCCCAGCCATCCTCTCTGGATAAAGAGCATTTTCCTGACATCCAACCTAACCCTTCCCCAACACAACTTCAGGCCACTTTCTCAAGTCCTGTCACTGGTCAGGAGAGTGAAGAAATGTATTCCTGTCTGTCCTCTTCCCCTCACAATGATGTTGAAGACCACATTGAGATCTCCCCACAGTCTCTTCCAGGCTGAACAGAACAAGTGATCTCAGCCAGTCCTCACATGGCTTCCCCTCGAGGTCCTTTACCATCCTCGTGGCTTCCTTTGGACAATCTCTAATGACTTAATGTCTTTTTTATATTGTGGCACCCAAAACTCAAGATACACTAATATATTGTAGGAGCCACATTAAAAAGTCAGAGTTCCTTCTATCAGAATTTAACTTTGTAAGTAACTGGACAGTGGAAAAGTAGTTTTTGACTGACGTAGGAGTTTTTTTAACATTTTTAGACCATAGTTGTAAATGGTCATAATACAATCCTTAAGGAAGATGATGTGCTACCCATCAGCTACTTAAGCATGTTTTCAAGTCTTTGTCAATAGTTTTGTAAAAGAAATTCAGAAATTAGTTCTTTAATAACCAAAAAATTTAGCCATTGTGATTTTAGTTAAGAAGTGATATAGATTGCAAATATCAGATCTATCAGAAACCAGACAGGCAATTTTTTTTATCTTTACCCATGCCCAGGGATTTTTGCGTCATTATCCTCTTCATCCTTCAACTAATGCCTTCTTTGAAACCTTTTTAAAATTTTTTTCTTAAAAATTGATAAAAGTGGTTGAGCACAGGCATATTCCTATAATATTATTTTCTGCCACAGGTACCATTTTAAAGCATTACTTTGCTGACAATGTTATAGCTAATGAGTAAAGAAGTACCTCACTGCATTTTTCCTAGATAAATTTTAGAAATTTTTTTTCCAGAGAACAGACATTTTAGATGGTTTTGGTAACACAGCTAAGAGCTTTCATTGAAAGAAAGTAGAGAAAAAGATGTTGACTCCTGAATTTTCTTATGAGAAAACAAAAGGAGCAAATTGAGTGATTACTCACATAATTGTACTTTTCTTAAAGTCAACAGTGATTTAACACTTTTAACTTTTTAACTTTAAACTTTGATTTAACTTTTGATAAATGTGTACATAGAAACTTGAAAACTTAAGCCTCAGTAGGTGATTAGTATAGAAGCTCTCTTGCAGTCATAGCTCCTACAAAAAAAACAAACCAAACCAAACCAAACCAAAACTGACACAAATCAAACAAAACCAACCAAATAAAAAACAACCAAAACAACCAAAACCTTAAAACCTTATAGAAATTATTAAGTTGCCTTTTTTTCAGGACTTAAAAATCTAAGGACTATAAGGCCTGTGAAAATCTGGGAGAGAGGTAGGGGTGAGTGAGTGGCTGCACGGTTTTTAATTTCTAACAGGGCTTAAACCACAAAAATTATTTTTAAAAAGACACTGTATTAAAACAAAATTTTAAAACAAACAAACAAACATACAAATATCCCTTGTGTAGAGGATGTAGCAATACCAGAACTCCTGTAATTTATTTATGTTAATTATAAGAATTAATGTAATATTAATAATATAATTGATAACATAATTGATAAAATAAGAAATTATATTGTCTTAAATCGAATCTGGATAAGGTGTTCATGGGAGATGAATGGAATTATGATATTGTCAAAAAATACTCTCTGAATCAGAAGAGTCCAGAAAACACATCTGTTTCACTGCAGTCTTCAATATTCTTGTTGAAAACCAACCTTTCCAATCCTTCTGTGTTCAGTGTGGATTAAGTATTTTTGTGGTTTGTTGTTTGTTTTTTTTTTCAACTCCAGTGGCTCTGCATTGTTCTTCAGTCTCCATGCAGACTCGCAGAGCAGCAGTAAAGACCGCTCTCCTTTCTCTCTGCATCCTGGGAAGTGGCTGTCTTCTCCTTCTCTTCTTCTCCATTTCAACACGATGCTGTGAGTTTCCCCTCCAATCAGTGCCTCTGTAAGTCTCCAATTTCATTCCACACAGTTAAATCCCAGTCACTCGCAGAGAAAGGCTCTGGTCTTGACCAGCTTTTTGTGACTGACATCAATTTTTACCCCTCGAAGATGGCCTCAGTCACTGTGTGTAAATGGTGGGTTGCCTACTGCTTAAACCCAAGCCAAATGTCAGGCTGTCTTGGTCTGTTCTAAGAATTTCCACTGTCCTTTTTTGTTAAAAATAGTATGACCCTCTCTGAAAGTTATCTTCTGCAGTTCTTGGAGCAAAATAAACCTTAAATGTGATGTTCCAAGCAACCTTGATTAAATGCTTATGAGCTGTTTGAGGATAAAAATTTAGGAAGTTTTAAATTCTCTTAATTTCTGTAATCAAGATAAAACAAGGTCTGAGGAATCAGAAGATGGAGAAATAAAGAATCATAGAACAGAAACCTCTTGAGAAAAACATATATTCACAGCTTTTTTTTAACGTTTGCCCTTTAGAAACTCCTTCCTAGATGGTATTTCAATCAATTCAGTGTTGAATTAATAAACTTTAGACCTTACAGATTACAAGGAATATGGCTGATATAATTTAATTTTATGAAGTTTTTTATAGGTTTGCAAAATACTAATGCTGTGGACATTAGAAGGAGTAGAAGAAACTATGTATGGTCATAAGAGGAGAATTTACCACCTTTCAACTATATAGTGTGCTTGCATGTCTGATACTTTTGGAACAAGCAGTTCATTGCTGCTCTCAGGACAAAAATTAATTACAGTAGACTGACAATTCTGAAACAAATGCAAACAGTGTGCTTCATATTCAGGCAGAAGTCCTACCTCATGTCTATGTGCAAATTTAAAGAAGATCCCATTGCTGTTTACAGAAACTTATTTTCTAGATTATGCATGTAATAATTCAATGATGAAAGGAAAAAAAAAAGCTATATTTGAATACTGCTTAAAAATGAAGGATGTAGTATTTAGTGGTCAAAAATATTTTATTTGATTCTATCTTCTTTCTTTGGCTGTTTATTTCTCTCACATAAAGATAAAAAGATTTTGAAAAGAATCTAAACTGGTCACCCCATGAATATACAAAAGGAAGTATTTTTGTATATGAATGGAATAATTAATTATAACAGAAACAATTAATTTTTTTTTAGTCAGGTGTAATCTCCATACATGGCACAGACACTAACATTAGAATGGAAGGAGTGTCAAACTGTGTAAAGAAGTGTTTCAGAGTACCTCACATTAGCTAATTTGATGGTCTAAAATCAGAGGAATGTTCACTGTGTGCTGGCTTTAGAAAGTGTACATTTTAAGATTAGCATCTTAGGTTCAGATCTTAATATCTTTGAATGACTTGATGTTCAAGACAGATGTTCAAGAACTGATTTACATTGTTTTGTAAAGGAGAAGTATTCATTTGAGTTAGATCCGCTTTGTATTCAGCTGGTGTGTAATTAAGCATATATATCCATAGAGAAACTTCCCTAGTTTCTATTTTTTAATATATAATTTTTTTTAGATAGATAAAATTCATATATGTGCATACAGGAGTGCAAACTTATACACATATAACATCTATAAAGTTATAAATACGAAAACCAATTATAGACTTAGATTAATTTGAGCTTTTAAAATTATGGTCTGCTTTCAAGATTAAAAATAACTGATATGGATATGTAAAGGACAGGATTTCTGTAATACGTTATTTTTATATTGAAGTGAGAAAAGAGAGAGTGTTTATATTAAGATCGTTGTCAAACATGTTCTTACCCCTGTATTATAAGGATATCTCTAATATCCATTCTATAGATCCGAGGTCTAGAAGACCTTTACTGCGTGGTGATGGAGGCATAGAAAAATACTGACAGGTGTATCACTTAACAAGTTTGAAAAATGGACAATAAATGATAGATTTTTACTCCCACTTTTACTGGTCAAATTAAAGTGGAGTAATTTATACCTTACTCCCTTGTTGAGCTCTTTCTGCTGCACTTCATCCATCTCAAATCAGCCTTCACTCATACAAAAAACTGTAATATAATTTGAGGAAAATTATACCGTCATCAGAGTGATTGTATGTTCATCCCTGTTTAATTCCTTATTTCATGTTTATGAGAGGGTGAAAAAAAAAAGTGTAATTTTTTATTGTTTATCAGAAGTACATTTCACTCCCGAATAATTCAATATAATTATGATTAACTCAATATCCCGAGGAACTCAACATTCTAAGGGTCTTCTGTGTTTGAAGATAGGGAAGATGGTGGATTGTTTAAAAGGAAAAAAAAAACCCAGATTAAACAGTAACACATTAATCATGATAGACACTTACAGAATGTGTTCCTAAGAGATACATTTGATTTTGCTTGAAGTGAGATCTTACTGCTTGCATCACTGTCATTACAAAGGGAATTCAACTCATTCTTCTAGAACAAAGCATTGCTTTCTAAAATAGTTATTAGTAAGGAATAGCATTAAGATACAATACTTCTTCAGGACTTACTTCAAAGAGATTAAATGAGAAAGATTTACATTACAGGCATAGAGAGAAAAGATGCAGAAAAAAATGCCGTAACAAAAAGAATTATTTTTTCTTCTATCTCATGAATAAGTGTGTAAATAAATATAATAATTAAGAGGAATAAATATGCCAAATATGTCTTATATATCAACAGTGCCAAATGAGTAAGAAGAAATCTGTTTTTAAGAAAGACAAGCCTGATCTGTATCTACAGCTGAAAGATTAGGTAATTCTTTATGGCAACACTGTACATTAGTTATAGTCAGGTGATGGTTTACAGGTAGCCTGGTACAGAAGGCAATAAAACCTATTGTGTTCATAGAGCAATCCAGAAAAGAAAGTAAAGTAATCTTGTGGGCCCAAAATCTCACTTTTGTCACACTGCTTCTTTTTTCAGTGGTGAGCTATACAAGAGAATGGAGGAGTGTTACTCCCTCTTCACCTGCCGAGATGGGTGGCTTAGTGAATGTACAGAAAAGCAGAAGTGGCATTATGTCACTACAGTGTTCTTAACCTCATGCTCCCCCTTTGTTTGATAGATAGAAAATAAATACAAATTTGTGCCCTAAACCAGAACAAAAAAATGATAAAAAGCTGCAAATAAGGGGACATCTCCTCCCTCCTGACACCCTCATTTTCTTATATGGGTGTGGTTTTTTGTTGTTTTTTTTTTGTTTTTTTTAACAAGCGATGATTTTTCATTTCTTTTTGAGTTAAGAAAAAATCTTGTCTCAAGATTCAAAACTTTAAGTTCACCTTGTAAGTAGTTGATCATGATTTGGCCTTCCTAGGTGGGAATATCCTGCCATTGCACACTACTTCATGAATGGGTGAAGGTGATCTAAAAGTGGAAGTCTCAAAGAACATTGTAACGAGAAGAAGAAAGAAAGCAAAAGAATTTTTTTCCCTTATTTTTAATTATTCAGAGAACTTGAACTTACATAGAACTTACAGAGAACTTTTTTCTTACATTCTTTATTGTTTTATAGTCTTTGCAATACCTCCTTATTAAAAACAAGGAGCGCTTTAACTGCTATCAAAGAGTCTTTAAAGTACATTCCATCCAAGATACAAAGATAACTTTGAAGAAGCAGACCTGGTCTCTAAATCAGGCACAGGAAAATCCTTGTAGTCTTGTGGTGTTTGTGAGCCTCTTCTCTGACAGCTGGTCTGCTCTGAAACTCATTGGAAAAGCAAAGTGTATGGAAAAGTACAGTCAACTGCCCAGAACAGCTGTCAAAAGAAAACTCTAGCAATATGTATGAAGCAGAATATATTTCTTTCTATTCCTAGGAAAACAAAGGAAAAAATCAAAGCTCACATCTACAACTTTCTTTTTTTTTGTCTTTTTAACTCCTCAAAGCATGACGTACGTACTTGAGAAATTTCCTGCTTTTTCTTACTCTCCATTTTCTTGCATTCAGGTACCATGAAAAGGCTTGAACTTTAATACCACTAAATTTTAAGAAATTATGTTTTGCCTAAGGAAATATTCTGGAAGCTTACCTAAAAAGTGCAACAATTGAGTAATTTTTGAAGGTCAGCTCTGAATTTATCATGGTCTTTTCAGACTTTCTTAGTGCTGTAGTAACAGTTGCATAAACAGATTAATATGTAAAGGAATTTCAGGAAGGGAAATTTATCTGCCTGTTATCTTGCATACTGACTTAGGAAATGTCTTAAAGGTTCTAATTTTACATATTGCTGTTGAAATACTGTTTTGAGAAGACAAAGGTCAACCTGAAACTGAAGAGAAGGATATATTAAGTCACATTAGGTGGTTAGGATATTCGGCTGCGGCGGATAAACAAGTCCATGAGATATTTACTGGACTATAGAACAGGAAGGAAGTTCAAAAATTAGAAATCATTTGAAAGGGGGGCAAAAAGGTAATAAAAATGATCAGACAATCAGAAATTCTAATGGCACAGGTTGAAGAGTTTAATTCTTTTGCTCTACTTCATCTGTTCACAGTTATTTTGGAAAGTAATCTATTCATGGTAACTTAACATGAGCATGAGGGAAAAAGACTTCTGAACACAGATAGATGTTTATTCTGAAGAAAAATGTCATAGCAAAATCAAGCAACTGACAACCAATGGTTCTCTGGTTAAACAGGAAGTATTATTAAAGGGGTTTTCCAGTGATGCTAATAGATCACAAAGTGAATTCCTACTAAGCAGAAACCTAATCTGGAAAGTGTATCTTTCTAGAGGTTATAAGTTCAATCAAAAATTTTCTGCAATATTTATTTTACATGCACTATGAAGAAGTTCAATATTTATTTTAATAGTCCCTATGAGGCCTAGAACATACAAATCTTTATATGAAATATAATACCATGATGCCTATCTACTATTCATGCAATGTTTGGAGATGAATTAAATTAATCAAGGTCAATTATGAAGATAAACTTAAGAACAATTAGAACAACTCCAAAATCCAATGTATTAATCAACAGCTTGATAATATCTAAATCATCTGTATATGATGCTATAGACATAAGTTGAAAAATATTGTAACACTCCAGGGACTTATTACAGTTAGATAACATTTACAGTACTGTAGAAAAAACAGATTTAAGTGGGGATTTTGAGCTAATGCTGAACCTTGGGACTTGGGAACATGAACAAGCAATGAAAGTAGGCAAAAGGGATACCTTGGGAAAGAAAAATTTAACAAAAGATGATCAAATTCTAGAAAAGTGTCTAGCGTTTAGATTAAAAGGCAGGAGTAGAAGAAATTCCCATATCGTTTGTTTGTGCATGACAAATTAGAAGGAAGTTTATATGTGGATGCAATACCCAGAAAAAATATTTTCTGTTGACTTATCTTTCTTATGATTGACTAAGATGACAGATTCAACACACAGCATTTAGTTAATCAATTCGATGATACCACTGAAAATAGGGAATCTGTTTGTGATAACCTGCCCAAGCTCTCAGGATGAAGGTAACATTACTATTTTATATTACATATTTATGTAATCCTTATCAGGTGGAAAGAATGAGATCAGGAAACTACTGGGCATTTCAACACATCTGCAAAACTAAGATTTGCAATCCAGTGTCATATTTTCTTTCAAAAATTTTTCTTGGAATTATTACTGCATTGAAGATTGAATACTTTAAGTAATAGGTAATTTCCCATGCCAAAATTTACTTTTTATTTATTAAAACAAATCTGTTGAAATAATTATACTCCAAAATAAAGACAGAGTAAAGAAAACTACTAAGGATTGAAATTTTTAATAAAGAAATACTGTTATACAAATGAGTACAAAGATGTAACTTAAATACAACGTATCCAGAAAGATCCATCATCCTCTCAACAAAAGAAATTTTATTTTGATGTGGGTTAATTTCTACAAAGGTAATCTTTGTATAATTGCATGGTGAGAAAAGCAGCAGAAAAATGTCGACTCTTTGGAATAACCACCACTCGAAAAATATGGAATGATAGAATAATGGAATAACAGAATAATTATTTCTGAATTGACAAGGAATTAATATCAGCTTTATTCTATCATTCTGGGTAATGCTTTTTAAATGGAAATTTTTGGACAATGTAGATTATGATTCCATCTGAGGATCAATCAAGTATATTTTAACAGCATGAAACTTCAGTAGAGGTAGCCTTGAGATTATATTCTTTATTTTATGTTTTAGCAACAATACTGGTTCCCTAATGATGAGAGTGTGAGGACACAGGGAGAAAAAAACAGCCCAACCACAAAGGCCTAGAATGTTGTTTGTCTCTTGCAGACCATAATTTGACCTTTTTAATACTGAGGGAAGAGACCTAAGGCAAACCAGCACATGCTATAGTTATAGAGATGTCAGGATTTTTTTTGCTTAAGTTGTTTCTTCTATCACTGCTCCTATATCTGTGGACTCACAGTTGTGTCAAAAAAACCCAAAAACAACAACTCAATCCTATCTGATGAAACCAGATTACTAAAAAATAACTAAAAAGGAATAAAATAAGCTAAGAGAGACAAATAAGGAATTTTCAGGGAAAAGGGGAAAAATCAACATTTGAATGTTGCAAGTGGTGGTTGCATTTGTTCTCAGCCTGGTAGAGGCTGTTACCAGACCATAAAATGTAGTGAGTTCTCTTTAGTTTTCAAACCTCCTACTCATTGGAAGTATCAATATACTTCTGCTCTATCAATAAGCAATAAAAAAAATTGTGATATATTTGGAGTTTAATTATTCCATGTACTTTCAGAAATGTCGAACAGACATATCCTTTCCCTTGCCAAGCCCTTTGATTTGCTTTTAAATGTATTTTGCAAGAGGTATTCATGTGCAAATCTGGAACAGTAGGCAGAGTTATATCATATATTACTTCTTCATTATTCTTGTCTACTGACTGTTGCAGATGATCTGAGCAACACAGAAATCAGAGACTTAGAACAGTCTTGTTTGAGGAACTAAATGATGATAAACACTGAGAAAGCCATGGTGATTGTAGAAGACGTCTTGCAGATGCAACTGGAAGATCAGAGCTCCTGGAGGTCTGGGTTCCCCAGTGTCACCAGGTACTTGTTTAGGTAAACCTTTGCAAGACTGCTGGTGGCATAGGCACAGACATTGTGAATATCATAAATTTTAGCTGGCTATTCTGGGATTCCTTTCATTCTAAAGAATTAAATGAGGAATTTAATGGAGTTTCTTTGATTTCTTTGAAATAAACATCTTAAAAATAACTCCTTCCAAAATTCTTGGCATCTGAATAAAAATTATTTTACAGCAGAATTCTTAAGAAATTTTATTTTCCACTGCTTATCTCTGACAGAACAAGTCAAGATGGAGAAATATTAGACCATGTTTAGCAATAGAATCAATCTTCCCTGGTAAGTTATTGTAAACTATCAGAGACACCCTTTTTCTTTAATAATAATCACAGAAGAAACTATAATTTTGCAACTGAAGATGCCTCCTCTGATTTCTCTTTTAATAGTAGTAAAATGTTTTGCTTTTCAACTAAGAGGAAATTGCATTGAGGAGGTATTTCTCAATGAAAATTTAAAAAACAAATTGTGTTTCATTTTTTCTCACTCAAAGTATTTTGTTTCTTATCCATACATACAGAGTAAATTTTCATGTGTATTATACTATTCAGCTAGTGATAAACTAGTTGCCTGAAAACTTGGTTTATGTATGCATGCAACTTAGAATTGCAGTTACTTGGACTAAAATGATGATGTCTTTTTCCTAAGATTTTAGAGAATCTTCACATTCCGGGAAAGTTTCTTAAGAAGGAAAGCCATTATAAAGCTCTATCTTACCATTTGTTTAAAACCAGTTTCTCATATGCATTTCATAGTTTAAACATCAAAAGATTTTACTGCATTTTTGGGGCCATGCTAATTTTTGTTTAGGGAAAACAAAGCAATTGATCACTGGAAAAAATTTCACCTGGCAAAAGGCCAAGTTAGTCAGTGGTGTGGAACAAAGTTCTTAAAATATTCAAAACACTATTCGCTTATCTTTGAAGGGCTATAGAACGGCCATTTATATTGAAGAAGTAAAGATAAACAGATTCATTTATGTTCTTCTCAGAAAAGTAAGTGTATATTGGTTTTGAAATTCTGACTGTCTCCTGGTGAATTAAGAAACCATAAAATTAAAGTCAAGCATTGCACTTTTATGATGAGAACAAATTATAAATCCCCCAGTAATAACAGAGCTATCAGTAGTGCTCTCAGTCATTCTGGCTGTCAAATAAACATCTTTCTTTGTCTGCCAAGGAACAAATTTAAAATGCAGGACAACAACGTTTTTTTCTTTATCTGTGTGTATCAAGTTATCTTCAACACCTGTAATCAGTACAGTTGCCTAAAAGAAAGTATATGTCAGCTATAATCCAGAAATTGTTTTTTCAAAAGTAATTTGTCTTATTTATGGTGTTCTCATTGACATAATCTGCTATAAGCATTAATTTTTAGCCAGACTAAGGTGTTTTGATAGTCGTTGTTTACAACAAGATTAAGTGGAACATAAAATACAAAAGCCACTCTCTATTTGATAGTATTTCCTACTTTTTAGTATGTTTAGCTTCTTGAATGAGTGCTTCCATTATATTTAGCTTTTAAACTGTACAGACTGGAAGTACTTCTCCATGCCAGAAATTAGCATGTTCTGGGAAACAAGAGAGTAGGAGAAAAGGAAAAGCAAAAAAACCCCATGTACTATGTGTTTTCTCTTCAAGGCTATGTCTGAGTCATAGTTCATAGCATGTGAAAGTTTGGGTGCTTCTTAACTTAATGAACATTCAAAGACTTCCATGTATTATAGTATACCTTTTTCTTCTAATAAAATATAGTGCAGCTCCATTTTTAGACACAGTGGCCATAGAGTATTAGATTTTTTAAAGAGATATCAGCCTTGTGTGGTAGATATCAATACCATCTGTTGAACACAACTTTAGATATGTACTTTGACTTCACATTAATATGCATTCATAGGAAAAACTGGCAATTCTGTAGAGTTATTTAAAAACATCAACATTTTAATAAGATCTATTTTCCCCAGAGATTAAAAACTCAAGGTGATATTGCAAGGAAAATCATTGATTGAACCATCCTGTGACTAGTTATAGAAACTACCAGTATCTTTGCAGTTTTTAGAGCTTCCTGAAATTAATAAATTTTAGAAAATATTTACTATAGATAAAGGGGGAGAAAAAAAGGAAGAAAGGAGAAAAAGGCTTTAAAAGCCACATAGCTCTTTGTTTCAAAATGTCTTCCATGACTTAAATGTTGTTCACTTCCCACTGGAGAGGTGTCTTTAAAGTCCATGGAAGTTTGCAGCTTTTCAATTAATACTTTAATATCTCACATTAGGAAATTCGTTACTTATTGCTAAGATTTCCTGTTGAAATTACCTACCTCAATTGAAATTTAGGTTGAATCCTTTTCTACAAATTCAGTTGGTTTGGTTGTTCAAGGCTGGGGTTTTATTTGGTCAAAAGAAGTTAGAATCAAGATTGCTCATATTCTGAAAAAAAGTACCGGAGAAAGTAGTTGCTACTATCTCATTGATTTTCATAGGAGTCAGCCCCATTTCTCTTTGTAGATTTTTATCACTGACATTTCAATAGTCAAATGCTATGCTGGAAATCCAGAAAGAATCAAAAGGCTATCAAGTGTTTCTCTATCTGAAGGTCAGAGTTGTTGCTCTGTTTCATTTCATTTTGGTTTAGAGATTTTGTAGCTCAATAAAAACTTCTTTCTGAAATGCAAAAAGACAAAATGCAAATTCATTGCTTGATGATGAAGGATGAACAAGTAAGTTCTTAATTTTTTAATCATCTATATTAATAGTCTTCATTTGGCATGCACATAATGGCATTTATCAAAGCATGTGAAAATACTTGACAGATCCTTTATTGAGCCTCTTAACACTTCATAGGATTAAATCTGTCTTCCAGATAAATGTACTACTACTACTAATAATGTGATAAATACTTCTTTTTACTTCTTTTAAGCAATAATCAAGATTCTGTATTCAATCTGAAAAGAATAAATTGTTTCTGGCAGTCCCTGTTTAAAGACATCTGAAATGAAATGTAGAGATACAGTTAGTAGATAAAATCTGAGTAGATGACATTTTTTGTACAACAAATGAAAATTAATTCACTTTGTGACCTATTTAGAAAGCTCACTGTGTGGAAGAATCGAAGGTTAGGGAGAAGGGGTTGTAAGCAGTAGGAGTGGGAATCAGATTGTCTGCTCATACAGAGAAATTCTTTTATATTGGAAAACAGAATACTCCAACAGAATAGCTAAATATTCTAGGGAATAAATTAAGGGGACTAAACTAAAGGGGACTAAACTAAACTAAGGGGAAAGTTGAACATTAATTATTGCAAAATTGATTCTTTTGGTGACATTTTGCAAAATTTGATTGCACTTTTTTGGTTCAGGGTTCCCTGATATCAGGCCTTGCCCATTACTAGGCCTTGTAGACTACTTTGTGTTTTATTGCTGCTAAAGTGATCATAATAATAAGCTTTTCATAGGCTGAAACAGTTTAATCCTTTTTCAGCAGGTCACTGAGCAGGGGTGACTGGGGAACGGGTTTGAAACACTGTTCTGAGTTGTAATCTCTATGAATATACTGCGTGTCACTAAGTCAATCCTTTAATGCTAGCCAGAATGCTAAAGCAAATTCTCAGAGGTGAAACCGTTTGCTTACTTAAGGTAGAATAGAGTCAGGGTTAAGACAACAGAAGGAAAAGACAGAATTATGCACTGACTACAGATCACAGAATTAGAGTGATGAATTGGGCTTTGGAGAAATTGTGGACAGCATTTAAAGAGTGAATCCTGTTCTAATGAACAAGAATGTATTGGCTGTGAGTGGCCATGTTTTGGTAGCAGGGTAGCTACATGAGTGGCTTCTGTGAGAAGCAGCCAAAAGCTTCTCCTATGCCTGATGGAGCCAGTGCCAGCCAGGTCTTGGATGGACTTGCCCTTGGACAAGGCTGAGCCCTTCAGTGATGGTGCCTCTGGGGTAACAGATATTAAAAGGAGAATAAGATACTTTGCAAGAGAAAATTGCAGCCAGAGAAGAAAGGAGCTGTGTAGATACAAAGGTCAGTGAAGAAGGAGGGGCAGGAGGTGCTCTAGGAGCTGGAGATGGAATTCTCCAGCAGTCTCTGGTGCTGTCCATGGTGAGAAAATGCTGCCCCTGAAACTCATGGAGACAATGGGGATGCAGAAATATAACTGCAGCCTGTGGCAAAGCTCCACACTGGAGCATGTGGATGCCTGAAGGAAGCTGTGACCCTGCAGGAAGCCCACATGGAAACAGGCTCCTGGCTAGGACCTGTAGTCCCATGGAGAAGGAGCCTTCACTGATGCAAATTTGCTGTCAGGACTTGTGTCCCCATGGGGGACCCACACTGGAGCAGTACATGAAGAACTGCAACCTGTGGGAAGGACTCACATCCATGGAAGACTGTCTCCCATGGGAGGGACCTCACACTAGAGTAGGAGAAGAATGTGAGGAGTCCTATTAAAGAAGAGGCAGCAGCAGAAAAAACCTGGGATGAACTGATTGCAGCCCCCATTCCCAGCTCCCTGTGCCACAGGGGAGAAAGAAGAGAAAATGGGGACTGAAGTTATGCCCTGGAAAAAGGGAGGGGGAAACAATTTTAATATATATATATTTTTTTCTAATTATCCTACTGGGATTTTATTGTTAATTAATGAATCTAATTTCCCCAACTGGAGTGTATTTTACTCTTGTCAGTAATTGGTGAGTGGTCTCTTCCTGCCCTTATTTCAACCCCTTTTATTGTATTTTATCTCTCCTGTTCAGTTGAGGAAGAAAGTGATAAAGAAGCTTTGATGGGCCCTTGACATCCAGCCAAGCTCAAAATACAAGGATGCCTTTAATTGCTTTGATATTTACTTTTAACATATAAGATATGAACAAGTTATTGAAATTATGGAAGCCAGTTTCTTTTCTCAGGAGGCAACTTAGGTGCTCAGTGATATAATGCTCACTGTACGGTTAAGGGGGAGCAGATTGAGCTGGTGGAGGCTGAAAGGCAATTGACAAGAAATAGCTGTCGAATGATGCAGTTCACTGTTTCAGGGAATGAAAAAGAAACAATAACAGCAGGATGGGGACAATTCACTTAAAAATTTTTCAACGTTGTCTTGAGAATTTAAACTGGGGTAGCACCATCTCTCAACTACTGCACAGAAGTGTTCTCTTCCTAATACCCATCAGCACAGAATTCACCTGTTAAAACTGAGGTCTTTAAGAGGAATTGGTGTGGAAAGTGTAGAGGAAATGGTGGTTACAGGAGAAGGCTTACTAGAGCAAGGGAAGCACTGAGGTCTCTCTTAGAATCTGGAAAGGAAACCCAAGGAGTCATGCAAAAGTAGTCATAAATGAAAAATGTCTGAGTCCAAAAATTAGGCTATATGAGGATAACCAGAAGTCTAGGAAACAATACAAAGGAAAATGAGCAAATAACTTAAAAACAACTAGGAGAGTTCACACAGCAATTAAAGGAAGGCAAAAGAGATGTATTTTTACTGCTTAATATGAACTAATATAGATAACAAGAGAAACATAAAGCAAGATGGAGCACTGAAAGGCAGGTTGAATGAATTAAAGTAGTAAAGTAAGATCAGTCTCTTAATTCAGCTTAGAGTATTTAAGGAAGTAGCCTAAGATTTTACTATGAGATACAGAATTCTGTTATATTTAATAGAAATGATAGATTAATATACTGGCAGTATTACTGAAATCTTTTCCATCTTTGTAACAATTTGGATGAAAGACTGTCTTTTGAAGACCTCAGTTTTAAGAAACAGGACAAAGGAGACAAACATATTGCCTATGCTTACATATTCTCCACATTAGATTGCACCTGGGCATTGGTGAGATTTGTTAAAAGAATAAATATTTTCCTTCTTGGACCTAAAGTGGGCATTGCTGGAGTTGGAGATAGCTGTCCAGCACATATCAAAACTGTCTGCAGTCTCAGAAAGCTTGAGCTCTTTGGGGAATATAGAATATTTTAAAAGAGAAAGAAGGGATAGAGTGTTCTCATACTCAAATGCTTACTTCTGGCTCCAAGAGACTTAGGGTATGAGAGGTTTGATTTGTAGGCAAGACGATTTACATTATATGTCAGGGAAAATTTTTTTTTGTGAAAAGGGGTAATTAAAGCAGGAGGAAATAGCTTCCCTTGGGAAGTTATAAAATCTTGTCTTTAATAAAGTCTTTTTGAAACAAACATCTGTGGAACATCTGTCAGAGGTAGTCTGAACCTGTCTAACCACACTTCAGTTTTCAAATCAGTTCCAGTCTCACTCCTGTAATTCTGAGAAAACATGGAGGATTCTTCTCCCTGACTGCACAAAAGCATCAGAGAGCCTCAAGCTGTAATTAAAACATCTGCTGAACAAGAGGGATAGTAAATCTCAATTCATAGGAGGCACACAATTAATGCTATCCAAGTGCCAGTCATCTTGCACTTCAAACTCCCCCTGAGAAGAGTTTTTTGTACAGAATTGACGTGGTGTGCCGTGGTCTGATGGACCAGTGCATGTTCCTGCAGCGTCCCTCATGGAGCCACTCAGGATGTGCCTCACACACAAACACGGGCCCACCCCTGCAGATGGACTCAGGCAGCCACTGACACACTCTGAGGCGTCCCAGTGATGCCGGAATCATTTTTGTCTTTTCTTTTATATCCCTTTTACACAGTTCTCTGTATCCACAAGTATTAGGAGTATGCATACTTGCAACCTTTTACTTAGTTTAGTGCTTAGTGTTTTGTAAGTGTTCTGTAGGCCTGAGACTGAACCGCCCAGAACTGCAGAGCCAGGGAGACCAAACATTCCTACTATCTCAGGAACCCAAGGTCTCCTGACAGGACAGGTTCTGTAAACTAGGGGTTAGGCCACCCCAACCTCATTATTGGGCCCCCTTGTTAGATCTGCTAATGTGTAAAGTCTATAACTGGTGTGTGTGATTGATGGGGGTGCATTTGCCACGCGTCACCTGGGTGAAGTGGATGCATCAAACAGGATCCTGATTAAAATACCGAGGTAAAGACCCCAACTCCTTTAACCGTGTCTAACTTCATTTTCCTAACACCAGGAAAAAGGCATCACCAGGAGATGAAGAGGCAGGAGGGACCATCTTGCCTGCGATTCCAAGGCATTTATTATCTCAAAGGGAGCACAACAAAATGGCGACCCAGACAGGAAGATGTCAGGTTTTATCCTGAGGGGCGGGCAGAGCATTATTAACCAATCACTGAGGGATAGGGGTGGAGACAGCATTGATTGACATAAGCAGGGGCCAATGGAAGAGGAGATGCAAAGGGGAGGGGAGAGGGTCAGGAGCCATTGGGATACTGAGGGAAAGGAACTCTTGGTCAGGGCCTGGTGAGGGTTCGCCACTAAAAACAACATGGAGGAATGTGGATTTAGTCGCCACAACACAGCCTCTTAGTAATCAATATTTAATATTAATAATACTTTATTGGTTTAATACTTTCTCACTAATATAATGATCACATCTTGCTCTTCAGCAAATAAGTCGTGTAAAAAACCCAATTATTCTTAACTAGTTGTGTCATTCTGACCCAGTTATTTTGATTCCTCATTGTTTTACTTAGTAGTTATACAAATGGGATTTTCATACAGATGTAATCCCTTTCTATTGTAATGCAAAAATTAATTTTTACATTCAGTTACAGTTGCCTGGCTTAGTGTCTAATAGTTATGTGCCCACTATCCTCTGAATTTGCTGTTATTTCATTGCTTTTACTTTTCTGGTCTGAATACAAAGGTAAAATCTCTGATGCCTCCTGAATGAGAACCTGAAGAATTAATTTCTTCTTGCCTCACAGGCTACTCATGTTTTCTTTGATCAGAACAGTGAAATGGTTTATACTTTTATTAAACATACAAAAGTAATATTTTAAAATTACAGTGTCAGTCCCACAATTTACATGAGTAACTTTCAATAAAACATTATTATGAAAGTAATCAGCAAAATGATCATTTATCATTTATACTTTCCTGTAGAGTGTGATGTTTCTGTGATAACATGATCTTAGAAATTATGTTTCCCCATTTGCCTGTTTCAGGGAGACATTCAATTCTAAGAGAAAAACGACACGGTTTTCAGTATGTTTAATCACTCACATCATTCAATTCACAAGTCTTCTACTTTGACAGTAGAATAGTTAAGCATTGAGAGGAAAGAGAGGAAAAGGAAAGACAAAGAGGAAAGCAAAAGGGAGGAATGAGGAAAGAAAGAGGATGAAAAGAGAAAGAAAGAGAACCTTCTTCCCAATCTCAGTAAAGTACTAGGCTATTACAAAGAAGGTTCTTGTCTCATCAGAGTCAATATTCAGGTATTGAGACTTGCTGCATAATGATGATGATGATGAGGATGATGATGATAATAATAATAATTAATTAAGGATGAGCTTTCAAATTGGTTATGTTGTTTTAACAATGGGGAATTATATACTGACTTCCATGGGATCAGAACCACATCAACAATGAGCTCCTGTGTAAACATATTTCAAATTGAGAAAGATTAAGAGCTCATAATGCAGTGTTACTGTACATGTCTAATACAGTATTTGCATTATTTCTAATAGAATGCTTGGTAATATTTTCAGAAAAAAAAATCCCACAGTCAAAGGAATTTAAACATGTGCTACTTCTCAACTTTTGCACAAGCTCTTGGGAATACTCTATTTTTTCTATTGCCAAGTGGAAATATTCTAATTTTTTATTACCAAACTTAGTAAGTCTCTTATCTTAATATTTCCTACCCTCATTAAAAACATTGTACATTTTGAGTTTTTCATCCTCACAGAGATTTCGGCTTTTAGAAACAAGTAATGGAAGACAAATAGTACAGGAGAAACAGCTCCTGAGGAGTCCTGAATGTGGGCTAAGATAACTTAGTTCCTTAGTTTTCTTTCTGCCAATATTTGACTCTGAAACTAAGTGTCGGCAATGACATTGATCTTGCACACTCTGGCAGCCTCAAAGTTTATTGTCTATAAAGACACAGCAAAGGAAATATTCTCATGACTCTCATGATATCTGACTGCTATTCCCAGTACTATCAGACCTGAACATGACTTCAGTGTTTGTAAAGTTCTTCAAAACACCCGAGCCAGATGACACTTTGAGTGTCATTTCTCCAGCATATATCACTTCTTTCCTATTAAAATAAAAGATATCAAGGTTTCTCCTGCAGCTCAGTGCATTTTTCTGTTTCTTCTGGGCCCTGTGAAATACTTGGTAAAATATTCCAAAAAAGTGTTCCTGTAGGCAAACACAGCTTTGTTTTCTAACCCTATTATTCTAATTCAGTCTTGCCAGTGATATCTTACATCTACCTTCAAGTATCCACAACCACAAAGTATATGAAAATGAGAATCATATTTTTACTGTTGGCACCAGTCCTTTCCAGTAAAAACATTTTTACATCTGGACAATTTTTGGGACAAGCGTATTTTTTGCATTATCCTAGGGAGTACAAATCGCATTTTTTTGGATGCTTGCAAAATACTCAATGAGCTGGTAAAAGGCTTCTTACTGCCTGCCTCATTTTTTGGAAGGGAAGAAGATCCTCAGTATCCTACATTTGGCCAAGCAAGGATGTAATTATCTGTCTGAGAGATATTTGTATTATTTCCTGAATAGTCTTTGTATCAAAATATCAGAAAATGCATGGAAATTTGAAAAAGAAGAAACTCCTGGAAATTTCCTTTTTTATTTTTAACTAGAAGGCTATGAAAATAATATGAATTGAAAGAAGCATGGTTTTTTTTCTTCTTCTACTATTATTTACCCAAAATATTCTGTCTGTTCCACATAGCATAATAGATCACTATTCATTGAAAGACTGAAACAGATTTTTATAAAAAAACCATAGGATCAGAATTTTTTTTTTCTTCTGTATTTTGCTATTGTATTGCACATCTAACTGATCATTTACCAAGAAATTCACATTGTGACTCTGTGGAACAGCTGGAGAATGGCACAGATATTTTTAAGCTAAACTGCTTTTGGTGAGTTAATGTTCAAGGTCAAATAAGGAGATCCATCTGCCTTAAGTATCTTGGGGTTATGAATTGAACCCTCAATGCCTGTCTTGGCCTTTAGTGAAGGTACTTTCTGCAAGTCCCGACTCCCACTTTTGGCAAAACCACAACAATTAATAATTACTCATGTGACTAAAAGCAAGACATCCAACCAAACAAAATAATAGAGAGTACCAGAAGTTTTTGAAAGCATGTGTATTTGAGAGCTTTTTTCAAAAAGAATTCAAAGGCAAAAAATGAGAGCATTTTTTTGGTGTAAATGTTTCTGCCTGTTTTTCTTAAAATTAATTATTCAATGTGAAACTTCATAACCTACAAACAGAAAATGGTATCAAATTAGTATGCTGTTTATTTATCATAAACATCTCAGAGTGAATTTTATGTGCTTTAGTAAAGCTCCCTGTATCACTTGTATGTGTCAAGGCTTTTAAGCACAGATATGTGGGTTGTATTCTAAATGCATATTCTGTTACATACTTTTTCCAGAGAGATTAGATATCACTGCTTGTTTAGAGACATTAAGTTTGATACTTATTACATTTTCCTCCTTAAAAATATCTTTTAATGTCACTTTCAGTTCCAAGAAAATAGTTTCTTAGCTTTTACTTCTGTAAAGAACTTGCTTCATATGATCAAAACGACATATTTTTATACTTTGATTTAGTTGTCCTTTCAATAGAGTAATGTAAGAGATCATTCAAGAACTGTAAGCAAGTTATGTTTTGCATATGAAAATATTCTTCTATGGATAAAATAAGACAAAAATGTAGTCATTTAAAAGACATTGAACTTTTTTATTCCACTTTTATTTGCACTCGTTTCTAAACATAATCTGTTAATTGTAGATCCTTTAATGAAACTCTTAAAAATATGAATTTCGGGGCCAAAATAAATCATGAATGATAATGATAGAAGAAGTTGATAGAAAGAAAAAGAAGTTTATTAAAAAATAAATTAAATATTTAAATATTTAAAATCTCTTTTAAATAAAGTGAAGCAAATAGGAATGGATCATATAATTAAAAGTGTTTCAAAGTAGTATAGGACAAGTTTTGACCCTGGAAGCATAAGGAGATCTCCTGTTGAGCTCAGTGATGCATGTGAGGGCAAAATTTGACTTAATGTGTCTGAAATGTGAAAAAGAAAGTTTAAGGGCATTAACTTTTCTAATCTACAATGCCATCAGTCTATTCACCTTTCTTACTCGTGAAGTGCAAGGTCCAAGAACAAAACTTCTTGCCCATATTTCAGTGAGATTTGCTACTTCTTGCTACTTATTTCCATGAGATTTTTCATCCTTCTTTTGTTCAGGAATTATTATTCTGTATTATGTACATATTTGAGTTTATTTAACTATATAAAACTACTTCCTTATGTAGTAGAAACTTGTTCAACACTTGTTGTCAGAGTACGATATCCTACTTATGAATATATGGTAATTTATTTATTTTTTTTAGACTCCATGTGTCTACATTAATAAAAGATCTAAAATCTGATGGAAAAGATGTTTACCTGAATTCTTAATTTTTAACTATAGCCCATGTAGCATAGAAAAAGCTGTAGGTAAAGGAAATTGAGTAAATATTCAGCAGGAAGGACATGTAGGTCATCCTTTTAGTGTTTAGAAACATTTTTTTCTTTCTGAAAGGAGTTCTCCTAAAAAAAAAAAAAAAGGGTTCTTATGATTAGTAAAGATGAAAACGTGAGAGTAGAAGAAAAATAAATGCCTTCTCTTTGCTGTGCAGTAGCAAGGCAGAGTTCATATGGGATGTGGAATTTAATTCACTTTGAAATCTTGGGACTCAATTCTTCTCGATAATCTGACTATATAGTCTGATGAACAGTGAGGAACCCTCTCTTTTTGTTCTTGTAAAGGAAATTTCACCTTTGTAAGAGTATTTATGTTTATTTTTTTCAGAGAGACACTGAGAGACAATGGGTAAGGACATATCCAGGAACTTACATAATTTAAAGTTAATTTTTTTTTTTTTTTTTAGTTTATAAACACCAGGCTTCTTAGCACAAGATATTTATATCGACAGCAAGAGAGATGTGAGGAAAAGAAAGGAAAGAATAAAATCTGAATAACAATTCTAAAGTGGTAGTTTAAAGAAAGAAAGACGAAAAACATCTTATTAAGGCATGGAGTAGGGTTATAGACCTTAACACCAATAGACCACTGTCTGAAATGTGGAGCATGTAAATATGAAGGTCAGAATTAAGAATCCATAGATATTAAACTTGTTGCCTGTGATGCATATGCCATATGATAGCAAGTCAATTGCCTGCTCCCTTCCATTGCCTGAGTTACCTAAGTGTCCCAGTGAGTGGCGAGACCCCATCAGGAACATCTCTGCAGTTTGAGGATATCCCATTGTGCAGAAATCAGAAAGCATTTCAAGGAGCAGAGAGAGGCAAATCTGCTCATCCCTATTGAATCAGCCTTGTAAAATCTGCAATGCCCATTATGTGTGCCCACACAACAAAAGGCTGGAGCAGAAGGGAAGGACAAGGAGGCTGAATTCACTGATATTCTCTTTTGTAGCTTTTTAAAGAGCTTGTTAAAGAAAAGAGAAGGAGGAGATAGATGAAGCAGAAAAAAATAGGTGAGGAAGATTAATCCTTCAAATGTAAATTATAGATGAAATACTTCTTAGGTGCTTACTGGTGGAGTTGCTGAGAACCTGAATTTTGCTTACATGATTTTTTTAAGCTTTCAGGAAGTCAATTGAGCTGAGATTGTTTTCTAAAGACCAATGAGAGGAGTGTTGTGAAATAACTATCCTGAAGTTAGTATTCTCACTACTAACACACCTCCTTCCCACACTTTTTCTTCTTGTTTTGAAATAATGTACAGTGCTACAACATCAACTCCTAAAAAAAATAAATTAGTGAAAAAACAACAAAAAAAATCCACTCTCAAAATGAAGAGAAAAGAAAAAAAGAATTAAGAGAGGGAGTTCTACAGGCATTTAACAAATTGTAATGTTGGGAAATAATTTCTTTGCAATTGAATTTTTCATTACTAATCTTATATCCCACGGAGCAAATCTTACTTAAAGATGTTACTAAATATATTATTAATGGTTATAAAATATAATAATATTGTGGTAGCTTTGTTATCATCATAGAATTTCATACTGATGGCAGGAAGAGAGCTGAAAAGTTACCTTAATTTACTCAGTGCTGAGTCAACTATAAATGTTCCCTATGTATGGTGAGTGCTGTAGCTCATCAGGAACTTTTAAAGTATTACATGTAGTGCTGCATGTTTAAGATGTCAATATGTTATTTCTTTGACATCTCCCTTACTACTCTTCAGTCTGGAACTGGTCTATTTTTTAAAAGATAAATTTTTTAGTTTCCTGTCCCGTTACAATATATCAGTTTTTGTTGCTCTTAGAAATATGCCTTTGCTTCCTATTAGTTTAACTAAGAAGGCTTCCACATGGTCCTTACATTTTTCCTCTCTTCTTGTTTAAGTACTGTATAAGTAATGTGCAAGCAAATAAATTTGCAATTATATTAGCAGTGGGGATGATTGGTTGGGACATAGTGAAGTTGAATTTCATTTTCAAACATCTGAAATATGCATGACCAACACAACTACTCAATAGAGCTTTAGATCATGGGTCTAGATTTAATTAAGTAAAATGATGGCCATATATAAAGACATGTTATTTTATTGATGCAATAACTTGTGCTGTACTGCACAAATTTTCATTTTTATTTCTATTTATTTCATCCTCTCCTATTAAAAATGTCAGTGTGTGGGGGTTTTTTATTCTACTTATATCTGAAAAAATAAAGAAGGTTTTATTGCAGATATAGTAAATGCAAACATTAAAATTGACAAAGAAAGGACATTCTGATTTAAAAAGAAAAAAAACCCCAATAATTTACTTTTATAAAACAGTAACCTTATTTCTTAATTTCTTAATTTCTTAACCTTATTTCTCTCCTTCTTTAAGAATTCCATGTCTTACCTACTTTATATTATGATATGGCTACTTTTACATAATGACAGCTGTTTGCATCATCGAAATAGATATAATACACTTATGTTCTCAAGTCAAAATACACCAGTACAATCCACCCCAAAGCCAAAACTAATTAAGTGTAAGTTTCTAAAAGTATAATTAAATGTGAGTAGGCAAATCTAAAATGCCAATTCTAACACATTATAAAGAGGAAAAACTGTTTCATTATAAATATTATGCTTCATATCACTGATATTCTTATTACTAGAATATGCCTAGGTAACATTTATTCCCTAAATATAGGGAAAATGTCTTCCACCTCCTTAGCTGGTACTTCTACATCTTCTAGAGGCAGCAACAAAATCTTTTCCCAAAAGATAGATTAAGAGAATGATAATGGATTAAAAGGCAATTAACTTTTTGGTTAAAGACCAACACAAATTGGCATGGCTAAAACTTTACACCACCTGTTTATTTTTTGTTAATTTAATTATTATAATGGACTCACTCCAACTTTCCCAAAAATAATGTCTGTATCAGAAATATCATCATAGCTGGCATTAATTGCCATGGGTTTTTGCAGTTCTAGGCAGAAGATAACTGGCATGGAGATTGAACTATCACTCCATATAGAGAACAGTTACCTTAAAGCTGGAGTTTCCTGTCTCTCCATAAAAATAGCAGATGGATGTTTGCTTAAAATGGAGCCTACAGAGACGAAACTGAAGCTATAACAATTAACTGTAAAAATAAGATCACTGGGCAGCCACCATTTTGACACATAGATTAAAATAAGGAAAAGGCACAGGGCCAATATCAAATATTTAATAAGTGTATGAGAGAATATGCATCTGATTCTGGGGAAAAAAGAACAAACCTAAAGTAATTAAAAAATAAAATAACAAACATCAGAGAAAACTCAGTGGTTTTTTTTTTCCCTAATAGTTTCATTTATTGAACAGTATAGAAAAATTTACCCTTTTCTCATGATAGAATGTATATATTCTGTTCAGTCATAAGAGTCTGTTCAGATGTAGGAGATAATATGAAACTATTACACTTTATAGATTTTCTTGTTGAGTGGTAGTGGACATTGTAATTAAGGCACAATGTATAAATCAGAGACTCATAAATTATGAAACTGGAGTAGTCACAATGATCAAATTAGAGCTTCTGAACATCACGGACCATAGGATTCCTCCTTATGTCTTATGCTTGAAGTAGATATTTTAGAGGATAAATCAATTTTTATTATTAATTTAAAAAAATATATTAAGATGCAGCAACATATATCCTAGTTCAGGCCTAGAGGAACATTTTTAATGGGTTATTATTAGCACTTTTACAATTAATTAAGTTTTGGATTGGAAATGAGAAAAAAAACCTGAATCCGAACCAAAAATATTCAGTTCAATCTTAGAACAGAATATATGTTGTTTTTGTATCTGTATTGAAGAAAAGAAGGCTGAAAGCTGCCAGAAATGTGTAATCTGTATTTTGGTCCTCGGCTGAAAAATAACCCTGGGGGCTGATTTCAGCCTTTTTATTGCTGCTCATCTAGCAACCGGATCATAGCAGCAGGCAGGAGGAGAGGATAAAGAAGATTTTCTCTTGATCCTTCCTTGCCCCTTTGTCTTGATTTTCATTTCTGTCCTTAGGCTTGTTTCAATTGCTTTTTTTTGTTTCTCTCAATGGTGCATTGTTGGGATTCTCTCCTAAGTCTTGATTAATTTCTCATAAGCATCCTAACAACTCTCATGTGGCAGATGTGTATCCTCACCAAAATGAGAGCAACGTGTTCCAGCCAAATAGTCAAGAGGGATAGGGATCAATTCCACCAAGGCCCAGCATATTCCATTCTTACAATTTCTGTGGCAGTCCAGCTGAATGCCTTGGAGACTGCTTTTCTCATCTCATGTCATGGGTTTTAGGCCTCTGTAGTTTCATTTTTTTCCATAGAGAATGTACCTATCTACTAGAGATTCAAATGAAACTCAGTGACCTACAATACATGTGTGTGCATAGAATTGTCATCAAGTTCTTGTGCATTACTAATTTTTTAACTACTAGTTCTATTAAATTTCAGATGCATTCTGATATAAAAAGAAAATTCAGTTTAAGTGGTTTTTAGGAGAAACTGCAGAAAACTGAAATGAAAGGGGAAAAGAAGAGAAAATCAAATAGAAGAAAACTAACCAAAGAAAATTCAGAGAGCAAATCTAATGCAGAGCCAAAATTAAAAGTCAGAAGGGATGATGAAATGTGGAACAACCACACACACGCTGCATCCTGGAACCAGGATTGTGGGGATTATAGCAAAACACTACAGCTTCAGCAATGGAAACCTGACTAGGAGCTGTGAGCCTGAAGGCGTCTAGCCTTGAATTAAGTAAAATCAAATTATGCAAACAGCAGCAACCTTTCAACAATCTTTGCTCATTTCCTTTCTTTCTGTAATTTTAGAAGTTTTGAGTTTGGAAATGTTGAATTAAACTAAGTTCCATTTTAAAATCTTTCAGACAGTACATGTATGACTCTGTATTAGATAAACTATCTTCTAAACTTTTTTTTTAATTATTATTTTTAAGACTTATTCCTAACAATTATAGGTATTTTTATGCAGAAACGTCATAGTTCAACACTCTTTTGGACTGGTCTAGTTAAAGTACTAGGGGGAACATTTTAGCTGAGAAAAAGAAAGCTGAGAGAGGATACCATCAAGACTTACAAAATTGGGATGATGGTAAATGCACAGCTCTTTGCTTAATTTCACAGAATTAAAACTAGAGGGTAGCCATTGAAACTACTAAGAGACATGATTAAATTAGGAAAAAAAATCCACCATCTACTATCAGTAGATTCAAAGCAGAGTTAAGCTTGGAGAAATACTTACTGGAGAAAGCAACTATATATATTTTCTGTCCCTAATTCAGTATGAATTCCAAGGAATACAGGGGAAATGGGCTGCATACAGTGGCCATGTTTTGTGTCCTCTCTAAATGATTTTCACTTCCATTCCTCTTTAAAGCAGACAAATGATCTTCATATCTTTACAAAAAACTGCAGAAAATATAAACTATTTGTGAATTTACCTGGATTTCTCCAGGTAAACCTGGAGCCAACCTCAGGTAAAAGCAGCCAAAAGTCAAAGACAAGATTTATGGGGCTTTATGGCATTTTATGGATTTAAAGTGTAGTCAGAATACAAAATAAAACAAAGCAAAAAAATATATAAATTTTATTTTCTATGTTTCTTCCAGACATTACTGGAAATAACAGGAATGAAAAACAGGGCTTCAAATAACTGTCTTAAGTTTTCAACTAACAAAATAAAATATTTAGCTAATTCAGTTTTAGGTTTTTTTTACATTATTTGCAGTCTAGATTCTGCTTTTTTCATCATCTAAAGACTTGGAGGAAATATATAACTAAATTTGGATTATTTTGTCAGTTGCTTTAACATTTAAGTTTCCATTAAAAGTCAGCTCCTACAAGCACATTAAATTCCCCTCTAAGTAAGACTAGAATTACAGGGTCAGTAATACTGCAAACCTCCCAAATCTCAGTCTATGCCTATTTATGGGTTTACAAAATTCTTTGATTTGCTTTGACTTTTTTTTTATTTTGGCCATTTGGCATAACATGTGAGAAACTAAATAGGTAATATATCAGAATGGTAAGTCAAGACTTGAACATTACATTCCTCTGCAGTTATTTCCTGGGAAAATAATCTCAAATCAAAAAGCTGTTCAGCTACCCAAGTCCCTCACAACACAAAGTTAAATTTCTGAGAGCTTCCCAAGAATGTAATGAAGGGATACACCTCTAAAAATATGTTCTGACTGCTCCATTTTGCTTTTCTTTTAAAATAATTCCAAAAATTATTTAAAACGAGGCAAAAATTTTGGAGAATTTGAATTCTTCATTCCTAAAACAAAATTCCAAATTCACATTGCTACTGTTTTTATGAGGGAAAGTATATGCAATCTCATAGATACTTTGCTCAGGCTTATATGAAATAATATCAAAACTATATGTGATTTGCAGATTTTTTAAAGTAAAATTATAAACACTGTTGTTCTTATTTGACAAAAAATTTTTATATAGACAAGGCTTAATCATTCCTATAGGCAGAAGCAAAAAATACACGGCATGTGTAAACTTTATCTTAGGTTTAATGTTTGCTCTTATTAAGCAAGTTGTCCAGAAGGGGTCTCAGACTGCTGCTTCCTCACATGTTTTATCTTCTGGCTATCTCATGGATTTATTTCTTTTTGTATTACATCAGCTGTAACCTGGACAATATTGTCAATTGTGACTCAATAAATCAGTGCAGCAAACAGCAGACTTGTGAAGAAGAGTTCAGATGTAGAAAGTGAAACAAATTGGATGGAAAATGGTTGATTTCATCATTCTTCTCCATAGACTTAGAACGTGTAACTGAGGGGGACAATACAAGAATATGTTAAAACGTTATTTAGATAATTATTTTTCAGAAATTTAAATTTTTGTTTAGCACCATCATAGCAGAGACTAAAATACTGTGTTTTAACGAAAACCTTTTCAATGTATTTTGAATTTATATAGAGCCTTTTGAATGAGATTTGAAAATTGATATCATCTTAAAAAGCTGGAAAGAAGCTCAGCATATTATTGCTTAATTTGGCATTTAATCACAGTGTTTACATTTGCACCAGAGATGGGAGCACAGGGACTGGGATTCTGGAAAGTGGTCTTTTACAGACAATTAAAATATAGCATGCATTTTGAAGGTATAAATGTTGGAAGTTAATCTGTCATTTTTTTCCAAGAAGAAGGAAGGAAAATTCTGTGGAATTTTTTACTCTTTCTTTTGCTATACCAGAACTTGCCATTTGCTGTCAAAAAATTTCCATTTTTAAGTGATAATTCTCCTAAAGTGAGTTAGATTAAACATTCTAAGAGAGTGGATTTTATCTTCCACTCTCATACAAAGCTCTACAATGTGAATACAATTATATGATTAGAACAACATGTTTGCAGAAAAACAAATGCTACTTCCATTTTTGTTGCAACTTTGCTGTCTAGAATCTCACCTTGTAATTATTAGTGATGATATTTGATTTAGAATCTTTGATTATTGTTTCCAATCACAAATAAGAAAAAGTGTATCCTTATATTTCAGAGTGAATACCAATAAAGCAATGTTTGGTATGTTACAAAAAATCTATTTTCCTGAGACCCCTCTGAAGGCAGATACAGAGAATTTCTTGAGACCCAAATTTTCAAGAAAATTTCTTGGGACACAGATTTTCCAAGATGTACTCCTATATTTAGGTTCCTAAACTATTGCAAAAATCTATTTTTAGTTATTTCAAAGGAAAGCATAAAAGAAAATAACTTGGAGATTGCATAATGGTTTCCATCCCTCTGGCAAAGATAGCACTGATAGAGATTTAATAGTACATTTGTTCACCATGTTTTGCTTGGTTTTCTTGCTCTTAATTAAATAGTTCACATCACCACTGTGAAGTAGAAAGTGAATTATTTTAATAGTGTTACAATAAGAGATTAACAAAGTTCAGTTGATATTTTATTTCCCACCCTGGTTTACCATCACATTAGAACTCATAACATTAAATTTTATCTCCTCTGTAAATTCTAGGAATGTTTCTCATCTGTGAGATGGTGCAGGGGTTGTAAACCACTCAGAATATCTTTCCTGTGTTCTTATGCTTCCTGGAAGTTTTCCGGAGTGGGTTGGTCCTGGCTGGATTCCAGGCACCCACCAAAGCCACTCTCTCATTCCCCTCTGCAGCTGGACAGATGAGAGGAAATATAACAGAGGATTCATGGGTTGAAGCAAGGTCAAGGAGAGATCACTCACTGATTACTGTCACAGGCAAAACAGGCTCAAATTAGAGACATTAATTGAACTTATTACTAAAACAATCAGAGCAGGGTAATGAGAAGTAAAATAAAACATTCTAAACACTTCTCTTCTTCCCCCCACTGTTTCTTCCTTCTCAGCTCTACCTCCTACCCCAGAGGTGAAAGGAGCTGGGGAATAGGGGTTATGGTCAGTTTTTCATCCCTGGTTTCTCCCACTGCTCAGGGAGAGGAGTCCTTCCCCTCCTTTACCATAGGGTCCCCCTCCACAGGGAGACAGTTCTCCATGAACTTCTCCAACACAAGTCCATCCCAGAGGCAACAAACTTCGTTGTCCACAAACTGCTGCAGAGTGGGTAACTCTTCCACTGGGTGCAGTCCTTCAGAGACAGGCAGCCCCAGCTTGGTTCAGTTAGTGATCTCCATAACAGGAGCATCTGTCTATCACTGTAGTCATCAGGAGTGGCCAACATTAATTTGGTTAATTAGTTAGTAATATGGCAGAGTTTATCTTTCAAGTATTACATTTAATGAGACATTCTTACCTAGTGCTGGAACAAGGAGTTTCTAAGAGTTAATTCCTCAGCAACAGCAAATGAATGCAGACATCACTTGTATTTCTTAGGGACTAGACACCAGCTTCTAAGAGGGATGTTAAAAACCCTTCAAAAAATAGTGCCTGGAAATCTTCAAGTGCACAGAAGATAGTAAGAGTAGGCTTTAAAAGGACAGCAGAATGCTGAGTGTGAATGGAGAGCAGATGAAGAGGTTAAAAGTTGAAGCAGCTGCTCTCATTTGATTTTTGCAACCAGTTTTGGGATGAGAATGAGATTTCAGTTTGCTGGTGGATCTATTTCTTTGTGGATACTGTTTGTTATCTGTCATGCCTTGTCTTCAGGGTGTGAAAATAATAATTTGTCAGTTCAGTGATAAAGAAATGAGACATGAACCAATGGAATAGAGGAGATAAGTTAATTTTTGCTGATGGTTAGGTACATGGTTGATTTCTCTGGGATGCCAGTGTTGTTTTTTTGAAAGTTTGCATGCTGTTGTCTGGGTTTGTTTTCTCTCTGAATTCTTTTCCCTTTGCTAGGACCCTTTGCATTATCAGAAGGCTTCTTATATTATTCAGTCTTCTGAAAGAGACAGAGAAAAGTATGAGGACTCAAGGCAGTGCCATTTACATTTCTCAACTCTATAAATAGAAAGAAGAAATTCCCCTACTTCTTTGTGTCTTCCACTTTCCTGTTCATAATTCTATTGCACACAGAGTCTTAGATGGGTATATACCACTTTACATTCATTTTTGATTTTTCTTGTGTCTCTGTGTATTGTTTTCGAGAAAGAAGATGAGGGCATATGAAACTAAATCATTTAAGCTGATGGATATTTATAAGACTATTTTGTGAGTCTTAGGAAATATGCAAAGTTCTTCTAATTCTTGGTTTCTGGAGGCTTTTAAGGTGTCAGTTTTTGTTATCTTTGAGCTTTTGGGGTTGGGGTTTTGTGTTTGTTTGTTTGGGGATTTTTTCCCGTGAAAAAATTTTGGCCAGGCAGTCCAGGTGATGTCTTTTAAAATTGTTAAAACATACCTTATAAATAATAAACCTACTGCTGTGGACAGTAATTGCCCTGAAATGCCACTAATTTCTGCATGTTACAGTGGGTTCTAAGTAGACTATGTATGTCAGGATGAGGGGAAAATATTTTAGGAAGCTGCTGTTTCTAGAACTTTTAATAACTTGGCTACAGAACCAAAATTAATGAAAAACAAAGTAAATTGAGATTATGTTGGGAATACATTACAGAAAACTCAGCATTTTGCTGCTTATTTCCTTCCCTGTCTTTGTGCTTTCCCCTTTCCAGTTATCTGCTGGATAGTCTTTAATAAAGTCTATAAACTTTATTAACTCAGAATCATGCGATCAAAGGTGGTTTGATCAAATGAAGTTACTTTAATATAATTAATATTCACTAAATAGAGCCATAACTGAGGGATTAAGTTAAAAATGCCTTCCATGCTCTTGTGTCTATAGGAGGTTTGTAATTTGTGCCTCCTGCAATCATATGGCTTTCTTCAAATTGGGCATTACTGGGAAACATGCAGTGCATTTTAATGCTGCTGGTACCAAATTACATGCTCTATAAAGCTTTCTTTCTTCTTATTTTCTGTTTTTTATTTGCTTGTTTCTTTTGGGGTGGGGTTGGTTTTTTTGGTTTTTTGTTGTTTGTTGAGTTTTTTGTTTGGTTGGTTTTTTGCAGGGGGTCTATTTTACTTGTTTTTTTTATATTTTTAATCTTTCCTTTTCTTTTAAAACATTTTGCCGGATTTATTTATTCACTCGATTTTCTTTTCATCAAGATTTGAAGGGGTTAGGGAGAGAATAGATAAGAAAGGGGGCAAATTATTAGTGTATGTGAGAGAACTGTATTCTCTCTTATTATTTTCTCTAGAAGGTGTCCACTGATAGTTAACTAACACTTAGGTAAGACGTGACTCTTTGCTGTTGTGAAACACATCAAAACGATCTTACAAAAAATTCTGAGTCATATTGTTTATACAATTTTATCTCTCAGTGAATGTACTTCAGATGTGACTTTTGTAAGGAAAGACAAAAATAATTGCTTCCTTGTAAAATTCTGTATTTCTTTTCAATGAATTTGTAATGGTTGAGCCCACAGCCATTCACTCCTCCACCTGCAGGTTCAGGGAGACAATGGGTAGGGCAAAAACTAGAGAACTTGTGGGTTGAGGTAAAGATGGCTTAATAGGGAAATCAAAAGCCATGCAGACTAGAAAAGCAAAAAAAGACATTAATTCACAGCTTCCCCTGGGCAGGCAGCCATCTCCAGGAGAGCAGGACCCTATCACAGGTAACAGGAAATGCAAATATCATAATAAGAAATGTTTCTATACTTCCTCCTTCTTCCACCTGCTTTATATACTGATATATAATGTCATCATATGGTCTGGAATACCCCTTTGGTCAGTTGGGGTCACCTGTCCGGGCTGTGTCCCCTCCCACCCTCCCAGGCACACCCAACTTTGTCACCAGTGCGGCAGCACAAAAAGCAGAAAAAGCCTTGGCTCTGTGTAAGCCCTGCTCAGCAATAACAAAAACATCTGTGTTTTATAGAGCCTGTGTTCAGCACAAATCCAAAACACAGCCCCATCACAGCCCCTGGGAAGGAAATTAATTCTACCCCAGTCAAAACTAGCACTGAAGTCCTTACTGATTTATCTTGTGGACAAACTGTCATTTGCTTTGTTTGCACACTTTGTTTGTGTTTATATAAATACACTGTATTTGCAGATCTGATCTGAAATAGTCCATCATGAATAAGATAAATCTTACATTAAATGAAATCTTTCAACAAAGGAACATTATGAAATATAGGAGAAATTTCATAAATTGCTGTTTGTTTTTTCTGAGTAATTAAAATAGTTTATTTTGTTCTCTTACATTACTCCAGAGGAATCTTTTTAAATTCTGAGGATATCAGAATGATTTTGGTTGATTGGTTTGATTCAGTTCTGATTTTTTTTTTTTAGTTGAATTTATATCGTAGGCACTGCTATCCTATTGTGGCTAAATTTTTTCTGTGTTCATTTCTGAGAAGCAAAAGATCTTCTAGGTGGACCAGACTGTATCTAAATAAAAAGTATTTAAAAAAGAAGAAAGCATAAATAAACCAGAAAGTACATCCCTTTCTTTCTCTGCAAGGTCAATTGCTAAATCCTTTTTCTCAGATTATACAAATTCATCAGTGCCCAGTGGGCCTGCCTGTCATTGCCCTGAACCTTACAAAGTCACTTAGCTTGTACAAAATAAGTGGAAAGACATGTAAAATGCTATTTAATCAGAATGGTCTTCTTTTACATCAATTCTATAATGGCATAAAGGACTACATAAATTACAGCAGAAAGGGAGGGTTTTTTTTCATCATGACATTTAATGTAGGATAGAGCCTTGGTATAAATTCAGCAGTTCCTTTCCATTTTTGTTTGTTTGTATGAAAGACTTGAGGTTTTCAGAAGAAACACTAATCTGAAGTGTTAGGACCTGCAAGGCTCCGTCTGAGTCATGCTGACAGGTGAGGGTAAACAAGTATAAAAATGGAAAGTGTTTCTCTCCAGACAGGGGGGTAGTTTCTGGCTAACTGTGGAAAACAGAGCTATCTTCTGATGCTTGGTAACTGTTTAATCTGAGTTTCTGCTGAACCTGCCTTTAGCCAGATATTTAATTTTTTAGGTAATTGGGCAATTTTCGCAAATAAATTCCTAGATGACCAAATTCTACAATCAAAACTTTTGGTGAACTAACTTGTCTAAAAAGCATTCTTTTAACACAAAATTCTGTACATTTTTTATCATTGCAACATAAGAAGACAGTATCTTAAATACTTCTAATAAAATAATTCTATAATTACTTTGTATAAAACTGGTCATTTCTATTTAATTTATGGGGGTTTTTTGTTTGTTTTGGTTTTGTTTTTTTTTTTCCAATTAAATATCTATGGATAACCTTTCCTTGCTAGTAGAAAAAAATCACTGATTTTTCAGGGTTGTAAGAGACCTCTGGAGATCATGCAGTCCAACCCTACAGCCAGGCAGAGGCACCTAGATCAGGTTACACAGGAATGTGTCCAGGTAGGGTTTGAATGTCTCCAGAGAGAGAGACCTCCCTGGGCAGCCTGTTCCAGCACTCTGACACTCCCAGTGCAAAGTTCTTCCTCATGCTGAGGTGGAACTTCTTGAGTTTTAATTAGGCCATTGCTCCTCGTTCTGTGGCTGGGCCCTCACTAGGCACCACTGAGAAGAGTACGGCACCTTTCTCTTGTCACCTGCCTTGAAGATATTTATATGCATTAAAGAGATCCCCTCTGTCTTCTCTTCTCCAGACTACATAGGCCCAGCTCCTGCAGTCTCTCCTCATAAGAGACATGATCCTGACCCCTTGTCACTGAACCCTCTCCTGTAGCTCCTTATCTTTCTTGAGCTGTGAATACCTGAATCGGACAGAAAACACTGGATGTTGTCTCACCAGGGCCTAGTAGGGAGGCAGGATCAGCTCTCTGGACCTGCTGGACACACTCTTCCTGATGCACCCCAAGAGAGTAGTGGAACAGAGAGAAGAGTCATAATTGTGCTCATCTTACCAATTTTCCTTTTTTTTTTTTTTTTTGCTTTGTGGTATCCAAACCATAAATCGATTCCACTTATTCTGTAATGTAACTTGTAATCTTGATATGCAGGAGAAGAAAAATGTACCTAGCAAATCAATTGTCAGCCAAAGTGAAGTGGAAAGGCAGACCCCCAAGATACGCTTGGGTCCTTGACCTGCTTTGATTGATAGATACGCATGACTGATGCAGTGGCAGGCTCAGCAAGCCACAAAGTGGTTTTATTTAACCAGGGAATTGTCTGTGTCTGAGAGTGCCACTTCTGTGGGGTGTGTCTGTGAATAAATATTTTTTCAAGTTTGTATGTTAATGGTGCCTTTCCAGCTGAGCTGAGTCTCTTGCCATCCTGGCAGTGCCTGATATGTGTGTGCTGAGCAGAATACTGAAGGAGGTGTCTCCTGGGTGTATGAAGGGCTAGCGGAAATTCACTTGAACACGTAACCTGACAAAACTCAGTGTTTGTGAAAATAAACAAAAAACAGCCTTGTCTGAAGGACAGTGTTGTGCCTATGTTTGCCAGCAAATGAGGCAGCTCCTACTCTCTCTACTAAAATGTGGCATTTTTTACTTTTGCGGTTTTGATTTTTTAAGTAATTTCATCAGGCTCCATCTTCTGTTCATGAGGTTGTAGAAAACTAACTGGACAGAGTTTGAGCATTGTGTTTGAAAACAGTGGATTTCTTTCAGTAGTGGATCCTGTAGCATTTTCCTTGCTAATAAAAAAATGCTACAGGGATGAGGTGGTACTTCAGGCTTATCCTGTACCATTAAGGCGATTAGGGTACCTGCTATCGAAAAATAGTGTTCAGAGGCTGCAGTAACCCAGCAGGAAAGAGGCAGTGAAACCGAGGAGAGGAACCAAATCATTCATTATCATAGCATTTAAAATACAGCAGTTGAGTTCTTAAAATAGTTAAGCATTTTAGATAGCTGCTGCACCTCAGCTATGAAATACTGCTCCTTGACTGAAGTGTGATAACTGTGAGAAAACTCTGGTAAATTAATGTAGGGCTGGCAAGTTTTTTACAAGGGTACTTTTAGCTTTTATAAGATATGTTAGGAGTACTTGCTGTTGGTTATTATCTTCTGTCTTAGAGTAAGTCTAAGTAAGATGTAGCTAAGGGGAGGTTTAACTGAAGTGCTTTTTATTTCAGCAAATTATTGCTTGCTCAGCTTAATCCTTTCTCTACTTCATTGTATGTGTGCAATATACTTAACGGGCTAATAGTATAATACCTCTTATTTCACAGATATTTTGATGATGTTTCTAAGTGTTACCATTTGAATAACCTTAGTAATAGTTACTATGAATGATATTTGATGAAAATATACAGGTAAAGGTGATGCCGGAATGTTTTTTGTCTTTTCTTTTATATACCTCTGTCCTGGTTTAGTGCCAACCCAGGACAACCTCTTACAAAGTTCTCTGTATCCACAAGTATTAGCAGTATGCATACTTACAACCTTTTACTTAGTTTAGTGCTTAGTGTTTTGTAAGTGTTCTGCAGGCCTGAGACTGAACCGCCCAGAACTGCAGAGCCAGGGAGACCAAACATTCCTACTATCTCAGGAACCCAAGGTCTCCTGACAGGACAGGTTCTGTAAACTAATGGTTAGGCCACCCCAACCTCATTATTGGGCCCCCTTGTTAGATCTGCTGATGTGTAAAGTCTACAACTGGTGTGTGTAGTTGTGTGGCAGGGGGGGGTTCATTTTGCCACGCGTCACCTGGGTGAAGTGGATACACCAAACAGGATCCTGATTAAAATACTGAAATAAAGACCTCAATCCTCTTAACCGTGTCTAACTTCATTTTCCTAACACCAGGAAAAAGGCATCAAAGGTAAGTCCATGACAGGGATGTCATTGCAGATATTTTCTGAATGTTTTCACCAGGATCTGGATGAATATATTTTTCTTCAAAATTTTTTCTCCATGCTGACCGCGACTAGTGCCCTCATAGGAAGTAAATAACTCAACTGTAGCTCCTAATTCTGCACTTGCCAGCATCTGTATGTGGAAATGCTGTGCAAATGTTGGCTGTCATGTCTCTGCCTTTAGCACCTCTTCCAACACTCACCTTTTCTGATTATTGTTGAATGTCTCTGCAGCCTGTTTGGGTTTTTCCTGGGCTACCTTATGCCCTGCTGCTGCCTCTCAGATCTGCCTGTGCTCTGCTCACACATCACTTTATTGTCTCAGTATTGAGCATCATTTGGAAAGTGCAGTGCTGTCTAAAGTTATAGTCTTCACTGGCCAATCTATCAGGATGAGGGATAAAGATTGCTTGGCAAAAGCTGTGACCTTTATAATGATAAATATGTTGTCCTATTCATCACAATAAATATAAAGCATTGTCCTAGTAGGACAATGCATGCTCTATGAAGGGTACTGTTATTCCATGTCTGCCATTTCTGTGTGCCAGGCCTTTATTTAAGAATTAAATAGAAATAAACACAAGCATGAAGGCTGAATAAGACAGATTAATGTAATTTAAGATATGTAATTAAAACAATGTAGACAGGAAATTTATTTCTATTAAAATAATTTTAGAAAGCATTTTTCTATGCTAAAGAGATAATTTGTATTTTTACGGCTTCATTAATACACTCTGATGAAATTCTAAAGCTGCAAAGCATTAATTGTCATAGAATTAAGACTAAAGCCTAATATTTTAATTCTAATGGGTTCAGAGAATTTTAATGGTGTTCAGTTCTGCATATTTCTGTGTCTTTTAAGCAGCAGAAAAATTCTTTGATATTAAGAAAGATAAATTGTTTTAAATTTCTGCAGGTTCAATGAGTAGGGCACTGGGCTGTGACTTAGAATATCTGGAGTCCAATTTTGGCACATTTTCACTATTCTGTAACATGATTTTCACCAATTTCTAAACCTCATTTTATTTTGAGTCTTTTCTGTAGTTTCAGTGGCCTCTACAATTGTTGTCCATTCAATCTCTTTATAAGATTTCAACCACCTTGGGGTCCAGATTTTGGCACCTTTTAGAAATATGAGAAAAATAATAAATGTTATGTACAAACATGAATTTGTATATAAATGGGATACTGATAGCTATTCACTGTGTACTAATGATACCTCTGTTTTCTTAAGCCCCAAATTTTACATCCTTAAAGTTTACACTATGCAATTTAAATATTTTGCAGCCATCACAAGAAAGAGGGAAATATCCTGCAGATGCTATTTTGGTTTTGACAGTGTAAATCAAACTTTCTCTAAGATTCACAAATGAAAATGAATCACTGAACAATAAACTTTATGTTTACTGGAAGTTGACTGTCTACAGCAACACACTCAGTGTTCATGACTAAAAATGCAATTTTATGTTGTGGAAAACCAGTCACCCCGAACATTCCTACAGCTTTGTACTTTGAAAGTGACCCAAAGATCAGATTTTAAGCCTGCAATTCACAAGTCTTTTCTGGGATCTAAAGACAGAGGTGCAGTAAAGATAGAGGTGCTTCATAGTAAAGAAAACAGAATTTATGTATATGATGGAGGAATTGTGCACTGAAACCAAATCAGCAACATTATAATGGAGGTTAGACTAGATGGTAACATTGTTTTATTCTGATTTTAAAAACTGAGAATCCCAGCCTATTATATCTTATTTTGTGATCAAAGAAACATCACTTTATGATCCCTTGATTTTGAAATGAATTATTAAAATGTTTCCAGTGCACTTAAAGTACAGGAAACTTTAGGAACAGGAATTTTTTGTGCTTCTTTTTCTCCAGTATACATGCTATGCAAAATTATCAGCTTCCAGGTGGAATGATTGGAATTCACTCCCCTTTTTTTTGGTTTCAAGCCAAATTTGTCAAGTGGAACCATTGTGGTGTTATGAAATAATGTAATGGTATTTTCTTTTTACCTCATAAGTTTTATCTTCCTGCCTCAACCGTCTCACTTACAACAAAAATTATCCGGTGAAAATATATGGGCTTTTTCAATGTTATTTTTCCTCTTAGTTATTTTCCTCTTGGTGGGATACGTTAGGGTTTGGGGAGTGGTTCGGGTTTGTTTTTTTTTTCCAATGGAAAATAGCATTTTAAACAGGCTACAGGTCCCTGAGTTGCTTTTATTGGTAGTAGTTTACCCCAAATTTGTAAACAGGAGGCTGTAGCAGCACCCATTCGTCTTTTTCTTTAAGTATATCAGGCTTTCCAAGCTTTGTTTTTACTGCTTAAAAGTGTGGAAGTATTTAATGTTCATTTAAAACTTGCTTCAGGCAGTGTCTGTTCGTTTATCTGCTCATGTAAAGAACAACAGAGCATTTCAAACAAGCAGTGTTGCTGTAGTTTTCGATACAGAAAGGTTTCAGCTACATGTATCTCTATCTATATATCTTCAGCTTCCCCTGGAACTTCCATCAGATGAGTAATGTTTGGGAAAAATTTAGATGGAAGAATAACAAAAACTCAAAAAAGTGCAGTTTATGTTTTTGATCAAACCCAGTGATAATTGGTCCTTAAATGTTTAATTAACTCTGATTTTCTTTGAAATTAGGATCAAATTGTGGTAAGATTTTCCCAACAGCTCTTTGATGAAATAAGTCTGTTCTTTGGCATTATTCAGAAATATTTTATAACTGAATTGCTCTGAAGTGTTTTCCCTTCTCTTGTACCTAAACATTTTACCAGAAAAAGAGAATTCATGTTAATGAAAAATATTTCAATTGGTTACCAGTCTCCTCTTAACACAGATGTGTTCAAATTATGAAAATGGTTTACTAAGAGGGTTTATCTGGAGCTGCTATCAGTTTGATGGAGGCTGAACAGAATACAGCTGCAGGCATAAACACTTAATTACCTGAGCAACCTTTTTCCACCTTTATTTACAACTTGAGCTGGAAACCCTGTCCCTGATAACTCCTAACTCATCACAGTCTCTTTAGTTATACTGACCTAAGCGTAAAAATCAAATCTCTGCTGAAAAATTAATGAAAATATAAAATTATTCTTTTTGACTAGTATGTAATCCAGGAAAATTTTCTCACTCTTCTGGGACTTCATTGCTATGAACTTTTTCACCAAATTTATCAGGCTGATGGAGATTTGGTAAAGCTTTAGAGAACACAATTAAATTCCAAATCCATTGAAATTAAAATTACTTTTCCTTCTTGCACAGAAAGTGAATGCAAAGTTGATAATAACAGTGCCTTCTATTAAAGAAGATTGCTTATGTCAAAAATGTGCACTTTAATCTGTCTGCCTTTGAGCTCATTAGGTTTTATCAAACTTGAGTATATTGGAAGCTAAGGAAAAAATGAATTTTAAAAAGAAGCCTAACACTGAGATAATGTGCAAAAAAATGGTAACCAAGATGAATCTGTACAAAAGCTGTGTGTTCCAGAAGCAAATAAAAAATGGCTTAAGGTTAGAAAATTATTTGAAGGAAAATGATTAAATTTTAAAGATGGCAAGATCTGAAATTCACTCAAGTGATTTCACATTGTGGAAATCTGTTACCTCTATTGTGCTTCCTCATAGATGTGGTAACAGAATTGGAAGTAAAGGAAAACTTATCTCCAGTCAGGAATAACTTCTCAGTGTGGTTGGTTTCACTTGTTGTTTCAGTTCATATCGTGTGCAAAGCCCCATCCAACATGGTCTTGAGCATTTCTGGGGACGGGGCTAAACTTCTAAAATTTCCCATGGCAACCTGTCCCAGTGCCTCACCAACCTCACAGGAAATAATTTATTCCTAATATAAATTCTAAACCTACTCTCTTTGAATCCCTTCCTCCTTGTCGTGAGACTGTGTGTCCCTATAAAAAGCCCCTCTTGATCTTTCTTGGCTCCTGTTTCTCAGATCTCAGATAAAGAAAATAAATAATGAGTGCTTTCCTTTCTGTTCTAACAATTTGTGTGGGATTTTTTAAAAAAAAAAAACACCTCCATGACTATTGATACTACATCCCCTCCCCGCCAAAAAAAATATTGAAGAAAAATCATATTGTTTCAAGGAAATACATTTAAGAACTAAACAATGACAAGAATAGATATAAGCAACCAGATTTCTTTGTCTATTATGCCATGAAGAATATAGAGTTTCATCTGTTAAAAAAGAAAAAATACATGATTGTTGTCCCCTTCTCTCCCCAAGGCAGAAGGTATTGATATCTGTGTATGTACTCACAATATACATTCTAAAACAAAACAAAAAACCTGTCTCCTATGCCAGAATGTCCTTAGAAAATAAAAGACTTAGAAAAAATATCAGAAAAACTGGGTAAGAAAAGGATGAATTCAGACTTATTTTGAGATTCATTCTCCTTCATCAGTTGGATAATACGTTTGCATAAGTTGAGCAAATACACACAAAATAAGAAATAGGTCTTTTTATGAATCTTTTGATTTCTCAAGCAACGACAGAGACTTAAAGCCATATTCCATTTGCTGGAGGAATTCACTCATGTTATAGAATACTATGACTTGTGTTAAAAATCAATGCTTTCATCTTCTGTATTGTAGAAGGTGGGAAATTCCTCTTAATTCCAGAGCATCATTTGCTGAGTTTAGGTTTGCATTGGATGCCACTGTTCTTGGAAACTGTTTTTCATGTTGCACTCACAGTCAGCTTATGGGTAGCTTATTTTTTATCCCAGATGGTTTAATAACATTTCTTTAAATGAGCAATCATCTAAGAGTGTTTGAGGAGACACTGTGAAACAGACTTTTTAAATTTCATTTTAAAAAACCCTAAATGTCTGTGCTATAAGAGATGTAAAGTCACATAATTTATTAATCATTTATGTGCCATTTATTCACATAATATATATATATATAAATTCACCTGTGAGAGCTGAAAGGTAACTATGACATACAGTGGAAAATGTCTGCAGATTGGCAGAGTTGGAAGGAGGAGTTCTATGAGATAATGAGATTCTGAAGGGGTTTTTGACAGAGAAAGGCATGTGACAGTTAATAAGCATACAGTTCACATTCCAAAAAGGCTTGGATATCATCTGTAACATGCTTCATATTTCTCTGAGAAACCACTTCATTCTATTTATTTATGATTATGGTTATTAATATTTATAGTCATGACAATTAATATTTATACAAAACATGAGTAAAAAACCCCAATATTTTGGCTCTTCTGAAATGGGATAGATTTCCCCTAAAATAGAATTGAGTCAATGAAGAGAAAACCTTATATTTCTGGCAGGTCTGCTAAATCCTCAGAATGCTATGGATGTGTATGACCTGGATAAAAATAGTAGGTGTATATATAGCTTTAGCACTAAAGTCCTTTGAGCATCTCCCAGAGATAAGAAACATTTGTCTCATTTTTGAAGTGGCTTTCATTGACAAAGGCTTCAATCATGCAGAAAGCTGTTTTCAGATTTCCATAAAACAAAGCAGACACCATTTACATGATAAATTGCTCCTAGACAACAATCTTAGCTGACTACCCAAGTGCTACCCCGTGATTCTGTTATCACTGATTTGTCCTTCAGTTTTCAGGAGAATGAAAATGAAGGACTTGCAACTAATTGTGCCATGAAAACAGAGCTAATTTGTTCATACTGGGAAAAAAAAAAAAAGAAGAATCTAAGCCATTAAGGTAGAGTATAAATCATATCATATGCAATAACAAAGCATTATTAATGGCTGTACTGTCCTACAAAGGGTCTGAGAGTGATATTTTGTAGTAAAATTACTTCTTGAAAGGTCTAACGCATTTTTTAAAAGCATGAAGCCATGTATTTCTAAATGTCGCTGAAAATTGCATGTCTGGCAACAAAGGCTGTGAATCTCTATTATTCTTGATCAATACCAATCAAGAGGATGAAAGAAAATTTACATATATAAATATATTCTGGACTCCTGTTATTACAAAATTTTACTCCCATGAAGATATCTAGTTTTGGATATTTTTTAGTTTTAGTCTATCAAAATGCAAAGCAAGATGGTAATGGATATTTTAACTAGAGTCACACTGAACTAATCTGCTTTGAGTACTCTATTTTATCAATTTCCACCCAGACTGACAGTTCAAAATATAACATTTCTTACCAAAGGAGAAAATCTGCCCTCAGCAGATTTCTGAGAAGAAAGGGCAGAATTCCAAGAGTTCAAGAATTCTCTTCTTAAAGATGGCCTTTTTTTTTTTTTTTCCCAAACCCTTTTGGAATAAGATTAAAGGAGGTGTGACACCAGTGTAGATACTTTTAGCTGTTTCAGTCTCTGTGAAATATATTCCCTGTAAGCAAATATTATCCCTAATGTTTGCTGTGCCTTTTGTTCTATGATTATCTACTCTTACACTTTCATCTTCCACATTTTTGTTTTTCAGGAGACCATTAGTTGTTGTGATTTTTATTTTTTGGAAAAAACAAGCCATTTCCTGCATTCTTAACTAACTTTTTGTTTTGGTTTTATTTTTTTGTTTTGGTTTTGCAGTTTCTGTTATCGTAAGTATTCCTTTGATTAAGAAATAACATTAGCACCTATTGTCATAGGTTTGAAGATGAGAAAATACTGCTTTTAATTTTGAGGTGATCACTGTAATTTAGGTCTGTATAGTCTTGGTTTTAAATTAGACTTGGATTCAATTGCTGACCAAAGGATTTTGAAACAGTTTGATGTTGTGGTCTTTTCTGAACAAAAAAAAAATGGTAGAAAATAAATGGAAGTGGGAGAACTAAAATAATAAAGAAAAGATGGTTCCACGTCATCTGCTAACATTCCAGTCTATCTCACTGTGCAGCAGCTACAGTTTAACTGCAGAATACAGAGCCTGAGAAGCAGTACTAGCAACAGTTGCAGGATAAAGCCTTAATTGATATATTGCGGTTTTTACATTGAAGATTATTTTGTGCATATTTTTCTTTAAATCTTGCAAAATTTAAGAAGATAAGAGCCCCATTTTGGACTTTCAAATAAAATAAACACAAATCCAAAGAGAAATATAAGAAGTCTAGAGTTTTGGGAATAGTTATTTCTATATTGTCAGCGCTTCTAGAGAGATATGAACATTGACCTTCCTTGAATTGCATCCAATTGAAGCAAAACTCCCTCCTTCATTTGCTGAAGTTATTCCATGGCTATATCTTTAGATTATGGGATTAGAAAGGTGTATTCCCTGACTCTGTAACTGTTTAATGTTACTTGAATTTTTTGTTTTGGTTTTGTTTGGGATGGGGTTTTTTTTGGAGGGGCATGGAGAGAGGAAAATAAGATCCCACTTCATTCTGTCTTCCTCTAACTGTTATGAAAATTACATAGGAGAGGAAACCTCTTAGAGGTCAGGAGAAATTGTCACTGTGAGACCAATAGGACTGCAATTTGATTGTGTATTTGATCAGGGCTGTGAGATGCATGATGAAAGTTGAGCATGTCCAGAGTTTAGAATTTTTTTTTCCTTTGTAGGAGTTAGGGGACTGAAAAAAATACTGCACTGATGTTTCCAAGTCTATTGACATGATTTTGATTAGGCTATTTTGCTTAATTTTATTTCTTATTTTAATTTGGTGTCACCACATTTCAAATGCATTTTTATTATTTAAAAGCTCATGCTCTATTTTCCTTGGTCTATCACTCCTTATGCTGTTGTCTAAAATATCAACATGATGGTGAGGTCTTCAGATTTGCTCTACATTAAAAAGCACAAGGAATTAGTAACTCTAGAGTCTTGACTATAGTTCTGCCATATATAAAAAAGCTCCATGTGTATGAAAATTTCTGGCATGTTTTCACTCAGATCTATTTGGAAATGGATACCTGTAATTGAAAGTAAGAATATGATGCACGATAGATGTAAAAAGAAGAGGTTTAGGGGTAAAAACACAAAAGAATGAAAAGAAAGCAAAGTGGTATAAGGAAATAGAATACTCATATTGTATGGATTTGTCATTTGCCAATAATCTGGGTTGGTGATTTTTAGAATGTCCTCCGTAGAGTGCTTTTAAGGAGTCTGAGGAGTTACTTTTCTCAAAATTGTGCAGTAGTGATGAAAAATTGAAATACAAGGTCGACCCACTCTGCAAGGAAATATAAGTTGAGTCTGCTTCAAGGAGAATTGTCACTATTCCCTTATATTTTGTTGTTTTATGGATGTAAAATGAAGTTCAGTTCTTATTCTTTAATATTTTTGTGCTTTGAGGACAGCTGAGTTTAGTATGCTGTTGGGAAAGATAAAAGAATGCAAGATAAATAGTAGAATTTTATGAGAGAATATAATTTATCTTTCTAAATAATATGTACATAAAACAATCAAATGAGTAGAAATATTAGTAAATTACAAAATCTGTTCTTTCAGTGAGGCATAGGAAACAGAACAAATACATGATTTTGAATTTGCCTTCTCAGAACAATGGGGAAAAGAGATTCAGCCCTCATGTTATACTCCATAAAACTGTGGTGACAGCATTTCTCATGTAACTACAGGATGTTGCTTTGCAAAATATTTGCAACCATGACCTGCATAAAAATTACTGGCTAGCAGCTGCTATATAGGAAAGAGGGAGAGGAAGGCTCCTTGATTATAAAAAGAGATTTCCTTTCCATGTAAATAAAACACCAGCTGAAATGCATTGTAGAAGTCAAATAGGATTATGATCTTAGTGCAAAGGCAGTTTCCTTTCAGGTGAATTAAATTCACTTAATTATAGAATAGGCACTCGATTACAGAAAAGAATGAATTGAATTGCAGCCTAAGATACTCAGGATACCAAAAGGGAAAAATATTATGACAATGGAGGATGATAAGAACCCTTAACAGAAACTTAAAAAATCTTTTCTTTGTGGAAAAGAAATTAGATGACTAGAGGGGAAATGATTAAATATTGAAAGAAGAATGCAGCAGCCACAACTACCAAATGTTTCAATTAACAAATTTTTCAGGTGTGGTGAATTTCATTCCATGTGTTAGGCTACAAAGTTTTTATAGTAAACTTTTTCATGTTTTGTCTTTTACATATTCTTTGAATTGTGTCATCTTAGTTGCACATTTCCCTGTTTTCTCTTTTGTTTCTATGTTGTTCTTCCATAACAATATTCAGATTGGAAAAGGATTAACTTTTTTATTTACTCTGAAATTAGAGAAAATTTCCTCTCTTTTAATTTTCGCAATACATGAAAAATTTGTATTGGTGCTGAAAAATATAGTGAGACAACACCTATTACTGTTTCTTTGGAACATAGAATCAAGAGATGGCACTGTTTAGATTAAAACAAGCAAGTGAGAAAAATCAAAAATCTGAAACCTTAAGGGCTGTTTATTTCAGTTGCTGAGAATGTGGCCAGGCAACCTCACTGCCAGAACTGGCAGTTTCTGTAATGGAAGTAGGATTTGCTCTAACCTGCTTTCAAGCATTCCCCACTGCTACATCTGAACAGCCTCTCAGTAAAGATTTTAGAAATAATAGTCTAGTCTTCAGTGAAATAAATATTTTTCTTAAGTCTATGTATATTCTTCTTTTTCAGGCAGCATTTTTGCCCCTCAAATAGTCTCATTTGTCATTTCTTTCCCTTCACTACCCATCTTGTGATTTGAGCATGTTGTCATCTCACGTACACATATCAAATGCTTCTGTCCTTCCATCCATTCTTTATTTAATTGATTTTGTTTTTCACTGATGTTTTGGTTCAACTCCAATGGCAACGAAGCCCTACACAGTCACTCTCTCACTCATCCCTAGTGAGAGGATAGGATAGAAAGAATAAAATTAACTCATGGGTTGAGATAAGGACAGTTTAAAAAATAAAATAATAATAAATTTAAATGAAAAAGAAAATAACAAAAAGAAAGAGAAACAAAACCAAAACAAGTGATTTAAAGGCAATCCCTACCTTTCATGTGTAAACTGTTGCTGAAGCAATTTCCAAGCAAAAGCAGGCTAATTATCCTAACACCCCTATTTTCTCTGTTTTTGCAAATCACAACTTCATGAAATTTTTCCATAGGAGTTTTTTTAAGGCTATGAGGACAATTCTGGTACCTACATCTACCCACATACTGTAACTCTTTTACATACAATGCTGTAAGATAGATAAAGCTTCATGTAATTGTTTGCAACATCCAAAATTCCTATATAATGGCCTGGATTCTCTGCCCTTCTCTGGCAAAAGTCAAGTGATTTGTTTTGTCTCCCTTATGAGTAGTGTAAAATAATTGCCACTTTTCTCTGGCCCATAAGCAGAACGCACCTATCATTCAAGTACTATTTAAAATAAAAAACCTAAAAACTCATTCTCTTAAAATTTCACAGTATTAGAAAAGTAGAAGCACAAAAGAATTTGAAGCAAAAGAACTGCTATAAATAAGGAAAGGACAAAAGACATAAGGCCTTGCCTGAGTTAAATGATGAGTTTCAGCTATGGTCTGGAGGTGATTTTCTTCACTCATTACCACTCTAACCAGCTGCGCAGATGGCCTCTGAAATCTACATAAAGGCAGGAGTTCAAAGGTTAGGAAATAATGAAAAGATGATGCCTACAGTCAAATAAAATTATAGCTTTTTCCTATTGAGGAAAATGCATACAATCAGAAACCCAGAAATTACAAGAAGATGTTTAAATAACTGTTTTGAGTAACACTAAAGGGCACAAAATTAGAGAAGATCACATGAAGGTTATAGCAAATTATGTCTATTAGCATCACTTCTGGTTACAGCACTAAGTAAACTGTTCTTATTAACAGTTTGTTCTAAAAGTCCTTCTACTGTGAAATCTAAGGCAATGTTTCCCTTCATCTCCTTGCTCCTTGCATCCCATCTCTCCACTGCAAATAAGGAATGCAGCTGGTCACACTTCCAATCTCCCTTCTTTTCTTCTACCTGGGTGATAGCAGTAGCCCTCTGGGATTCTTTGATATGTGGCTGGTGAGAAAGATATTTTGCTGTTTACAATGACTAGCAATGCTTGCAAGCATACAGAGAGCTTAATTAGTTTTTCTTTATCTCTGCTTCAGTATGTCTCAAAGTCTCTCAGTGCTGAAATATATACTCTCACACACCAAGGAGAGAGAAGCACATTGAGAACGAGTTCATTTTGAGCATCACCTTATGGTTTCAGCAGCTCTGTTGGCTCTGCTTGGAGCAGTGAGAAATGTTTGGCAGCTCTGTTGCACGATTTTCTATGTGCTCATCAGTTTGATCCAAATGGGTGAACAGCTGGGATCTCACCATCTTGAAGACAATTGCTGCTGGAGTTCATCTCTCTGGCAGACATTCTGCTGCAATCTTGCTGAATGGTGCTTTGATATTTTCCTTTCTTTCCCTTTTGCCTAATGAAAAGAATATTGAAGTGCAACCAGAGGGTGTTTTATTATCTCCGGTTAATTCATTTTACAATTAAGAGCATACTATTTTATTTCCAAAATTTCAGAGAAGGCATGACAAATAAAGTTTTTCTGGACATATTTTAATATGGCTTTTTTCCACTGGAAAGACAAATAAATGTTTTTTTTAATTTTTGAAACAGTACCCAAACCATATCAGTTAAATTCGGTGATTATATGCAGAGGCCCACATATGGTCCCATTGAGATAATACCAATTTGTATTTAGAAAGGATGACAGAAATCTTGATTTTCCCGAAGGGAAGAAAGTTAAGGTAATAGGGTAAAGATTCCTGAAGTATTCTTAGTTCGTTGTTTTGTGTGTTTGTGGAATTTTTGTGGGGGTTTTTTTTGGTGTTGTTTTTTGTTTGATTGTTTTTGTTTGTTTGTTGTTGTTGTTTTGGTTTTGTTGTTTGATTTTTTTTTAAGGCCATAAAGTACTTTAATACAAACAAGGTTCTCCCCCCCCAAAACACTAAGCGATAGTGTATTGCTGATTGAAGGACATGCATCTCCTTGCCACCAGGTAGGTCCAAAGATTTAAACAAAATTTCTTACCTCAGCTTTTTCATACTGTATGCTTGATTGCAGGCATCAAATGATTTTACCTTAATTTTTAAAATTTTTTTCTCCCAGGAAATGTATACTAATGTTTTTCTCTTCTGTAAAAGAATACTAAATATTTTAAAGCCACTGAAACCACATATCAGTCAAGGAGGAACATTAACTGTTCAGGTGTACTGGTTCTTCACAGAGGAAGTAAATTATCTTTTTCTTAGTTTTCATGGCAGAGAAGACTGAGATAAAGAAGGTAAAGTGAATCATCTGTGTTCATATAGTTAGAAAATACTTAATCAAATTTTACTTTTAGAAGTAATAGACAGATGTTAATTTTCTGGATGACTGCTGGTTATTTGCAGTCAGCTGATCTGATTGACCTTAATATTGCACATTATAACTTCTCTGTGTAGTTATCTCTAGAGGAAAAGGAACTGTTTGTCTACATCTAATGACAAATTGGGGTAAGAAGCACAATATATTCTTGGTGTAATTTGTTTTGCTTAATGTCAGTCTTTATTCCTGGTGTGACAAGACATTATTGTAGCTATGTGCTTCTTTGGACAAGAGTTATAAAGTTAATATATTCTGAGTAAGGATTTAATTACGGTTGCAGTCTCTGTTGTATTCCCCCAAGTAATGAAGGTAAAGAGCACAAAGACTGTCATGCCTCTTGAGCTTCCTCAGGGTTGTGATGGAGTCACTGGTGGCCTTTAAGACACAACTGGTCTTGATTTACGAGAAGTTTGTGGCTTGTGGGTTTGCAGTCAGCGGAAAGCTGAGGACTTCCCTCCTCTCTTCCTACTAATTGTTTTATCTCTGATATTAAGATAGATCCAAAACCATTCTGTCTGAATTAAAATTATACTGAAGGGTCCTTAGCAGAAGAAAAGGGAGGTAGGGTGTTAAGGGTGAGCAGGGATCCGTCAATAAATTGGTAGTGGAAGTCTACCTGGGCACCTTGGGTGATGTATAAAGACAGCAAATCAACATGGGAAAGAAATATCCTTGGAAAAATCATTTAACTGGAGATAAAGTGTCACTTCACAAGCTGCTGCAGAAAAAGGCTGTATGCACACTGATGATTTTGTGATTATTTTTCAAGTTTTTTTTCCTTCATTTTCATTCTAAACTTGATAGTTCTGTGAGAAAAATTGTTCAGTTTGGTGTATGTAAGGAACATTTAAATCTCTTTTTTCCCCAAAAACTTTGTTTGATCAGTTTTAGAAGTCACTAAATATTCGAGTCTTTCTTTGCTGCAGAAAAAAATGTTGGCAGAGAGGTTGTGTGTCCATTGTGTCCATCTAGGAATAATTTTTTCAATTAATTTTCTTCTCACAGCCTGTCCTCTGTTAGTCCATTCTAGAATGTAATTCTCTGGAAATGTAAACTTTCCAAGAGAAACAAACAATAAATCTTTGCAGTGCTGCTTAGAGCAAATACTTATTCCTGTATAGAAGGATGATGAGTATAGAAAATTTCTACTTCCAGGTACTTCTATCTCTTTTATCCTTCCTTAAAAAAAAAAAAGAAAAAAAAAAAGTTTTTCTCGTATCCTCAAGTTTTTATGTAAAACATAGTTACATTTTTCATGGTGAGAAAAGAGAGGGATATTTTGGTGATTTATTTGTTTAATTTTTTTGTTTGATGGGTAGGATTTTCTTTTTTTAAGAAAAGCTTGAAGTTAAAAAACTTAACTGAACAACTGTATTTCATGTTGTTTCAAATGATACTGTAGTCCAGTTAGATACCTAGTGGAAGTAGGCTCTTAGAGGGATCCTTTATTTGTAAAATCTAAATATCCCATTAATTAAAGGTTCAACAAAGGTTCAACATTTTTGTTAAGCCTTTGAGCAGAGATTCCCTTCAGGTGTAGCTCTTTTGGTAGAAAAGATCACATTTTTCTGTCAATGGAGTGGATCACGTGCCATATTAACCTTGCTAACTTCTACTAAAGAAAATTAGGGAGAAATCTCCTGAAGTGATTTGTGACAGCCCTATAAGACTGATAATCATAAATGTAAACAACTTAAAATAAATTAAATACAAATATTGTAAAACTTGACATTCCATATGGATGGTTATTTGATGAATGAAGGAAGATCTAGTTTTAGCAAGGTGATGTGACAGTATTTTTAGGCAAACTCAAAAGACAAACTTAGAGAAGTTTGGAGAAGTCAGAGAAGTTTCTTTCCTTCTTTGGGGGAAGAAGCCTGCAAGCTCAATCTTTTTTTAGACATGCAACAACTCTCAAAGAAACACATGTTTAAATTAGTGCACCTGTTAGAAGTGGTGGGATTTGTGCTGTAGATATTCTATCAAATTGACCTGACACTGAAAAAACTGAAATGGGATGGAAGAAGTTTGATCTCACTTTTTTCACAAGGGGACTTTTCTATCCAGTGTGTGCATCAGGCTACAAATCTAGCTCAGATCTTCCACCAAAAGTAACAAGTTTCTCTAAATTAAACGCCCAATGCTGTTTGTCCCCCCATAACTTAATTTTCACTGGTTTTGGTAAGAACAACAATTTTGTCTTAATTTATGATTGTTTGGAATTATTCCTTTTTTATCTGCCCCTAGTACAAAATAAAATCCTAAAATATGTTATGAACATTCTAAAAATTTAAGAAATTTTATAAGAAGTAACATAAGATGTATAAAAGTGAAAAAAAAAGACAAGCTTAAATCCTTTCCTAGGACAAGTCTGTGTTGAAATGCCATTGGAGTATCAGCAGCTCCTGTGTTAAAAGGTGACAAGATGCCATCCATGACTGTGAAGAAACAATCAGAGCTGCTTCAGGTTTTTACAGTTTGCCCCATTTTTGGCAACCATAATGTTCTGCTGTCAAGTATTTCTAGTTTTGTAATAGTGAGTTTTGGTCTATGAGTAGAAATGTATACATGTAACTTTCAATTCTCTAACTTAAATAAAGCATGAGTGGTAAAAGAAATCTTTTCACCAGATATATTATTAGATTTCATTCTACAGCTTTTTATTTTAATGTTAAATAGAGGAGGAGGAAGAGACCCTTTTCCAAAGCAAGGGCTCTGAAAATATATTTGGTAAAAGAAATTTTATTTTTAATGAAAACTAAAACCATTGTTTGACGGTTACAGGCAGAAAAAAAAATGGAATGAAGATTTAACAGGCATTGTTGTAATTTTTGAGGTTGTATCTGAATCTGAAATGTGATGAAATGCTATTTGGTTAAGAGAACTTAATGTTGTCTGCAGGTTTGAATGAATAAATTGTGTTTATTGTATGATTATCGTGTTATGTAATCATATGCAAAATTTGACTGTGTTGCATGTTTTGTGTTAATTAAAAAAAAAAAAATCAACAAAAAAACCCCCCACTTCTGTAACTTCTACCCTGAAAAACCAAAAGAAGCTGGACAAAAAACTTTAGTTGAGCCTTGGAACAAGTGTGGTATAAGAGAAAAAAACCACTTGCTTCAAGTAGTTAAACCAAAGTCAGGATTCAAAGTGTTTTATGAATTTATTAATGGCTAATAGTAAAGTGGCAATTGGTGAACTATAAATTCAGGATCTATAGCAGCAACAGAGGAAGCAAACTTGGATTGGACACTTGCAAAATGTTAATGAAACCTAAAGTTTTTATCTACTGATCTACAGGTAAGTCCAGAGAGATTACTATTCTCTGATTACAGTGACATATATTCACTTACCCCCCCTGCTCCAGCCCCTGGGATTACCAGCACCAACCCCCACTCTTGAAGAAACCTTGGGAAAGAGGGATAAAGACCACTGAGAAAGAGTGGAATAGATTTTCTTTCATTTTATTAAATCTGAATTTAGAGTGGAATAAAAGATTTTTCTATCCCTTTAGGAACTTGCCTGGCTTGAAAATAAAACTGGGAATAATCTCATGTGGTATATTTACAAGCATGTTTCCAGGTTTTTTCAATTTAGGAAACACTGCAGGTGTGGAGTAGACACTGCTTCTTCTCCTGTGCTTGGACACACAAAAAGGATACTTTTGTTGAAGCAAATAATTCCAAACTCTTTTGTAGCAAGCTGATTTGACATTGCAACAGTCAATTTTTAAAACTATTTGCTTCAACCTGCAGGAGACTAATTCCTTGAAAACAATTTACAGTACATCAACAGACTGCATATAAGACATTTTTCAGAAATACAGGTGACAAGCAGTGGCAGCTGATCTCCACATGACTATAAACTGTTCTCAAAGGTCTGAATGTTCAAGTCTGTGCTTGCTGTGCAAATATCTCTGTGTAACTCAGAGAATCAGGGTCTTTTTCTAGCAGGGATGTTGGGTGTAATTTTGCCTGAGGTTGATTTGCCCAACTTATTTGGAGTTGAGATTTTTGCTGTCCAGGTGTGCAGGGAAGGCAGTGGATTATACTTCTGCAGTAAGATTAAATACATGTTGAGGTAATGTTTCTCCCAATGCATGTATGTGTGGTTTTCATTTAAGGCTTTATAACAAGATATTTTTCTGTATTTTCATGTGGCTGACACTGAACTTGTGGTTGTTATTGGGGAAGTTGATTTGTATCTCTATCTGTTTTCCCATTTGTTTCCCTTCCTGTGCTTGGATTATATCCATTAAATTTGTGTCATTATAGTTTATTGACGTGGTTCATGGTTCTTCCTGCTAAATGTCTACTGTCAGGCTGGCTTCAATACCAATCTCACTTTTTCTAGCTGCTTTTTAGCCATTTACTCTATCCCATTTGAGTCAGTTTAATTTTATCCCATGGTGCTCCCTCCCACTCCTCTTGCCTCTGCCTCATTCAATGCCTTTACCAGCTGACAATTTTTGTAAACTTACTTAAGCTAGAGCAGAAAACTTGGATGGCCCAGTCCCAAGAATTACTACTGGCTGCCACTGATTTTCCATGTATTCTAGATGATTAAATATAATCTGGATGATTTCTTAGAGAGACAGGAATTTCTTTGGTTTTGATATCAATTCTCTGACTTCCTGACACCCAAGCCTTATCACTATGTTGTAGAACTGTAGCAGTGCAGGAGCAAAAAGCCCATGGCTCTGATTTCCATGCTGGTATCTTTGAGATAAGATGAATCCCATCAGATGATACAGGTACTGATGAACATTTTTGGGAATGAAGGGGAATGTGTGTGTCTAAATCTGCCATAATGAAGCAGTGACAAACTATTGTTGGAAAGCAAACGTATAATTTTTTAGAAAACTTGCACTTAATTCTTTGTAGCCCTCAGAAGACTGAAGAAATTGTGTAGGCTCAGTGAAGAGCAGCTGCTGTTCACTTCTGTGAATGTTTTGTGTGGAACCTGAAGCTCATAAAGCACAATTTATTTTCCTATTTTCTAGCAGCAACTCCTTAACCATCTTTAAAGATAATTCCTCTTTTGAGTTTTTATTGATCACTCATTTTCAAGAAAGTGATAACTTTCAATCAACCTCTAGGGGTCAAAGAATTCTCATTTCCTGTATTAAAACATTTCTTCTCTTAAGCCCTTTTAATTAAGTCATTCTGTATAGAACCCTGGGAGTTAATCCCTTTTTGAAGACTGGGTAGCTTTGATTGTCCAGGATAGCTGAAAGAAATTATTGTCCAACAATATAAAAGATTCCTTATTAAATTCTGAAAGATAAATAATTAATCACAGAAATAAAACTAAGATCTCTAAGTTTAAATTGTTCTCTTAACCGAGTTACTTGTTTGAAGTGTGTCAAGTGACCTTACTGTAACTCTCTACAAAAATCTTTATTTTTGTAAGGTAGAGTATTGAACTCATCTCTGGTCAAAAGATAATAGATCCTGCTAAACCTTTGAAGGGAATAGACATTATTCTTTATATTGAAAAATTAATGTGAAGCACCAGTACTCTTCATGTACACATTTATGTTTGATGTACTTGAATATATAGATTACATTTATGCTTTACCTTCAGACTTGGAGAAATTTCTGTTTACTGTTAGCTAATCTTTTTTCAAAAGAAATGGAGGGCAGTCTGCTTGTATGACTTCACAGTTCTGATAAGATCATAAGCACCACTGACTCTGAAACTGGGAAGATGGATTAAATTGGAATATAGATTAAATGGCTGACTGCAATTTTATTTCAGCTGCATTTAAACTCTGCACCGGTCAAATAGGTCAAATAGAAGCCTGAATAAGCTTTTGCTGTGATCCAAGGAGTTGTGTGTCGCATAACACATGCCTTGGAGTTTGGCAAATATATTGCTTCATCTTGTCTGAGGAAACACTTTGGCACTCTGTTTTCGAATTCAGTATTTACTGTCTTTTAAATGTTTGTTTTTCTTCCTTTTTTCTAATTGTATATATTTTATCTTGTCTCAGAAGCAACTAAAGGCTTTCTAGTGTAGGAAAAACTGAATTTTTGTCACTCCACATATGAAGGGCCAAAACTTGTCTTTTAATTCTATAATAGGAGGAGCAGAAGCTTTTATTCATCTGTTCTTGATGTTGTTATCTTGTTGCCCATCCATCCAGCACCAGAACCAGTTTCTGGAATGAGTTCGTCCCATTATGACTTTGGAATATGAAGTCAAGTAAAGTCATGTACACAAAATTATCTTGAAATGTGACATTGTTTTATGCATATCAGAAACTACATCCTCAATTTAAAACATCATTCATTCTAATAAAAAAGAATTCAACACTTTGGGTGTAGAATAAATCTGCAATTTTTTTCTAAAGATTTTTCTGCTTAATCTGGTTCAAATGTATTAGCTGTGGAAGAAAGAGTTAAATGGTTAATCAGAATCTGAAACCAAGCGAACAAAAAATATGCTGATACTTCTTAGATTACAACATTTGAAAATATACAGATGTGTTTTCGGGCTTGAAACTGTACTGCAATTGTAGCTGTCATAGGTCCACTCAAATGAAACCTGTACAGGTCAATTCATTTAATGTTTTTCAAGTGTATGAGGAAAAACAGTGCATCAATGCTTCATGAAAATAAAGAATTTCAAATCTAGGTTTTGCAAGAGTAATCAAGGATATCTAGCTGTGACACATAAGGCAGGTTAAGTAAAACAAAACAAAATTGTAAAGCAGAGGTTTCATGCTGCTCCAGATATGCATATTGTTATTATAAAAGACGGTATTTTAAATGAGATTTAGTCTTATGTTTAATACCTTTGTGGCCATATTCACCCATTTGAAGCCATCTTTTCACTCTAATTAAGAAGGTAGAATCTATTCTGAAATGTAAATTGATGTGGCAAGGAGTGGCTGTGAGTGACTTCCAGCAGTCAGGCAGTCCATCCGTCTGCCTCCAGATAGAATCCGATGCCAACAATATCTGTTTTATATAACAGATTGTTCATAACATCTCCTAGTGAAGAAGTCTTCAACCATCTCCTAGATAACTTTTATCATTTTGCATCCTTTTCTTCTCATGTTTTACTTGTATTTTCCACCCTCCTATTTTAAAAACATGTTCTCACCTGGACATGGAGATCCATATTTGCTAATCTCTATGCCAAAAAGAGCAGAAGAGGGTTTGGAGTAAAAATATAACAAAATATTGCTTAAGCAAATAAATAAAAGCAGACAGGAGCAATAAATAAATGTGTAGAATGTATATGTTATGAAAGAGGACAGCAAGTTCAAATAATTAAAAAGGTTTATCTTATTAAAAAGATTGCACAGATCTGTATGGGTTTATTTTAATATATTACATTTTCTACTAAAATTGTATGTAGTTATTGCATCTGTGTACTTAAATTATAATAGTTGAGGTTTTACGAACATTGTAAAATTACCCTGATTGGATGTTTAGGAGTTTGGTTGTGTTTGGGTTTTTGAGAGGCTTTTTGCGGATTTTTGCTCATCTTTCCTTCGGTGTGGTTTGGGGTTTGTTTTTTGGTTTTGGGTTGGTTTTTTTTTGGGGGGGGGATGTTGGTTTGTTTTCCTTTTTTTTTTTTTTTGGTTTTTTTTTTAAGGGGTTTTTGGTTGGTTGGTTGCTTCATTTTTGGTTTTTGTTTTGGTTTTTTGCTATGGGTGTTACTTTTTTGGGATTTGGGGTTCTTTGGTTGGTTTGGTTTTTTAGGGCTCTGAGCCTTTGGTTTCTAATTTATCTTTCTCATTTTTACCCCTTTAAATTTTGTGTGATAGTATTGGCATTTTGAAAAATTTATGGCACATTTGAGTTTTAGAATGCACAAAAAAACCCCTCAGATTTTTAACATGTGATTGGTATCAAGGAAAAATTTAAGTCTTTATCCACAGTTTTGTCACACTGGAAGCAAATATCAATCTATACTTTCTATTTTAACATATAGGCTGTAGATAAAGTCCATATTTTATCTGTATGTAAATTGCATTTGACTTTATGAATATAGTTCCTGTTATAACATATTATTATCTGAATTGTGCCATTAAGTATGCAGCATTTTTCAACATCTATTTAAACAGAACTAAATGTGTCCTCTTGAACACAGTAATTGCATCCTAGCATCTCTTTTTATTTAAAATAATTCATTTTACAGACAATAATATAGTTTATCTTCTAATATAAATTCCTTGGGGCACAGATAATGCATTATTCTCTATTTGGAAGACAGGCACATCATGGGAACTACAAGAAATGAAAGATAGTAATTGCATTCCTTAAGGGGAGAGGGAGAAGCTTAGTTTAAATTTTAGGCGAGATATAAATGAACACTGTGAATAGAATGAATTTCAACCCAGATGAGCAAAATCTTTGTCTACATATTTAAAAAGAAAAGAAGCATTAAAAAGAATTAACATTTCAGGCTACTTTTTTAAAAAATGGCTTGAAAATATGCGGGTTTGAGTGTATTTTCCGTCAGACAAAATGAATTGTTTTTATTCCATACTTCTCTGTAATTAAAGGTATCTGATCTTTTATCTTAAAAGAAAAATGCAGTAAAGACTTGGTTTCTTCATCAGCTGACCATAAAAATCAGTCAAAGAAACAAAAAAACCCTTGTAACACTTAGGGTTTGTGAATAAATTTTCATAACCTTTTAGCAAGCCTTTCTAATGAGGACAAACAATAATTAAGCAGGTCTGTCTGTCCAAGCTCTCTGTAAGCTTTATTGCACAGTGATTATCCTATGCCACCAGTCTGTCCTTGTTAATGCATATATAATCAGTGTGTCAAACTCTATGATAATTGAAAAATGCACCACTTAAAAAATAATCAGAAAAATGAAAGAAAAACTAATGCCTGTTTTATTTCTAACCTCTGCTTGTTATAACAATGCAAATGGTACTATTTTGGATGAAGGACTGATAAAATCAGAGGTTATTGACCAAATTTTCTTTATTAATTCATTAATATAAAACTACAAAGAAAGGAATGGGATTTTTACTTTTGTTGTCATTATTCTGGTGTCCTAGGAACTCCTTACCATTCTTATAGGAGCAGTCAGTTATTTTCTAAGCATTCCCATTCGGGTGGTTGTTCCCATGTTTGACGGAGTCATTTACCCAGATATTTTCATTAACACTTGTCCTGTATGATTTAAATAAACCTAAAAAAAAGGTTGCTTGCACAGTCCTAAAATTCTTTCATTCTTAAGTGACAGTTAGACACTTTGAGGTACCATACCCCCTTTAGCCACTGTGGATAACAGCTCTACCATCAATGGCCTTTTTTAACCTGAGGGCCCAGTGTGCTCTGTTTTTCTATTCACAGAAATAAAGAATTTTCTGTATTTCTGTTCACAGGGGATGCATTCATTCTCCTCTGTGTGTGTGGAGTGCTCGGCTACTTGGAAATGAGCTTGGCTTGGATGTTTAAGGAAACCAGATCATAAATATCAAAGGCATAAAAATTATTTTGGGGCAGAGACATGGCTAGGTACAGTTCCCCAGTAAGACAATGCAAGAGCTCTACAGCTGCCTAAGCCCAAAAAGCAAAGAAAAATATCAGATTCATTGTTTTTCTTCATATTGAAAGTGTCCACTTATGCTTGAAATGAAATGGAAGTTCACATTCATTAACTAGATCAATGACAGGATGAACCTTTCTTGGGTTCCAAAGCTGCATATGCCACAGGAGATAGTTTTTTCCATTTGAATTGAATTTTTTGTGTGAGTCAGGCTACGATTACACAGACATTTACAAGATAAAATTCACCTTTTTATTTGTTTGTTTTTCACCCTGCTATTTTGCAGTATTACAAAGAATATAAATGCCACTTTAATTTTTTGGTTGGATTTCTTAAACAGTTTGGTAATGAAAGTTGTAAATAAATCTTCCTTAAAAAAAAAATTATAACTTTTGATTTCAGTACAGGTATTCATATTTTGTTATTTTCTATTTGTTTGGACAGAACAAATGTTATTTAACTAATACATGTAATAAGTGCAGAAAATGGGTCAGATGGGAAAAGTTGAGTCTAAATTGTTATTATTAAACAATCCCAATGCAAACATTGGTTCTTACCCTTGAAAGGAAATTAAATAGTTAACAATGCTTGTTTTCAATACAAGTATTTTAGAGAACCTTTTGAATTTTAATGCAAGAGCTATTTCCTAATTCATTTAAATGTAATCACTATTCTTAAGGTTGCATTTTATGACAAGTTTGACAATCAGTCACTGTAGGAAAATTTTTCATACCATAAGGCCTTGAATATATTAAAAAACAAAGGTAATTTTTAACAGAGAAACTGATAATGGTGAAAGCAAGCCAAGGCATGTAAAAAAAAAAAAAAAAGGAGAAAAGAGTTCTTTCAAGGCTTCAACCTTTAGAGATCAGTTCGTCTGAAAGATTTCTGCCCCGGTTGTGTTTTAAAGCATGCACACACAGGAATACATAGGCACACACACACAAATTCAGTGGTGCCCTCAGGGTGCCTCCGTTTGTATAACAGGGCAGCTCATTCGCAGCTCACCCAGGATAGAACTGCTCAGCTTCCCTTTGTGCTCTCAAAGCCACCTTTAATAATACAAATAGAAGTACCCTCAGGGCACCGCATACAATGTGTCTGGAAATGCCACGGATCCTTTGGGGTATGGAGAAAATATATATATTTAAAAAACCAAACAGGAAAAAATTTGTTTTCCTCCGTGGTAAATAAACGCCAACTATTTGGGGATTTATATTTCTGAAGTCGAGCTTGTCATTTTCTAAAAAATTGAGGTTTTGTAGTGTCTTTTAATTTCAAGAGCCAAACAATTGGTCACATCCTGAGGGATGTAGGTTGTTCCCTGAGAGATTTGCCTGTTCCTGTACACAGAGAACACTTTCCGAGCAATTTACATTTTCTTTAATAAGAAACCAGAAGCTTCAAAATAAAAGGCTAAGCAGAACCAAGAATCGTGGCTGAAATTCTGCATGATGGAGACTCCCTTTACAAAATAAGACTGATTATTATTAATGTGGTTGGGTTTTTTCACAGAAAATAATATACTTCTTATTAAAAAACAGAAAAAGTTACTTCAAAGCTTTGCATTTTATGAGTTACTCCTTATCTTGTCTAGCATATTAAAAAAACCAAACCACTGCAAAACCCCAGGAAGCTTTATCCAGTCATACTACCTCCTTTTATCTTTGGATAAATTAACATTAATATCTTTGATATAATGTAATAAAGTTTTCATTATAATTAAACAGAATTGTATTGAAAACAGTTTTACCCTTTTATTTTACATTAAAAAAAAAAAAAGTGTAGAAGAAGGTTGTTTTGTCCTCTCATTTCTGGAACGTTGATATTTTCTTGTGTTCCCTCCTGAAATGCGGAAGGCATGTTTTGTGCTTGTTAAGATTACAAAAGAGTCTCAGTCACAGTTTGAATCCAGTGCCCTTTTGTGGACACTTACCTCGTGGTTTGGATTTTTACTGCCCTTTTAAAAGGCTGATTACGGGAAAAGGTTATCAATGAGCTTGATAGCTATTTCCAGTGATCTGAAGTAATTTAAGGTGTCCTGCAGATGTTACTAACTAGCTCCCCTGCTGCAGTGTAGGATTTCATTTCCACCCAAACCAAGGGTACTCTTAGGCTTGCTCGGGAGTGTGGGTCTACATTTTTACCCCTTTGTTACTGAATATTTCATAAAGCTGAAATCTGCTTTCTGATAACTTTATCTGATATCTTTCTCTGATATCTTTCATGCTGTATTTTGCTTTAATGTTACTACATTGCTACTTTACCATCAGCACATTATATCTTTGACTTTTACAGTTTCCCTTATGCATAAATGTTAATATATCAAACTAGGATTTTCTTCCTAATACTAGTTAATACATCAAACCATTAGGATTTTATCTCAAGTACAGTTGTAATTCTGAAAAGTGTCTTTCTAGTTACAATTTCCTAGCAGACTACGGAATCATAGATTCATTTAGGTTGTAAAACACAACTAAGTTCATTGAGTCCAACCATTAACCTAACACTGCCAGGCTCACCACTGAATGTCCTTATGCCACAACTGCAGGCAGATTCTTGTGTCCCTGAATTCTGGCACTTTTGGGTATACTGTTTTTTGGGTGGAGGCAAATACCTCTGCTGTTTCCTGAGCCTGTGCAGAGTATGGTGGATGCCTATGGATGATGAGCCCTTTTCAGATTTTTTATTTGGCACTGTAATAAAAAGCTGCCAAATGGCCTTGTGGCTGGCCTTGTGACCCAATGGCCAGCCACATGGAACAGCAGGGCTGATGCTGGAGCCGTGGAGGTCCCAAAATGTTGTGTGACCATCAGAATTATTGGTCCCACCTTCTCAGTTCCTCTGGAGGTTAAAACGGTGGGGTCAGGTCAATTCAATGCCCTTGCTGCTGGGCCATGGTGTTCCACTGTAGGCTGTAGTACCACCTTGTCCTGTGGTGCTCATTAAGGCAGCATGCCATGGACAATGTTAGTTTCAGCTAATCACAAGTTGGAAGGAAACTGAAACTGTAAGGAAAGAAAACTGATTCAATCTAATTTTGGAGAAGATTGGAAAGCTGTCAGCAAGAGTAAACAACTTGAAGAAAGACAAGTATTCGCTGTCAAGTGTTGTTATCTTTTAAGAGGGCTGCACCCAGGTTCTCGCAGTTTCTTGACAACTAAATAAAATCAGAAAGCCAAAATACAGTTTTCGGCAACATAGGGATTTTGTCGTTGTTGTTGTTTCTTGATATCATCTCTAGACTCAAGAAACAGCATGATGTATGTTTTCTTGATTCCAATCACTAACGTGTCTGAAATTGGTTAGAAAAGCCAGAAGAAACTTTTCATCTAGCTTAAATATGCTTTTCAATGTATTGAATTTCTATTTGCTCTCAGTTTTGCTTCAGGCTGAGAAAGAAAGGAAACAGTGTTTGAAAACTTGAACTCATTATGCAGAAGAGGTGCAGCACCCCTTGATTAAATACTGCTAGAATAATTAAGTCATTACTACCTTGACTGAATGTTATGATTTTTCCTTCAAACACTGAAGAAATCTAACTCTTACCTGTGAGCACCAAATCAAACATGAACATAGTTTTTGAATATTTTGGGGATTTCCATATGCCCTGTAAAAGATGTAATAAAATGTGTTTTCAAGCAGGTGTTACCAGTTGCCCTTTAGCAAAATGAATTTTCTTTCCTACTGTAACTGATTTTTTGAACTTGCCATGATTTCAAATATATCAAGATGCAGGACTAGATTTCTTTTCCTACTCCTTGTTCCATTTTATTCCATATTCTGTTGCAAGTTCTTTATTTTCATTTTGCGTGCTATTTGTACTACCACATGCATAATTTTTTTGGATCACAAAAAGAGATGATGAAGAAGAAACACCTTGCTGACCTGGTCTGAATTTTATGTGTATGTGTGGTGATCATTGGGTGCTGAGCTTGAGGAGTGGCAAAGGATTGAGAGAAAACAAAATATAAAATACACTTTGGTACCCTTCATAAGCCACACATTTTCAACCCATCATTGTGGGTCAAACAAATTTCCTGTGGCCGCAAGGCAAGTAATGAGCTGATGGTATGAAGTTAAAAGCAGTTCAGTCATTAAAAAAAACTACAATTCTGCAAGTGCTGCCTCTATGTGTTGAGGCACCTTTAATAAGTGGAATTATCCTTTATTTGATATTGTTCAGGAGTTTTGAATTTGGTGTAACCTATGAAATTTTTGAGTGTTAACATGATTTGAACTTCACTACAAATTATGGAATAATAATGATATTGACTGGAACACAACACAGAAATTCAATCTGTCTGTGTTTCATAGAAGTGTTTACAGATAACTCAGTGTCACTATGCTGTCATCCAAACTATTCCCAGTCTGAGTTTTGTTCCTTGGAGAAATGCTTACATGCATGGGGGTCAAGTCAACAGTTTTATGATTTACTTCCTTTCACAGCAGTAAAACCGTATTTATAAACTCGACAGTACATCTGGCTTCTAATTTATCATTCTTCAGGTACATAAACACAGGGCTTTAACCTAGTAAAAATATTGTTTTGCCTAAGGGAAAAGTCCTGAACCCAGTCCCTGAAGAAATTCCTATGCTTCTGCCTCTGTGATTAAATAGTAAATAGAGACTGGGTTGTTTTGGAATTTCTCCTGTGTTTATTTGTCCACTCTTGGATTTTGTCTGAAATAAGAGGGTGGGGCTGATGGAGGGAAGATTGCTGTACAAACACTGATAGATTTATCTACTGATACAAAAGATATCTAAGATGATGTTTGGAATCTCTGTAGAAAGAAGAAAATACAGGCACAAAATCTTTGATGTACAAAAAGATTTTTATTTTAGGTTAAACACTATTCCACATATGGTAAGGGAGAAATTAATATTCTTCCTCATTGCTAAGGGTTTTTTCAGTGAGTTGAAATTCATTTTACAGACAATTTCAAGCTCAAAACGACAAGATATACCTCACATTTCTGAAGGTGCTTCTTTTGTGGGAAAAATCCTCCATGAGTCATTGACTCGGACAGTCTCTGTGAGTTGTCATCCTCTTGGATGTTCAACATTAATTAGTGCGTGGTTGGTCTGGCTAATTAGGGTCTTTGTCTTCCACATTTTCCACAACACTAAGCTGTGGCCAGAATCAGTTGGCTTGTTTTGGTTTGGGGTTTTGGGGGTTGTTTGTTGTTTTGACTGGTGTTTTATTAGGTTTTTTTTTTTTTAATTTTTTTCCTTTTTTTATTTCTGTTCCAAATTTGCAAATATATGTAGGTTGACTTTATTAGGGGTAGAAGATTGAACTATGTTAAGAGAATGAGAAAAACCTTGCCACATGTCAGCCTTGATTTCATTGGAGACAATGTTGATATGAATCCAGAATGTAAGTATATTCTATGGCAATCATGTTTTATGCTGTTTTTTTTTTTTTCTTTCTTCCCAATTCAAGGCAAAGGTTCTGACAGAAAGGTAAACCTCTTGCTCTGAGTTAGATTATTTTAAGCTACCAACACTGATGAATTTAAAAACTGATTTACTAGCAGTTCTTCCAAAGTTATTACAAAAAGATGACCCAAGGTTTCTGAGACTGAATTTCCTGTCTTTGCATCTTACAGACATTATACTCCCTTTTTTTTCTGCTCATTTGTCACCAGCTAGACCTGCTTTACTTGCAGTGCCTGTAATCTGGTAACATTGCAGGGTTACAGAAACAGGATGTAAAACTGAAGTAAAATATTTCTGGTATAAATAGCTTGAAGCTCCTTTTCCCCTCTTCTTACTATCACTGCTTGGCCTAAGACATTCTGCAGGCTTTCAATCTTTGTTGGATTTCACCAGGACAGAATATTTCTGCTGGAAAGCCCCTATTTTCTATACTTTGTCTCTTTTCTGAGGTTACAGGTTACAACAATTTTCAGTCCAAATCTCTGAAAGGAAAACCCACTATATGGCTTAAAATTGAAGGAATATCTTCTACAGGAACATAATGGAAAATCAATCGTTTTGCTGAAAAGGCCAAGGCTTTATGCTAGGCTTGTGCCAGATTTTCATATATTCCTTTCTATATGTTTGTTCATATTGTCCTTTCTAGGTCTTCAAGCAATTAGTTTTTATTTGCATGCATCATTTCACTTTTTTGCTCCCAGGATACAGTCCTTGCTTTCTGGCTGTCCTATGAATTTTTTCCCCTCAACATTCCATTTGGGCTTTTCACTCATTTTGTTCTGGCTTCTATTTGAATTCCATATCCTCAGGGTTTTCTTTTTTTTTTTTTTCTTCCATATTTTCTCCCCCTTTCTAGATGTTTAGTTACTGACAGGTTGTATTACTAATCTGAACAATGACACCGGTAACTTATGTGTCTTTCCTTCAATGAACATTGCTTTTTTTATTGCCCTTTATATTTATTATTCATTGATTGTTTTGAATTTGGTTCTTCATTCTCAAAAATTTCTATGTAAAGGAAGAAGCAGCAAAAAACATTACCTGGTTACAATTATTGATTGGTTTTTAATTTTGTTAGGACTGATTTTGGCATTTTGTAATTAGAGATCAAGTTCTTCAGAAATTGATATGACTGGGGAATCATGTTGTATTCAGAGGCAAACTGCAGAAAAGGATAATTGGAAAACCCTAAAATATATTAAAGGACTTGTTTTTAAAATTAGTTGTTTCCTTTCAATAGCTGTATTTTGTTGTAATTTGTGCAGTCTTTCACATTAATATATTTCATTAATTCAAACTATTTTTCACCACAGTAATCTGAATCAAATAATGATCTATGCGGTTTTTGTGTAGTTTTAACTATTTTAATAAAAATATTTAAATAAAAATATGATATATATATATAGTACTGTCTTTCTATTTAAGCAAATATTTACCAATCTAATAAAATGTTATTTATTGAATTATATGATGTTTAATAACAAATATTTAGAAATTATGTGAGAAATAATAGTGATTATGTTAGTTTTCCACTCACTTGAAGTAATTCTCTGTATGTGAGTAGTTATTCCCTTTAGACATTCATGCGTATAAATAATTGCAATATAAAATTTCTGGCTTGCATTTTTGCACTTAGGGGATTTGCTCTAGGAAATATTTGGCCTTGGGTGAGCAGCTCTCTGTTCTCTGTGGGATTGCCCTGTCCTATCAGTGCACACGTATGTTAGTATTTGCAGAATTAGAAGGGTATTTTTTAATTGTAAACTTTTAAATACGTTAATGTCTTACTCAAACTAAGATTTCCAAGGGTTGGGCTACAAGCAGAAATGAAGAAAAAAATATGATCAAGAGTTTATAAAAACCTAAAAGTTTTTTTAAATTGTTCCCAGTAGTGAATGAATTTACTGATACTCTTTTAGTGACAATTAGTAAAATCAGTGAGTTATGAATTGTTGAGGAAGTAAGGGAATACAAAAAATACAAAATATAGAGAGTGATTTTTTTCTCTCCATATATACTCTTTTCTTTAAGTATTTAGTTATTTAATTTCAGGGTTTTATTTAACTTCAGAAGGGTTCACGTCCTTTGACCTAGACAGTCCTCTCAACACCAGCTGGAACCAAGAGATGCAGGACAAATAGGCATGAAAAGAACAAAGAATTGGATGCAAGGTGAGAACAGGACATTCTGGTACTATATTTGGGCTGTAAAATATCTTTTGAAAGTAGAAACCTGATGTTCAAATACAGCAAAATTTTTCAAGATGAAGCTTCCTGATATATGAAGTTATTTTTTTATTTCTTTGAAAACTAGCTCATGACATTAAGTGCTACTTGAAGTATTTTTTGGTTGATAAAGAATGTGATCTATTAAGTACAATATACTTTTCCAATTATTTGTTCTGAGGATCTATTTAATGAATATCAGGACATAGACTACTGATCTCATCTTTGTGCTGCACTTGATCCTCTGTTTCCATCAATATTTCTCATGAACTGTAGCACTAGACAGGATAGAGGGATCAATATCATTACATTTACAATCAAGAAGTTAACAGTTATTGGTGTAAATTAAGTGATCATGACCTGGCTCAATTATGTTTGTGGCAAAATATCTATTTTTCTCATCTTAACTTCTACAATTATTGGGAATAGAAACACTCTGATGTGTAGTCATGTACAAATTAAAAGTGACTTTGATAAACCCCAAACATAGACAAATTAGCCTTAGAGATCGTATAAGAAGGGGACAAGACTTCCTTCTGTTATATTGATAGCTATTGGATTGATACTCAGTTTCGACTATTGGCAATAGTCTGACCAAAAAAAAAAAAAAAAACCCAAACAAACAAACCATGCCTTATTTAAAAAAAAAGAATTATTCTTGAATTTTTCAGTAAAATTGCATTCTAAGAGAGTTTATTACTGAGACTTTAGGTAATTTCTCGTTGTTTTTATTAATTTAAAATTGTTGACAAAAATATGGTCAGCTTTTGATTTTTGAGTTTTTAAAGGGGCTGGTGATAGTGCTATTTGTTTTGAGTCTGAACTACAGTGTGTTTACTGGCATTCTGTGTGTGCATTATACTGTGTGTGCAACTGTTAGCTAAAATGGGCTTAATTTAGGGGGCTGAGGTGGTGTCTGCACACACAAAAAGCCCACTTTGGCGTTCCTTTGCTTATTAATTTACTGGTAAATTGTAGTCTACATCCATTTTCAAGAGAGGAATTATCTCTTATGTTTGACATAGTAAATTCACCAAAAAAACCCCATAGTAGGCATATATTTGTCAAGCTGACCATCACTTTTTATTATTTCCTTGTCTGCTAAGGTTTCAGGTAGAATTAACAAACTTAGCCTGGTGTCACAGTGTGTCTGGTCAGCAGCTTTAGAAAATTTATCTTCATATGGATAAGGGTAAGGTTACCTGTAACTTAAAAAATAGTTAGAGCTAAATACAGAAATATTTAAAAGAACGTACAAACCTGTTAAATAACTAGACACAGCAGTATGAGTTAAAACTCCATCAGGATAATTCAGTTTGCCCTCTGATGGTTGTATTCACAGGTAGAGCTAAAAAGCCTATAGCTTTTACATTACATTAAATTGCTAAATGCCCCCAGACATGCTAAGGCAGAAAACACTGATGAATTGTAAATGCTGTGCATTTATCTCATTCCAGATCACAATTTTTGTCTTTTTTCTTCTCTCCTACATTTTCCTTGGTCAAAAAATTGCTTGAATTCTGACAGAAGTTAAAATAAAATTGAGCATATTAGCATGTTAATATTACATGTTAATGCATATTAGAGAAAGGCCTTTTCAGTAAAGTGGTGATAACAGACACATTTTTAGAGAGTAGTCTGCTGGGTTGAAGTACAGCAGCTTTGTGTTTGCCAGCTTGGGGACCATAGGAATTACAAATGGTATGTAGGGGTTCTTCTGCATATCCTTAGTACATCAGTTCAAACGGAGTTACTGTCTCTTTAGAGCATTTTTAAATGTTGTATTTTATTCCTAATATCTTCATTTTTTATTATTACAGAAAACAGAATAATTAATACACTACATGAATTCCATTATTCCAGATGCCTCCTGTGCTTGAAAACTATTTCTGTGTGAGAAATTTGAACACATTGATTAGAAAGGGTTTTAGGAGCTGTACAATGTTAGACACCATAGATTCCTCCTTTTTCCAGAGACTCCTACATAGTTTCACCTCTGTGGCTTTATCTCTCCCCATGCCTCACACAGGAATCAAGAAAGGTAAATCACAGTTGCCCATTTAGGATATTAAATACAATGTCACATTATTTTAATCTGGCATTCCAAACATTTAGGATTCAATGAAGCAGGAAAATAAAATATTTCTTAGTCAACGTGCTTCAGTCATGGTGTTCACCTGCAGTAATCTTATGGGACAGCTAATCAGAGACTGCTTCAGATTTACTGGTTTTGTGGGTATGAGACAAATTGTCTGATGGTCACTGCTGCAAATGTTCTGGTCCTTACTTAACCTGTATCTTTCCCTGGAGATGTCTTTCATCTATTCTTTGAGAGTCGGTGCTTTGTCATCTTTTGCCAGAAGGTCCATGAACAAAGATTGAGATTCTGCTGGTTTCTCTTCCTCCTTTCTTCCCACCTTCTCCTGTGTGATTTTTTTTTAATGTTACTGTTACATCTGTAAAGAATAACTTGCAGAAATATATTTGAATCTGCTATTTTTTTGTAATCCATCAGAAAAAATATTCTGTGAAATAAATATATTTTTATAAATTCAGATTTTATCTTTTTATGTTTTCTTACTCACTGAAAGTTCTATGATTTTTATGGAGTAGGGTTATTTTGGGTTTTGTTTGTTTTGTATTTTAGTAACACACCCCAAGTCAAACAATTTTAAAACAAACAAGCGAATAAAGCCCTTTTCCAGCCTTAAATTAGGTAATGGTACCAGAACTAGAAATTCTTCAAAATCATTGGAAAAAATATTTTAATTTTTTCTTAATAGAAAAAAAATAAGAGGAAGTGGTTTGATATCCTGATAATTTTCATGGCTATTAAGCAGATATTTTTCCTACCAAGAAAAATGAGAATATCTAATAGAGAATGTGAGACAGAAAAATGGTTAGCCTGTAAGAGTAGGTTGGCAATCTCCTTAGGTTATTGCTCTGTGCCAGTAAAGAAAAAACAAAAAGTCATCTTATTCAACCAAAAAGGAAATGGATTTTCAAGTCCTGATGGTAACCCCATGTTGCTCTCATAATTATAATGAACATAGTTTGACATATAATCAAAAAAAAGAGGGTGTTGAAATATGAAGGTGGAAAGTTCTCAGACCAATGCACATATCCCAGTATAGGGTGAGATCATAAGTTAAACTCCAGAATTAAACTTCACTTCATGCAGACCAATGAACACTTACCGTTGTTGTTTGACCATTAATTCATAATATGATTTTTACAGACATATCAAACCTGCTCTTTAACTACTTTGATTAAATTGTGATGGAAATAAATGATCCAAATAAAATTAGTAGATTTGAGGACTGCTGGATCATGCTGTATGATGGGTTTTACATAATTCAATCCTTAATGTGTATCCAATATGCTTAAATCGTATTTCTAATTTTCCTTTAAATAGTTTGCATTACTAATTTTCTTCTAAGAGATTTCTGCCAATCAGGTTAAATACTTTCTGCAAACTGCTTACATTTCCATCAAAGTATACTTGTTATACTAAATCCCCACATTCTGTTCTAGTTCCATTTTAGCTACTTTATTATTGTTTTTTTAAAATCTTTCCTCCCACAGTGTGTTAGTAACTTCTTATTGATGGGTATCCAGGAAGCTGAATGCAATATTTATTTTTGAAATATATTCATTGAATCAGTGCAGACCTAGATGGTACCTAAAAAGGCAAATTTCAGGTTTTGATAACTCAGTTCTGACAGTCTTGCTATGAGGGACAGTGCACACCAAACCAAGAGCACTGCTAAGTTCCTCTTGAATTCCACTCTGCAAATATTCCTTTCCAATGTTTTGTTTTCCAGGCATCAAGAAGTGTCAAGTAAACAGTTGAGTCACAAGAGAATAAATTGTCTTTGGACAGTATACTTGCATTGGAAATGTAGTGTAAGGAACATTCTTTTTCTCTTGCATCCTTATTAATGTGTGCATTATGTTGGTGTACGGTAACTCATTATCCTGGGTAAACACTATATTGGGATAATAAGAACATTGTGAATGCTTTAAAAACATTCTTTACATCTCATTCAAGGAAGCATTAAGATATTTCAGCTTTGACAAGCAGCATTTTCCTCTTGGGAACACCACTTTTGAAAGAAAGACAGCTCAGCTAGTTTGTCCACTACAGTAATTTAGGGCTAACATAATATATTAATTCAAAATAGCAGCACTAAGAGAATTTATAATTTTCAGGCAGGTCTTCATTCTGCTTAGAGTTCACAATGTGTGTTCAGAATGCAAAATGTGCAAACAAAGGAATGCAGGTTGTGTTTTTTTTTTTACACTAAAGTGCCTAAGAAGAAGAGAAGGTGTTGACCCACTATTCATTCCTTATTTAAATTCTCCTTAGTCAAGCAACATTCCCTTTTGAAATTCATCACCTGACTTCCATTGAACTTTTGATAAAAGAACTGCTGTATTTGTTCACAATGGAGAATTCTTTTTTCTTTCTTTCCTCACACTTTCTAAAATGAGCTTTATGTGTGTTATATCATGATATTACATATGTGCTATCGATTATGTTTACTGCAATTTCCCAACAGCAGCTTTCACCATGTAATTTCCTATTCATCCTTTCAGCTGGTGAAGAACCTTTTAGAGACTTATAAATATGAATTTTGTGGCAATTTTAGAAAATTTCAGGCGCCAACTTGAACTCCAAGACTCCTCCTCAGTAACAGTTTCCCTGATCCTGCATATCTTAAATAGCACTGGTAGGAGTTGGTCTGTAATGTAACCACGGAGTTATTTTGTCCTCTGTCTCTTAGACTTTGCTTTCAGTGACTTAAAGTGGAGTTGTGTCACAGTAAATGGGAACAGAATTGTACCACAGAGGACCCAAATTCTTTCCTGCTTGTTTCAATCATGTCAATCGTAGAGATCTTGTACAGACAGAATTAATGCAATTATTGTTCCTTTTGACTTCTGCCTTCTTATTTTAAATGGATGTGATGTTCCCCTTGTGTTCTGGTGAGATTTTGTTAGACAGTTTTCTTCAGTTTATTTTGGGTTAGTGACTTTTTTCCCTTTGGGTTTTTTAACCCTATCTCCTAGAGGCCTTTACTTTCATGGAGCTTTATCATTTAAAACACATAAAAAGCCTTTCCTTTTATTTTTGACAACATTCACTTTAAAATAAAATTCAAAAGCATGAGGTTAAATTATTTCAGTTTCTTTCTCTGTAAACTTTATTGGTAATTTGTCAGAGGTCTGCCTCATTCTTTGTTTGAGTTCTTGTCCATTCAGTTGCATCTCTATCCACAACTGTTTCCAATCAGCTCTTATGCAAGGATTTAAAGTGCTGCTCTCTATAATATAAAGGTAAGGGTTTAATGGAAATTATTTTAGCACGTGCTAGTGTTAAATAACTTACCCTTGCTTTTCAGAATCCAGGAATTATGACGTTTTTTAGTGCTCAAAAGGCACATTTAGCTAGCTGGCCACTTAGTTCCATTGTAGCAAATGCAGAAAAAAATAATTAAGAGGTCTGTTAGGACTATGACCTGTGCAATGCTCACCAGGAAGACAAAAGTGCTAGGGCTTCTGCTGAGTAGATATTCAGAAGGTCCAATGAAAAATCTGTTGGCTTCTTGGGAACACAATGATTCCTGGTGTCCATCAGCCTCTTAGCTGTGGTTTGTTTGTTTTGGATGTCTTTGCAGATGTTGTTTGGTTGGGATTTTTGGGGTGATATATAGTTATTTTTTTAGCTTGCTTGCTGCTTCCACTTTTGAGTGGTTTAGTGCTGGGTTGTTGGTTTTTGTTCTTGTATCTAACTTTGCATAAGAAAATAATAATTTGAAGAGTTCCTGTTCGCTAGACCAGCCACCGAAACAGCTTCAGCCAATTAAATATGAAACATAATAAAGAATTACTTCAAGAAATCAATTAACTGCAGCTGGTTTGTTCTTGGGCAAGTGTCAGCTACTAAGCTTATTTTCTATTTCAAGCTATCTCATATTTGCCTTCTATGTTGTCTCCTGTCTTGCTGTTTGGGAAATACCAGCCCCTGGAACAAACAAACTAAACTCTTGATCTTACACAAGAACATGTTACTAGATTTTCAAAAGTGATAGGTGTTTTTACTCCATTTCATTAGTCTGCCCTTTAAGTCACAATGTCTAATGCTCACAACAAGGGAGCCAAGCCCTTACTGTGAGAAGTAACAAAACTTGTGAGAGAAAGTAGATTTATTCATATGAGCCCTGTAGCCACATAAAATTTATGGCTTTGGAAATTCTAGTTAGGGCTAGATGCATTCAGTTTTCTTGGTAGCCCTATTTAGTGTGCTTTGTTTCCCTCAACATGAAAAACAAGGTCATCATTCTGATGTGCTTTCGAAGAGTATAATCATTGGTATGTGGTTTTGAATTGCAATGTATGTAACTTAGAGTACAATTTAAATCAAATTCTGATACATTGCAATAGTTATTTCTGTTGCCTGCTGTCTTTCCCCTGCCAATCTTTCTGAATAAGATTCTAGACAAAATTAAGTCTCGATCTGTAGTATTGGGAAGTGTTGGTACATTACAGAGAGTCGCAAAATATCCTTCCAGTTGTCTACTTTTGGTTTTACAGATGTTGAAATTTAGATGTTTGTTAATTGTTAACTAATAAAAGCATCATTACTATGAATTTAAATGTGTAGGGAGGGACATGTCTGATATTATGGTTTAGATTTTTAATGTTTAATTAAATCTACTTTAGTCAGCTGGGGTCTATTTAATGTGTGCTTTGCCTCTCACAACTTCTGTGATTCTGGTAGTTATTCTGTATGGTTTTAGAATAGTAGCTTTAAGATTATAGTTATTTAAGTTGAAATTTATCTTGATTCTAAGTCTTTCATGTTTTAGTAGAATCGGCAATAGAAATAAAAATTTTAATCTAGGAGACCTCTCTGGTGGCCTTTTTTCTAGTATATCAAAGATATAGTTTGATGAATTTGTAATCATTTATTGCAGATAGGTCTTATGAGAGACTTCACCTTCATATAGTTATATTTCGTGTTAACATAAGCACTTTAATTTAAAATCAAAATAATTTTATTTTCTGACTGCATTCTTGGTTTGCAGATAGAGACAATACTTGAAGCATATGATCTGGACTACTCTTGATTCCTAAATATATAGGTTTTGGTGTCCACTTTTGGTGCTGGACAAGTTTTTCAACAGAGACTTTTGAGGAGTACACTATGTATTTTCCTAAACAAGTTAAGGAAAAGAGAGAGAATTCTTAATGGTGTTTTTTTTGGTGTTTCTTTTCTCTTCTGTTCATATAAATAGTAAGCTTTTTGTGCTATCCTATTTTAGGGGGGTTTTTAGCAGCTTTCATAATAATATTACAGGTTTTAGAGTTTATAGGGAAACTGTAATTTGCTGAGTGATTGCCTAAGTAAAATTGGGCTGGTTTTCTTTTAAATTCTTCATGTGAGTGGGTACACATTTATTTTGAAATTCACTAAAAGTATAATGAATGAGAGTTGTGGATAAAAATTAAACAGGGATGAAAGAAATTGTGATTCTAAAGATTTTCATGAAAACCTAAGAACTTTTTTTCAAAGATCACTGCATCTTTTCAGTTTTTCCTTTAAAATAATTAATTTCAAAGCACCAGAAAAGAAGAAAAAAGAAAAACAACAAAACCCTTCACAACTAAAAGCTTCTTTGTATCTTTGCATGTATTTAGGCAGCTGTAGATTTTCTCAAACACAAATGCAACAAGAGGTTTACCAGGCCCAAGAAATCCTACAGATGGAAATTATTTTCCTTTTTGGACAATAAAATGCTGCATGCTCAACACTTCAGTCTAACTGTGTATGAAAGGGCATGGGCTTAGATCTTCGATTAGTGCCTATTATCTCCTAAAGTTTTCCATTTATTGGGAAAATGGCTTTGAAACCTGAAGGGAATAACTTCAATCAAACTCCGCACTTTGTATTCTCAGATGAGGGCATTGAAGCTTCCTCAGAAGGAATATGATTACTTGTTATTTAGCTTTTGAAAGTATTTTTGAGTCCTGGACAGAACAGTATGACAAAATTTCTTAGCAAAACCTTGAATAATTTCTTGTACCTTTAGGTACAGCAGAATCATTATTCACTTTGTTTAACAGAACATGCTGGTAGTGACAATTTGATGTGTTCCACATGCTTTAATGTAAAAAATAAAAAGATTTGAGGATATCTAAAATATTATAGAAATAGACAGATTTAGAAAAATATTCAAGCTTTTTTTTTACTTATGCATTTTATTTAAAAAAATCTGGCTTTTTCAAGGTGCTACCTTTAGAGTTTCTAAAGTAACAGACAGGGATACTCTCTTAAACAGCAGTCAGACACATTTTGCACGTAAAGACTTCGACTAAAAATTTTGTGCAAACATTTAATTGATAATTATTATTATTAATAATAATCCCTAATATTAAAAATAATAATGTACTTTATTTGCTCAATGGATGCATTTATTTTTTTAATATGATAGAAGATATTAGCAAGTTAATATCGTCCCACTGTGGTAGAAAGTGAGTGAAAATTAATGAAGATAATAGGCTTTACTTGGATAATTTCAATGTTGTCATAACTTTACCTGCCCTGTTTTATGACTGCCTTATTGTCTGTAGTGAAATTATTCTCTTAGCTCTGTCAGAAATACTTTTATATAACAGATAAAAGGGATCAAATTACATAAATTAAGTATTTTTGCACATTATTGTTTTCATTAATTGCTTATGCATGTTGAGGGTTTGTTGGGGGGGGTTTTTGTTTGTTTATTTAGATTTTTTTATGTGGCTCACCTAATGCTGGCAGAAGTAGGAGAGGAATATTTTTATTTTTCTAGGTACATGCTGGATGCCTACATTCCAATAGAAATTTCTGCTTGCGGTTCTGCTGATTCCTCATTTTTGAATGTGTGGACTGTGTGACTGTAGAGAGAACTGAAGATCCCAAAACAGGAATTGAAACTTTCTCCTTTCTTAGATGATTGAGTCCTCAGGGACACACCTCTGAAGGGTACCAAATTTTTCTGTCTTCAGTAGAACATGGTAGTAAATATGACAACAATGTCTCCCTAAATATTTCTTCACAGGAATATTGAAGGACTCTACCAAAGATACCAGTAGGCGGTGAAAGATTCAAATTATGATCTTAAGAAAATGCATAATAAATACCTCAGACAACACTGCCTTCATGAAATGTCATCTTCAGACAAGATTAACCAAAAGGAGAAAAACCCTGAACTGGTCAACCCATGAAAGCCACTCACTCACCCTCACTTGCCACAGCTGGGTAGAAGAGGAAAGAATATGTGAAGGGTTCGTGAGATAAGGACTGGAAGAAAACACTCCAAGGGCAAAACAGACTCATTGTAGAGACATAAAGTGAGTTTATTACTAACACAATCAGAGGAGGAGTAGAATGAGAAGTAAAATAAGCCCTTAAAACACCTTTTCATCACCCAGCCCCTCCCTCCTTCCCACCAACAGTGTAGGAAGGCAGGGAATGGGGGTTTATTACCCAAGGTTTTCTTCACTATTCAGAGAGAGGAGTCCTTCCCTTGTGAGACCATGCGATCCCTTCCCGCAGGAGATAGTTCTCCATTAACTTCTCCAGCATGATTCCAATCTCACAAGCAGCAATCCTCCCAAAACCTCTGCAATATGAGTCCATCCCATAAGCAGACTTTCCTCCCAAAATGCTGCAGTGTGTGTCACTCTTCCACAGTGTGCAGTCCTCCAAGGACAGGCTTCTCCAGCCTGTGACCAGGGGCTCTCTCTCTCCATCAGATCTCCCACTGGATCTCAGCCTCTTCCAGGCAGCCACTTGCTCCAGCATGGGCACCTTCCCCACGGGCTGTGGGTGGATCTCTGCATCCCCCGTGGATCCCCACGGGCTGTGGGTGGATCTCTGCATCCCCCGTGGATCCCCTCGGGCTGTGGGTTGATCTCTGCATCCCCCGTGGATCCCCACGGGCTGTGGGTGGATCTCTGCATCCCCCCTGGATCCCCACGGGCTGCAGTGGCAGCTGCTTCACCATGGTCATCACCACAGCCTGCAGAGGAATCTCAGCTCTGGTGCCTGGAGCATCTCCTCCATCTCCTTCTCCAGTGACCTTGGTGTCTCCATGTTGTTTCTCTCACATGTTTTCAGCTTCTCATCTTCTCCGGCTGGCATTAAAACTGCATGGTTTTTGTTTTGATTTTCTTCTTAAATATGTTATCACAGAGGCATTGCCAGTCTCTCTCATTGGCCCAGTTTTGGCCAGGGAATGTCCATCTTCAAAGCCATCAGAGACTGGCTCTGCTGGACATGGTGGAAGCTTCCAGCAGCTTCTCACGTCTGTGCTCCCTACTCCCTCCCTGCCTCACGCTACCAAAAACCAGGTCAGGCAAAACCAACAGAATTTTCCACCATCTAATAGATAATTTAGACAAAAAAAAATCATTTAGACAAAAAAAAAAAAATTAAAATGCCAACGGGAAATTGGTTTTTGTGGAAAATTCTTTTTAGTAATCAAAAAAGCTCTTTGAATAGAAAATTCTCTGCTAACTCTCTGGGGCAGGTTGTTAAAGCTTTCTTGGGTTTGATGTTGTATTAGTTCAATAAAAAACCAGTAATATCGACATATCTACCACATTTTTCTGTGTGACATAAAATGCTCCCTTAACACTTGAATCAAGTAACATCTCTACTGCTGGTAGTAGCCAGGTCTGCCAGAAAGCACATGTTTTTCTATTTAGCTTGCTAGGCATATTTGCTTTTCCTTCAGCTCTTCTTTTCTGAATGACATGCCAGCATTTCTTAGTTCCATCACATCCTTATGCTTGCTTTCAGTATTCATTTTTTTCTAGTGCCAAATTTTTTGCCAAATGTTCTGTTGCTTCTGTGGATGTGTTTGCAGCAGGCTCCCTCTGAGTGTCTATGTTTCATATTTGAACAGCTCATCAGCAGACATATCAATTCTCTTGCTGGGAATTTGTTTTCTTCCTCAAAGAGATCTCTGCAGCTTGATGTTGACAGCTTTTGTCTTCCCCTGAGGCAATTTTCTTTAGGGTCTCTGGGTAGTCTGTCATCTGCTTTTGTAGAAATAAAAAGGCAAACAACTATGCTAATTATTTCAAATATGGCTCGTATGTAAAAATTGCTTCAAGTGGCAAAAACCTTGATTTGACCCTTTTTTCTGGACATAAACATTCCGACTGTGTATGCCTCTTTATACCTTGAAACTATGTTTCTTTTAAAAAAATTAAATTGTGAAAATTGTAATATATACTCTTCTGAGCACTTTATAAATCTTGCAGCATCTGTTGCATTGAAATACTCCTTTAACCATGCTGAAAATAGAAATATTTCCTCTTTTATTCCCTTGTCTTCTTCTGCATCTCCTACCAGATAAGTGACAAAGCCAGGCATGGGAGGGAGGGAGGGGGCGAGGAGGATCCTGAGCGCGCGGAGAGCCCCGGATCTCTCTCTGCTCACAGATCAGCAGAGAAAGCTCCGTGACAGAGCGCGGGTGGGACCGGGGGAAGTGCGAGCAAGAGTTTGACTTCCCGGCGACACTGGGGGAGGTGTGATGTGGCAGGTGGCAATGTAGCACTCTTGTGGAGACCAGTCAGGAGTAATGGGCTGGAAAATCCAAGGTCACCAGTGCAGTATCATCCTGGTGCTTGCTATTGGTGTTGCATAAAGCACTGGCTCAGATTATTTAAAGCACAATTGGAGCAGGGAAAGAAAAAGGTGGAGGGGGGGCGCCCCCCAACATGATGCAGCACAGTGTTCTTTCCAGAGACTCTGTTTTTTAGGTGAGATTTATTTTATTTTTATTTTAAAGGCAGATGCTCATTTGGTCTTTCATTTGATGGCTGGGCACTGTTATACATGGCAACTGTCACCTTTTCCTGAATTCATGCAGGCTTTGGTCCTGGCTAATGTGGAATCCAGCCCAGCTTCAGTTAAACTATTTAGAGGAGTTGTTAATTTTTTTCTCCAACTTAAATTTAGAAGCAAAGTTCTTTTTTTCCAAGTGAGATTGAAAATGATAACCAAGTATTAGGAGCAAGTACTGCCCAGAGTTTGTTGACAACCAGCACTAGGTGGCCCTGCTTGAGCACAGGATTTGGACCAGATGACATCTAGATGTCCCATCTAACCTCAATCATTCTATGAAGTTTGAAATCCCAAATGATTGAAGGAACCTTTTTTACTGACTAAATCTTTTTCTTCCATTTGAGCACAGTGAACTGCATCCTCTTAACTTGCTCCCACACTCTTGTGTAGGCTCAAATGTCACTGCAGCATGTTATGTTAGCGTGTTTCTGGAGACTGATGTAGGATGTCAGACTAAAAAGAGGAAAGTGATCTTTGCTGCAGAACAGTATTTTTGCTTTTTCAGTTCAAGAGCTAATCAAACATTTTCCAAATTTTACTTTAACTATAATGGGAGATATTTGCAAATTCTAGCAGAAGATTATATAAACCATAGTCCTATCTGCAGCTCAGAATATGGTTTTGTTTGGGTTGTGTTTTTTGGGCCTTTTTTTTTTTTTTTTTAGCTTGATCAGTTTTATCTTCTTATAGGAAGACAAAAAGAAAACAAGGACTGATTTTGCAGTAGAGATGTCAAAATAATTGTTTCTAGTTTGCACATATGTGGATTTTGAGGGCCAAGGAGTACTGGTTTCAGACTAAATCTGAGAAATCACACATCTGAATTCTCTGACAAATAAGAACTTTCTGCTCCTTTAGATTTTTTGTTGAAACTGAGGTTCTTGTCAGCATCCCAGATGATACTAGCAATGAAACTGCCAACATTGTCAACTCCATTGGGCTAACTGCCTGTTTCTCTCAAGGACTCGAGATGCAGGACAGCCCTGCTCGCAGACTCCCTGGGGCTATTGCTCTGCAGCTTCAGGAGTCTCTGGCTCTGAGGGAGACTTAATCATGTCTGACTTAAACCAAAAGGTACCGTTTCTCTGGCCCTTGGGCAGGTACATCAGGAATCCAGGTAAAAGATTAAAAAAAACCTTGATGATGCCCAGTATATTTAAAACACAATGTTTAGCGATCAGCTTTTCTTTGAAGAACTTGACTTCATACAAATATCCCTGACTAGTTCTACCTCTCAAACAAGATCAGACATATCTGGTAGGGACTGTGAAGCACAAGATGTGTAATAGTTGTGTGTAGTAAGAGAGGAGATAAGATGCCCAAGCCTATCATACAGGTGTGTTTTAACATTTCAAATCATATCAATTCAGCATGGTAGATATTTGAAGCACAGATACCCAGTCTACATTTTGAAGTCTATGCAATTGAAACATAATTTTCTTCTGTTTGAGAGACCTTTTTGTCTTGACTTTTCGTCATCTTCTACTATGACTCAGGGAGGGCACCATGAGCTCACTGTATCATTCTATCTTTTATGTTTGCCTCTGTTTTTCCTTATTCTCACCTGAATCCATGCACTCAGAAGTTGAGATAAATTTTTCCCATAAAGCATCTGTTTGGATCAAAGGATATTTAAAAAATTTCATCCTCCCCCTGTATTATGCAGCCTACTAGCCTCACCACTTCCTCTTTTTGAGTGTATTCCATTCATGTCTTTTACCCCCACATTCATCCTGCAGTCTTCATTGTCTCTCTTATCCTTTTCAGAATTCTCTGGCTTATAACCTGTAAGTTTCCAGAAACAAATTCCTACCAGCTACATTTTCCTGTTCTCCCATCTCCAGTACCTGAAAACAGATTATTCTAAGAGGCATTCTTTAAAGAAATTGAGAATAATAACTGCTCTGTAAGTTAGCACAGTTTTCTTGAGGAGGTTCAGAGTACTGCTACTGAATTTTGAGACACAGCATGTGCTTAACCTATGCTATCTGTGTGTTGTCTTGGCTGAATGTGCCATTTAGCATAATCATGTATATTTAAAATTAAAAAATAAGAATTTTATTTCTTTAGCAGAAAATTAGAGAAGCTGAGACAGCTCGTTTGGCATGACAGCATTCCATTGAGGTCATTTTCAGAGACTGCATCTTTGGTAAGTATTCCTGCAGCAGTGTGGGGGGGGGTGCTTTTAATGCACAGTGCTGCATTTTAATAACAAATTGAGATGGCTATTAAGATATAGCATTGTACATTAACATCACTGCTGCTCAGACGCGGCTGGTGGCTGCTCCTCAGCTGACAGCTCCCTGCATTCTGCTTCATAGCAGTGCTTAGCAGCTTCTCTGATCTCCAGAAAGAGAAATAAAAATCATTATCTAGTTAATATTTCACACTGTGTTGGGCATACAGATCCCAGGGGAAGAAGCAGGGGAGTAGTGAAGCTGCGCACAGGGACTGCGAGGCAGAGGAGGAAAGAGTGTGAGAGAGGAAATCCCAATGTGAAATGATCATTTCTTGGTTTTCATCAGGCAGACTCACTTTGGCTCAGAGAAAATGCGGTTCACAAACCCTGGGATTTGGGATAGAGTGCTTAGGGGGGGACTGTGTAGCAGAAGTAGCTTCTCTAGCTAAGAGGTAGTAAGATACTGAAATTCCTGAGACCCTGAGAAATGTGAGAAACTGCCAAGAAAAAAGGTATAGCTGAAAAACTGCAAACACCTGAAGATTTTTCAGAATTATTTAAGATGATCATTCAACTTTTACTCCTTGCACTTAGAAGAAACCAAAGGACAGTTATAAATGACTACTATTTATTTAGGCATTTCCTTGGCTATAGTTTTTGTTCTGACATTGAAAAAAATTTTGCTTTCTATCAGATTGCACCAAAACAGTCTCCCTTGCAGAAATGCAGAAATTAAGGAAAAGTGCCTGTGACATTGCAGGCTTACATCTCTCTGACAGTAGTTGTGAAATGGCTTTCATAATTAAAAAAAAAAATAAAAAAAAAATCATTGTAATATCCTTCTCTGACCAAACTTTCTGCCCACAGCATGTGTGGATTAAGTCTGCAGATAGCCTAGGATAAAGGAGGATGCTGTTTCCAAATGTTGTATAACAGAGAAAGATGTATTCAGAAGCTCCCTTGAATGGCCTTACTGTATCCTTTGATCTCTGCATTTTCCTTGGGAATTAGCTACAGCAATTATCTATCTTAAGACTTAGATTTTAAAAATTTGCTTGAAGCAGAGCTGTGGTGGCCACTGGCTGAGATCAGTGGCTTTTCCTTTCAAATTCTTTTAAATAGAAATGTTTATGAGTGTATTTCCAGTCAGAAAACTTTTAAAAACATGATAGGAAAAACTTTCCAGGAAATTGTGAGTTACTGCTTAAAAAGAAATCAGTATCTATGGATACTCTTAGCATTCTTACTAAAGATACGTGGAACTGCAGGATGGAAATACAGTCTAAAATTTCAACCTATAAGTGTTGACAGTGTTACTAAACATTTGTGAAGACAAGATCGAGAAACAATGTAGAAATAAAAATATCAAAGCGATTTAAGCAAAAATATCAAATAGATTTAAGAGAAGGTATGCAGAAAGGTACCTGTTTCATATTTAATCTGCTAAAGTATGTATTAGTCTTAAATTTTCTTCATGTCTGTTCTTTGTAGTATAGTAGTAAATCCCATCACCTGTGTGTGAACCTTCTTACAATTCTCTGGGTTATAAGATGCCATGTGTAAGAATAAGGTCAAGTTAGTATGATAAAACTTTAGTTTGGTATTTTTGTGGTTAGGAATTGATTTATCAAGTACTGTCTTCTAAAAAATATTTCACAAATACCATGAAAAAAGTATTTTTTAACATGAAGGAAAAATTCAGGCTGGAAAATATCTACTGTATATATTATATATATATATATATATATATATAACATATATACTTATATAAGTACCTTCTCTATGAAAAATCAGATATATTCTCTCATTCAGTATTCACAGGATTCCCAAAGAATTAGTGACTTCCAGAACCAGCAGGCCAAAGCCTAGCAGTTTACAGTGATCAAAAGACTGAGAGAAACAAAACAATATTAAATAGTAAAGATTTTCCATATTTTTAAAATTATTATCATATAATCAAGCTGTCTTTAGGAATTTTTTCTTACCCAGCAAAATTTATTAACCATTTACATTTGCTGTGTACTGTATTCTGTTTTCCCTAACTCAGAAGATCCAATTTGAAAGTGTGTTTGTTTTTTTATCATTTTTTCTATATTTCTATATTTAAAACTCTGAGGAAACATAACAGCAGTTCATCGTTTTCATGCTGTTATGCACCACTAGAGGCCATCATATACCTCCTTAAATATTAGATAGTTATGCAAATTATTCTAGAGATGATTTGAATACCTGATGAATGTTAAAGTCAATATAAAAGGGCATGGGGAAACTTACTTGAGGGAAGGCTTTAACATTACTGATTATTGTGAACACCATGTGTTTTAAGGCTAATTCTAATTGATTCAGAGCACCTTGGTCCTCTTTATATTCCTGGGTAACCTTTGAATAGATCACAGAGTATGTGACAAGTGAACTCTGGAGATGGCAGCTGTTCTTTGCACATGATCTATGTCAGTAAATACAGCCAAGCTTAGAACACAGAGCAGAAATCTTTTATATAGATTTTTTTATGCTTGGATTAGAAATGAAATTATTTTTTTCCTCTTATCTTCCCATCTAGAAAATGGGATATCATTCTTGATCCCCCACAGACTATGTACTGAGTCATTAACATATAGTTACTATTTTAAGTAACTGCCTGATACATAAAATAGACTTTGTGTTACACAGTTGTAGTCTTTTGAATTGCAGAAACACATGATTGAAATTATAGAGGAATTACAGGTAAAATTATTTTAACTGTGAAAAAAAATCAAATTAGCATTCATCCTATAAAATCATGAGGTGCCACCAAGAGTAGTAACACAAGAAGGTGGCAAAAAAATGACTTTGTTTTACAGTGGGTTTGGCTGACTTTCTGAAAGGGCCATGGTGGGACATGGACCTTATCCAGGAGATCTTTTCTACTGCCTTGGTTTTCAGTTTCACTCCTTCTGGCAAACTAACCATTCAAAGAAATAGATCTTATTTTACTTTCTATTTGTAAACTTGCTGATTTTATTTTTTTTTTACTGCAATAGCTTACTAATATGTGAAAGCCTTGCATGTGTGTTTGGGAAGTAAATAATTAGAGGAGAAGTATCGAGTTATCTAAACCAGCTTGGTATGCAGTATTTTCTCATTGAAACATTGAAAGAGATCAAGATAGATCACAAATGTCAAGTACAGCTGTAGCACATCCAAACTACTTTTCTGATAATACAAGCAGCAATCTGCATGTTCTTGAAATAAGAAAAGGGTATAATATCATAGGTAGACAAAAAAAATAAAATATATATATATATAACAGATATGATGCTATATAAGTGCATTTGTCACAACAGTCAATGCTGATTTCTGGGTTGATTTTTTCTTATTTTGTGGGGTTTTGGGTTTTTTTTTTTTTTGGAGGAAGGGAAGGACGGGAATTTACTTCATAGCTCTTACTCATTTTATGAAAATGATCTTGTGCTTCAAAATTATAATGGAGGACTTCTGCAAACTATTGCAAATACCTTAAGATATCCTGAGGTTATCAGCAAAAAGAAGTCATGCACAAGAAAGCACTATGGAATTTTCTTTTTCCCTCAATAGATTTTGGAAAAACATATGAAAATTTTACAAAACTCAGGATTAATAATTTCCTGATAAAAGAAATAAAATTTAATATGCTGTTAATCAGATGAAAGAAAAAAGGATAAGAGACCAACACTACACCATAATAACTCAGTATGCAATATCCCCTCAACAGATGAATAAGACTGAATATTATTCATTCAATAAATAAGTGCAAGTTTAAGTGAGAGGGTTGTCACTTATAAAGAAAGTATAATATCACTTCAATAAAAGAAGAGAAATCTCTCGCTTTTGGTATAATAAATAAGGTCATTTCAGAAACACATTTTTCCCCAGGGGAAATAAAATTGCATTCAATTTTCCTACTCTTTAATTCTTTACTTTCTCTTTCTTTATTTCTTTTCTTACTCTTTATTTCTTTAGTCTTAATCTTACCATATTATTTTTCAAATATGTAAGATATTCTTAGTTTTTAAACAGCTTACGGATATTAGCAAATTGAGGCACAATATATATTTTGGCTTCACTTTCAGATCCTTAACTTTATGAAAATTGAGATTTTCTGCCCACACTTTAGAGTCCAGATCAACAGGATTGCTGAGAAGGTGAGTAGGTAAAAAGGTCCACTTACCTCCTTGGCAACAAGCACCACCATAAGGAACAGTAAGTGGCTTCTAAAGAAATCTGCTTGATTGAGTCTTGAAAAATTAATATTTCTGCATTACCTGTTTTTCATGGGCACCTGTTCAGTGCATTCCAGGCCACTCAGACCAAATGGAAATGAGAGGTGGTGTGGACAGCTGCCTTGGTCACACTGTAAGTGCCCTAACGCAAGGCCTGCTCTCAGGGCTTGTTTGGGCTAAAATGGTGCATGCCTGGGCTGTGGGACTTCTGCACACAAACTGGAATACCAGTGTGCTTTTCCACTGAGTCAATTTATCAGTTTAATGTTTGCTAACTCCAAAAGGACTGAACCATGCTTCACTCTATGGTGCAGACATGTGATTTGAGCATGTTGCTTTCCATCTTTGTGACTCGATTTCCCACCTGGGAGATGGTGATAACAATACTAATGTGTCTCATTATTGTGTTGCCTATTTAAACTGTAAGCTCTTCAGGGCAAGGGCTGTCTCATACCATATGTCTTCACAGAGACAGGCAGAATGAGGCACTGATTGCATTTGGGGTCTCCTGGTGCCACAATAATTAAAAGAGAGACAATAATATTAAAAAGGAAGAAAAGGGAGAAGGTAGGTCTGGTATCAAGAGGCTTTCAAATTTCCTGGTAGCAACCCATGAGCAAGAGAAGAATTTATCTCTGAGAAGAATCCTTGCTTTTTCGACTTTTCTCAGCTCTAAATGTCATATTGGTTTTCAGAGAAGCAGGGTAGAAAAGCTATGTGAACAGAGTAATCCAGAAATTAATGGAGATCCAGACCGGAGGAGAAGGGTTAGCAGTTTGAGTTACTGCAAGTGGATGGGTTGGAGAAGAGATAAACTTTTTGCCATGAGAGCACCAAGAAAATTAACGTGTTGCCTCCTTCCTCATTAGAGAATGCACAGATGTTTCTGAGCGTGGATGAGCCGTTTGCAGTCATGAGAGGAGAAAGGCAAACTGAAGTGATGGATACTCATCCACGTTCTGCTGGAGTACAATCAGTCCCTGTCAGAGCTGTATTCTGTCCTGGGTAATGGGAAGAATGTGCCACCAGTTATTTTATGCAGTAAGATAAGACTAATGAAAGTGCTTTCTAGACATGACTGATGAAATAAAGTCAAATATACTAGTAACTTCTGCTTTGAGATTGCTAAACTGGGTTTTATTTGGAAATGCTTGTAAGATTTTGTTCCAGTACCCTTTTTGTGTGTCAGCTGAGGACTGTTCTGCAGAAATAAATGTACGTTTGTTCAGGTCTTGATGAAATACAACACACACAGTAAATCCCTATTTACTCTTCCTGTTCAGATTGTTTCATCATAGTCTGTTTTATCACTAGTAGATGTTTCTGTAGGTGATTGGAATGTTTCCTATGGATTCTGTACAGTGGGCAGCAAATTAGGATTTGCTCTACAGACTTTTATGAACTTCTGTCTACCCCAGGTTTGAATTCTGGCACAGAAAGAGATCAAAAATATATCATTAATACATAACCTAGTTCATGAAGTTCATATTTTAGACTTTTATTTAATACCCAGATATTCCAACAATACCCCCACAATGTTTGCGGAAAGTATTAGGACCATAGCTATAAAGATATCCTGGGCTGAAATAACACACATTACAAAAGCCAAATTTTCTCATAATTATGTCCCTTTTACTACTCATAAAAATCCACATACTTTGATCAGAGTTTTGAGAAGCTTCCAGTCTGAAATGTAAAATATATTTTGGCTTTGAATTTCATTTTTTCAAAATAGGGTTATGGGGTTAGTAGAATAATCAGCAAATTCTTATTTGTTCACCTGTACCCTGTTTACACAGAATTGAAATCTCCTAAATTTGTATACTAATAAAATGCAGACCTCAAAATTTGGACAGGAAGACCTCTTATCAAAGTAAGATACCTTAGGCATCTGAGATGCAAATTGAAGCAGCCTGTGTTAGAGCAAACTTACCTGAAGGAAAATTTATTTAGGTATTTTTGGGTTTGCTTTCCTTCTTTTTCCTTGTCTATTGAGCCTTATAGGTGGGAGACAATGCTTGTTCTCTGTCAGCAACTTTATATGGTATTGGTATTCACTTTATCTTAACATCTTCACAGTTTGTGTCCTCATCTCTTCACTGAAGTGAGAATTTTGATTACAGGCCATTAGAAATATCCAGAGCAAAGTTAAATTACTAAATGTACATTTCCCCCCCCCCCCCCCCCGACTTAGATGGAAAATTATTACTTGTAGAAACAATTATTAAAGAAATTATGCCTAACAGAGTGAGCTGTAGAACTGTCTTTGTTCCCTATGGGGGGTGTGATTTCTTAAAGCAGTGAGATTTCGTAATGGCTCTGGTCTTTCCTTCCCACTCCCAGCATTGCCTGGGCAGACAGCAGGAACTTCTGCATCCTGCAATACTTTGAAGCATAGCCTTTATCTTTAGGGGTGCTGGTATGTAGATGGTTTCACCCCTCTCTGCTCACAAATAATCTTTCTGGAAGATCTGCTTGTAGCTGGCAGCAGCAATGGCTACATGATTTATGTTAACTTATTTAACAAATACCTCCATGCCTATGGGAATTTATAAGATGTTTAAATTTTCTCTATCACATAATTTTTTCCTTTTTTTTTTTTTTTGGGAGGGGGGTGGGGTCTGGTCTTACACTGGTAAGACTGAAATGCTAGAGTTGCAAATTATAAGCGAGTTTGGTTTCTCCATAAAAGGTTTTATTATAGTGTTTGATGCTTACTCAAGAAGCAAAATATGTATTTCCTGATTATTCCTAAATAATAGCAACTTCTATTAATTAACCTTTTGGGTCCAAACAAAACATTGACTGATCAGCAATAGAAGCTCTCCTCAAGTTTTCTGTGTTCTACCATATCCTCCTTATTTTAGACAGAGAAATTTTCTTCTTAGGAAAAATACTTATTTTAGTAGAAAGTGATAACTGAAAAATAAAAGCAAAACATATGTTGAGTGGGAAGGGCACAGATACAGTATAGATGAGTTGTGCCTTTTTTTTGTCCCCACATTGACAAAAAGGATGACAAGACCTTGCAAGTGGAGAGGATGTAGGTGGGAGACAAATCTTTAGTCATATGCATTTTCTGTTTGTTTATCTATATGTTTTGCTTTGGGTAGCTCATAACTATTTGGAGATCTTACTGATAGTTCTTTAATCACTAATAATATTTAAATTTTTATTCATGACTGCAAAAAGATAATTCTTTATGTCAAGTTATATGAGATGATGAAGGGTTCATAGCAAAGCACAGGAGGAGCATCCCCGGCTCCACTAGCCATGACTAAGATATTACTCTGGATTTCACTGTTCACTAAGGGCACTAACTGGTTTAGATCTGATTGGTTAACCTGCAGCCAAAGCAAGAAATACCCATTATTTGCTGACTCCTTTCTTTTGTAATTTATCTCCTTCTCTAGATCATTATGGCTTGCTAATTTTCAAGGTAGGTTTCAAATAAAAAGCATGGTCCAACTTATTCAGAGATTCTAAACACATTAAGTAAATATTTTACTTTAATGAGAATTTCTATTGATTTCAATAGAATTGTTCATTATGCCCAAAGGTGAGTGTTTTCTAGGTCAGTGGCTAGTATTGAATAATTCTTAGGAAAAGGACCACATTTATTGTGTTCTCTCTATTTAATAAGGCTTAGTTAAAATTTATCTGTGAAGTGTAGATTAGCAGGCAGATTCAAATTTTCCCAGCAACTGGCATTCAGAAGTTTTGTTGATGATAATTTGTGAAATAAATTTCAATTTTTAAAAAGCGTTTGTTATCATGCACATATATTTATCAAAAAAAAAAAATCCTCTTTAAACCTGTAAGAGCTTAAGGCCATAATTGCTTTTAATGTCTTGGCCAAATGTGAATTAACAAAACCCATTGAAAAATGTGATTATCTGCATCCCACATTGCAGGGTGACCCCTCTTTGTGAATTCCAAAGCATCTCATTACGTTCAAGTCCTACGTAGATACTACCACTGGGTAGGGTATTATGGATCTCCTATAATAACAATAATAATTAATAATAATTAATAAAGAAGATGAACTGGGCAGCTTGAAATGTAGCCAAGGCACTTCTGTTGAATTAAGAGGTTTTTTTTCCATTTTTACCATAATATGTCTTCTGTTCTTAGTTACTATATTATATTTTATAACATGATAATAGATAAATAAACTTTGACAGCAAGTCCATCCTTTGTGAGAAAAGTTCCAGCTAAATCCATAGAATGCAGAAGTTGGGCATGAAAAAGAAGGACATAGGAAAGTATCAGCTTTCTTTCCTCCAATTGATCGAATTTCTTTCTCTAATAATTCCTTGATTATCCTTATAGGCTTTCACTGATAAACTGGGAAGCCAGGATATGAACCTCCATGGTCAAGACTAAGAATTTATGAAACTCAGTATTTTAAAATACAGTCCTAGGTTTTGTTCTGCTCATATCCAAACATTTAGTTCAAAGCAATGCTAGATTTTTACCAAAAAACACTATTTGTTATCCAATTTTATGGATCTTTATCCAAGGCATCATTAGAATTGTAGAACTATTTTGGAGAATTAATATGCTAAAAGTATTGTTAAATGCTTGACATCCTGATAATTTTTTCAGACTGGACCTGGAGCAAACACAGCATAGCTATCCTTCATCCTCCTAGAGCTTTCTTCTCTTGAAAACTCAGGTTTAGCAGAGAGCCGGAGGGAGATTTGATAATTCTGATAACCCTCCTTGCTCTAGAACAGAAATTCATTAATGATTCAGGAAGGATAAATACCTATGATTGGGTGTTCACATTGTATACAGACACCAGTGACCTTCATGAAAAATGACTGGGTTTTTTTTGTGTTATAGTTAGCAGCTAAATGCCACGTTAACTAATTAATTTTAAAAAGGATCATCAGGAAGAGCAAGTGACTGTTAGGGTGGGGAACTGCAATAAGCAAGGGTAACATTAACATGTTTAACCATGAAAATTACCAAAGCAATTTACCCAGAAACTGTAGCCATTATCAGAATTCTTAACACTATGATTTCTCATTCTCTTTTGTAAGCATTAATCACATTTTATTTATAACCTGAAACCTCAAAGCAATATTAAATTAAGTGAAACTTTAATAACGATATTGCATGCTGTACTATTCAGAAGTTATGCAGAGATTCTTTAATATACTCCATTAGGCAGAGAAAAATGTTGAAATGTTGAATGGTTAATGTTCATCTGTATTCAGTTTCTCTTTTTATGACAAGAATTTTGCTATTGACTTCAATGGGAGGAAAACCAGCCTGTGCTGCAGTGGTGTGATAGTGTGGGTTAGTCCCCTGTATCACTGGAAAAGCATTACAGAATAAAGCTGAAGGATGGTGCCTCATATCTCACAGGAAAGAAGATACTTATTAAAAAGGGCAGATGGGCGGTTGGAGTGTCTGAACTGGAGCCAGCATTTGTGTGCTGGGTCTGAACAGGGAGAGCAGGCAATAGGGCTGGGCACCCAAAATCTTGTGTCAGCTCTCAGCCCCAAAGAGGGTGTGCTGAGGGCACTCTGCTTCCCCCCAGATATCAGATGAAAATAAAGGTGGTGGGGAGGCTGGGTTTAACCTCTCTTCTCAAGCATTCTGCACAGGGTTCTATGGAAAGGGAAACAGGAGGAAATGGGTAAAACATAAAGAAATACAGAATTAGTTTTCTTGCTTTTCTGAGGATTTATTAAAGCTTTGGGCTTGATAAAGTCTTGAAATTATTGGAAGCACAGAGATCAGTGGGGAAAGTGAGCAGCTTCAAGAAGCACCATGTCTGGGGAAAAACTTTATGCTTGCCTATATTTACCTGACTAGTTTGTTTATGTGTTTATCTGGTTATTGCTGAATCTCCCAAAGAGGAAGGGTAGAGAAAGAAACCACAGGGAAATTCCAAGCACAGGCCATCCTTCCAGTAGGGTGGACTTGGAAGACTGCCTTTGGGGCTGAGACAGTTACAGAGCTGCTCTTCAAGAGAAATAAAGATTCTGTCTCCTGTCCTCTGATTTCTCATTGCAAAGCAGACAGAGCAAAGATGACTTTTAAAGAGGATGAAAGGAAAGAAATCAGCAAAATTTTGAAAGATTACATTTTGAAAGAGAAAGAAAGTTCTCCACAGCTACTGTGTGAAAATCTAGGGAAGAAGTTTGCAGTGTTTGCAGTCACAGAACACTGGAGGGACTGGGAGAAGATGTTTCCCAGCATTACTGCTGCACAGCAAGAGGTGTATGTCTTAATGGGGGACAGATGACACTTTCTCACTGAATTGTTACTGTCAGAATTCCTTGCTCTCTCACTTTCTAACAGAAGTAAAGTTTGGCTGACACCAGTAAAATTGCAGATGTTAATGGGGAAAATGTGATATAAGCAAATAAACTGGACAAGGCTAAGCTACAGTTGTACTGGCTAGACAGTAAAACTTAGGAAAATATGAGTGTGTGTGCAAGGTGTTCTTCAAATTTCAAAGCTTTGATGAAAGCCATTAAAAATAAATGGCTTTCACCCTTTCCCTGTTTCAAAAAAATCCTTAAAAATAGTAAAATTTTTGTGAGGCAGCTCTGTTCCCATCACATAGATGAATAAAACTAGTGTTCTGGGGTTCAGAATGGCACAACTTTAATCACTTGCATTCTCTGTCGTATTTCTGGTTTCCCCAGTTGTTGGTTTCCCTTCCTTCCACTCTGAGTGTGATATTAAGAAAAAAAATTGAGAGGTTCTCTGGCAACTAGAGAATTAACAGAACCCCTAAGAGGCAGAATTCACAAGTCAGCTTGAAATGAACAGGAAAATCCGAGTTTCCCAATAACATGAATCTGTTTTCCTCCTAATTAATTGAAATCAGTGTGAAGGGAAAGCAACTGCCTTGGAACCAGAAGGCAAGAACACTTCATTTTCATATGAAATATTACTACTGTCAATGACCCAAGCAATGATCAAGATAGAATGTTGAAACTGGGAAGAAGACCAAAAAGAACTAGAACAACATTTATGTGGAAAACGAGATAAATTAATAATAGAAAGTAGGCTATAACACAGTGATACAAGCCCAAAAAAATGATGATGTTCCCATTAAACAAATTGGTAATGTCACTATGATAGTTACAGTATCATATTTATATTGTTATTCGACTTACTAATAACTCCCTGCAATATCTCTCACTAAGTTCTGTCTTTAAATGGTACCTTAGGCAGCATGTGTATAAATTCTGTACCCCATGAGAACCATCTCTTTTATTAAGTTAAAATGAAACATCATATTCTTGTAACAAAAACAGATTTACTTAAAACACTCATTTTTGTTCAAATGAGATAAATTGCTTAAATAACACCCTTGAACTATTAGACTGCAAAGGTTTACTTTGATGCTATACAGTGGAAGAAAAAGCACCAGCTTTCTATCTCTCTCTAAAGTTTTAAACACTTATTTTCACATTCAAAGACTCTGAGATTCCTTGTTGGCATCAGGACAGTAACCTTGTCATATTTCAAATATGCAATTTATTGAGAAACTCTTTTTTTCCAAACAGGTTATGGCTGTGACTTTCCAGATCCAGCTGTGATTTAACACATCAGCTGTTACACAGATGTCTCATGAAACGTAAGTGTCATTGCTGGGGTTGAAGGTTAAATGTCTTTGAAGTCCCAAACAGCAGTAATAGTGGTCAAATAATACATGCCTTGCTAGCCCTGATCCTTTTTTTTATATAGCCTGATAAAAACTTGAGCTGCTATACAAAGAGGGCTGCAATGTGAAAGTATCAAGAAGTCATCTTGCAAAAGGTTCTTAATTTCTATCTTGGAGTCCTCACATTTATGATAGGCTGCAGTTCATATTCCTTAATACAGCATTAACAGATACTGACTACTTTATTTGTGTACAATTTTTTAGAAGTATTTCAAGAGTAAATTAAACTATAGAATGTAAACTGAGTAATTTAGCATGTATTCCACAGGACATAGGAGGAGACCATTAATGCAAATCAACCTTTGTAGTTGAATAAGCCAAGAGAGAAATATTTGGCCTGAAAATTTAAGTAAAAGACGTTTTAACATGGGTGAATGTTGAATTCCTAGGACAAAATAATTAATGTGAGGATTTCATTGAAATCATTGTCCTTGTTGAAGAAATTTTTCCCTGGAACTGTTCCATTGGAGGGGAGTTTTTACTTTGGCTTCATTTGGTTGGTTGGGATTTTTTTTTTTTCTTCTGAAAACTGATGAGAAAAGGCATTTTTTCTTGTGCCAAGTTGTAAAATATGAGGACAGATAGACATCTGGTAAAACTGTCATTGCTCCAGAGAGTTCTTTGGAGCTTCAATGGTGTCTGGGTTTGTCACATTGTTTCTTTCCACCAGTAGTTAGGGGTTTCTGTAACGATCAATTAGTGTGCATGCAATATGTGTGATTTGGCATGTGCCCCATATGGAATTGTGCCTGACTTATCCTGTAGATTGCCCTAGAGTTGTCTTCTGAACTCTGAAGCTCATTTTTTGGCAGTCAGAATTGTAGGTTTCTGATGTAACAAATAAATGCAAAGTTCTATACAGCACCACAGCATCTTTTTTCTTTTTTTTTTCCTTTTTTTTTTTTTTAACAGTGAGTTTAAAGAGTAACTCCTTTCAGTTGTCCATCTGGAAAACATTGATTCGCATCACTAAGAACACAATTCTTCCACAAACAGCTCTTCAATTAGATGAAAATCTTGAAATACCTAAAAAAAAAACAAAAAGAAAAACAAAAAAAACCAAAGAAATTCCTCCAGTCACATGTGTAAAGCAGAGAATAATATTCAAACAGGTACACACAGAGAGGCTGCTATGCAAGGTTATCTCTATTGATCACCTCTAGTGTATTAAGAGGTTTTTAATTACTTTAGTCTCATTGTAAGCCTGTATTTATCTTCTGAAATTTAAAGTAGGACTCCATATCACTGAAATACAGAAATAAATTTCTTACTGTTTTTTTTTCTTAATTCACATTCTTCTTTGATTCTCTTGTGAGGTTTTTTTTTTGTTTGTTTGTTTTGGTTTGGTTTGGTTTGGTTTGGTTTTTTTCCAAGAGGGAATGTGATATTTTTACTTTTGACGATTTTTAAAATTAACAACCTGAAATATACAAAAGATACCATAAGGCTTTTAAAATCTTTCTTGATCTCTTTAGAAAGAAAGGCACAATTGAATGCATAAATATTTACTGTTTAAACATCACTGTGTTTGAGAACAATTATGAATACTATGGAAACTCTAAGTTTTGGGAGCAAATTAAAGTTACACTTTAATTATTGTCCTGTTAAGGTCAGTTCTTTCTACTGACAGTGCATTACTCTGCCTGGTTTCCCAGAGTAGTGACCACACTCCCAGATGTTTGAAGAAGTTGCCACGCCCTGATCATCGTCATGCTACACCATTTGCAATTGTGCTTTATCTTAAAAATGTTTTCTGGCATTTAATATGTCCCTGTGCATATAATACATGGGCTCAATATTAAGAGATTGTAATAGCGGTTTTCACCATACCACAATAAATCAAGCTAGAACTGTGTTCTTGTGGTGTGTGCCTTTTCTCTGCCTTAGTTCTGGCACCTGTGATTTTCACATGTCTTTTTAAATTTGTAGTTTGTTTGTTTTTGTTATCCTTGTGGTCATAAATCTCCATATGAATGTTTCTGTAGTCAGAACAGTCATCTTAACTATCATGTACAGAACAGGAAAGCTTTACAGCTGCAGAACTATGCAGTACTTCTTTGGGCATCTTTCAGAATCACAGCAGGATAAGTTTGTCCTGCTATAGATTTTCCATCAGCAAACTCTCACCCCCAAATAGATGCTGCTCTGGCATAGAAGGAATGTGAGCTCAGTTGCCATCTGCTCTCTTGCTGTCCAAGCAGCTTCATCTCTGGCACCTCTTCCATTAGAAGTTTGTGCAGTCTTAGACAGAAAACATCCAGAAATTCTGTTCCTTATCCAGAAGGTCTTTCATGATTGGTTACCCCCTGGAGAAGATGATGAGCCATTCTTTTGTATCTCAGGAGGCAAAAACTCTGTTTGCAACACATGGTGGGATGGTGGGATGTAATATCTGTTAGAAGGATGAAAAAGATTTAAGGAAAATATTAAAAATTTGCTTTGAGGTTCCAAAGGCTACCATGTGTAATATGGTGTAATGTGTGCTCCCCACACTGATTGTAGAAACATGCTTGCTCCCTTAGAGCCCTACATCTTGTCAGATGCAGTGCATTTTGTAAGTTGTGCGGAATTTTCCTAAGTGATTTGAAGTCATCTGGTCATTGCAGTAGGAGGACAGGAATCACAATTCACAATCCTGCTGGAAGTCATTGCCTGAATCAAGGACAAACTGAGCTTCTGCAAAAGAGAGTAAGTTACTCGGCAGGAGACTGATCTCACTTGGTATAAGGAGGAAGTTCAAGACCAAAAGATGGGAATAAGAGGATCTTCAATTATTTGGTGCATAATATTTATGTGTTTGACATTAAGTTTTAGTTTTTTGTCTTTTTTGTTAATCACTGTAAGCCAATTGTGCAATCCTGCATAACTAAACTAAATGCAATATTTTGATTTTTTTTTCTCTTTATTTTTTAACCATGTTAAACTCAGCCTTGCGTTACCATTGGCTCTTCTGCACATATGTGGTATATGTACAAAAAAAAATACCCCAAGGAAGCAATCCTCAAAATGATTTATTGTCAAACTAGTGCCCAGAAAACTATTAAATCAATCTTAAAATGCAGTTATCTAAGAAAAGTCCTAAATTACTTCCACATTTAAAAATGGAACAGTGCAATGCTGAGCTGTTACATGTACTACATTTGTTTTTAGGTATGCAGGAATTTTGACAGAATCTACTAAAGGCGTGAAAATATAAATGGCTTTGTAAGTAAGTTTAAAAAAAACACATGATGAAAGTGGAAAGGTTCTGTCAAAATGAAAAAAGGGAAATAAATAAGAGAAGAATTATTCTACTCCTCTGTCTTGTAAAAAGAAGCTAAATTGTAGTTAATAAGTTCCTATTTGCCTCACAAACATGCATTAATATTTTTTGATGGGATTTTAGTTCCTTAATTTACAATAAGAAGTACTTTATATCACTGACAGCCATCAGAGATTAGTTATTTTTTATGTTGTTATTACAACCTAACTGGATTTTGAGGTCCTCCTTGCCTTCCTTTCTTATGATTGAAATCTGGTGTAGAAATAATTCAAGGGTTACTACCTGTTCAGATAGGTTAATGATAATAAATTATTAAATCAGTGAAGAAGCACTTGAAAAAAAAAAAAACAAAACTAGAAGAGAGGCGTATGGGTATAAAGAGAAAAAATATTTTTAAATAAATTGGAAAACAATGTGATTATGTGCAGAAAATCTCTTAGAAAATGCTGCTGTTCAGAGTAATTTTCCTTGATTGTGGGGAAAACAACTCTACAGTTCTACCCAGGTATGGGGCCGATATAGCAGAGACTAAAAAATTCACTTTACTTACCCACAGTTCCATGTCCCTGCTGGCTTTCTCAGGGAAACTATAGAGTCTGAGAATTGACATTAAAGTAGGTTTTAACTTTAGGAAGTACCAGAACTAGACTGAAGAGAATTTTCATCTAATGATGGATAGTTCCCCCTCTCATTAACTCACAGCATTACCTTTTAAGCTCTGACAGACTTTTACCAGCCCCAGTGACCAGTGGTTCAGACTGGTTATTTATTATTTCTTCTGAAAAAAAAAAAAAAAAAAAAGCAGCCACAACAAAATATTAAAAAACGATCCCATGGGTTTATTTTATATCTCTATGACATCTCTTGATGGGGAAATAGTTACAAGTGATGCAGGTGGATCTGAAACCAGAAGACCAGGTTCTAATTCAGATTTTGGAAAAGTCTTTCTTAGAAAGACGACCTTTCCTCAAAACTAAATGCCTCAAAAATAGTCATTTACCTTCCAAAGTGGGATAGCACATATAAGGTCATTAGTGACTTAACCCCTCCATCTTCCAGGACCTCATAAAATCCAGTGCAAAACAAATAAAGACTCATTTTTACTTTTTTTTTTTTTTTCAATTCAAATCTAGCAAAGAGCAGCACTAGGAGGCAGAATGGTTGGCTTTACAACACAGAAATCAGAAAGGGCTCTGGGATTACTGAATTCACAGGCATCCATGTCAGAAAATACTTCTCATAACCTATTCCTAATTCATCATAGAAGTAAAATGAGGATATTTATCGTTTCCCATACCAGTGATCATACAGAATCCCACACCTCTGAGGGAGCATAGCACTCCCTCCAATGAAGACTCCTGTTGGTAGGCTACAAATTTGTGTCTTCAAATCCCCTGGATGATCAGAGAGATGGAACATCTCTCTAATGAGGAAAGGCTGAGAGAACTGGGTTTTTTCAGGCTGGAAAAGAGAAGAATTTGGGATCACCTATTTGTGGCCTTCCAGTACCTGAAGAAAGCTACAAAGAAGATGGACAGGGAATTTTCATAAGGGCGTGTAGAGATACAGACAAGGGGGAATAGTTTTGAACTGAAGGAAGGAAGGTCTAGTTAAGATATTAGGAAGAAATTCTTTACTGTTGAAGGTGATGAGGCCCTGGCAAAGGCTGTCCGGAGAAGCTGTGGATGCTTCATCCCTGGCAGTGTTCAAGGCCAGGTTGGATGGGGCTTTGAGCAACCTGATCTAGTAGATGGTGTCCCTGCCCACGGCAGAGGGTTTTGAATGAGATGATCTCTAAGGTCTCTTTTGACCCACACCATTCTGTTGTTCTGTGATAATTTTTGGGTCTGGAAATTCTGTTGTACATCCTTAAGAAATCCCATCTAAACATCAACAATGACAGCTGTAAGAAAATAAAACAAGGTCCCAAACTTTTCTACAGAGGTATGCTCTGAATGAACACATGAATGATAATTCTTCAAGAAAAAATTAAGATTTTTTTTTAAAAAAGTGGTGTCTTTTGGGGAGTAAATATAGTACTTCATACATTAATATTTTAATATTTGCAGTTTCAGGCCAAAGAAAATAAAATAGAGAGCACATCAACTGTTTTGTTGATTAAAACCCACCAAAGCAGCAGATGTATTCCCAAGGTTAAAATTCAGGTCCAGATTTATGTGCACTCAAGTTTACAGGTGCTAGTCTAAATAGAGGGTGCTTATTTTGACCTGTAAATTCAAAATGTAAAAAGATTGAGGACCTTGAACAGACCATAAAAGGCTTCAATTGAAATCTGAGTAAAATTTTTTATTGATTCCTTTTTTTAAAAAATGTGATTCGATCTACTGGAGAAAACAGTTTAGCCATTTACAGATCCTTTTTTCCATTTTTCATAAAGCAAGAATTGAAAATAACATGAGAATAACTGAGGCAGTGCTCAAATTATGTTTTATAAGTGGATGAACCACTGAGAGTATTGTTCATTTATTAATATGTCACACAAAAATTAATCATATTTTTTACAAGATTGTTTATATTTTTTTTGTTTCACAGTCCCAAATTCAAATGTGGACTCAGATACAGAGTAGCAATATTTCAAAAGTAGCGTGAAAGGAAAGCTAATAGTTAATTATCTGCTCTGTTTCCAAAAGCTTGCAAGGAATAGATTTTCTCTTTAGGACATCATAGTTTTAGAAAGCAGGAAGAAGCTGGAAAACAGCCATACATATGACATGATTCCCTCAAAGACTGGAGGGTGTCCAGATAGGAACATCAAGAGGCTTTTAATGCCGCAAAATAAGAATTAATTTCCCTTCTGGGAGGGGGCTGATTTGCAAGCAGAAAAGAAAAACAAGCTGCAGTAGAGATTATACCTACTAGGTATGGCATAGTGGATTACTGGATTTCTCCCTTTCCAACCCTTCTCAAGATATCACTGCTATGAAATAAAAATAAACAAATCTTTAATTAAGCAAGTGCATTGAAGTTCACTTTTTGATTGTTTTTTTTTGTTTATTTATTGCCCCAGAACTTAACTTAGACAATATAATAAAAATGTCAATAATTATTATAAGCTTTCTTTGAGTATATTCAGTTAATCATTTCATGTGGATTCAGGAACATATCTTAGAATCAAGGACAAGGATGTTTCAAGAAAGACTTTTAATGGAATCAGAATATAGTATGTATTTTCATTGCAGAGTAGAAAGATTGGGAGGTTTCCTTCCGTACCTGAAGAGTGGATGTTATCCAGAGGGACCCAGACAAGCTCAGGAGGTGGTCCATGGAAATATCGTGAGATTTAACAGGGCCAAATGCTGGTGCTGCATCTGGGTCAGAACAACCCCCAGTGTCAATCCAGGCTGGGGGATGAGCAGAGGGAGAGCAGCCCTGCCCAGAAGGACTCGGAGGTGCTGCTGGAGAAGAGGCTGGACATGCCCCAGCCATGGGCACTCAGCCCAGAGAGACAAACGTGTCCTGCATCCAGGGCCCCGTGGGCAGCAGGGGAGGGAGGAGATTCTGCCCCTCTGCTCTGCTCTACTCTGGTGAGAGCTCAGCTGCAGGGCTGCATCAGCTCTGGGTCTCCAGCACAGGAAGGGCAGGGACCTGTTGGAGTGAGTCCAGAGGAGGCCCCAAATTTGGTTACAGGGATGGGGCACCTCTGCTATGAGGAAAGCTGAGCGAACTGTTCAGCCTGGAAAAAAGAAGGCTTTGGGGTGACCTAATTGTGGTCTTCCAGAACCGTGAAGGAAGCTACAGGAAACATGGTGAAGGACTATTTGCAAGAGCATGTAGTGACAGGGCAAGAGGAAATGGCTTCAGACTGAAAGAGACTAGATTTAGATTAAATATTAAGAAAAAATAATTTCCTGTGAGGAGGATGAGGCACTAGACTAGGTCAGCTCAGAGAAGATGTGGATGCTCCATCCCTGGAAGTGTTCAAGGCCAGGTTGGATGGAACTTTGAGCAACCTGGTCTAGTGGAACATATCCCTGCCCACAACAGGAGGTTGGATCCATGTGGTCTTTAAGATCCTGTCCAACCCACACCATTCTGTGAATCTATGAAGATGCTGGCAAGTTAGCCATGAGAATCTCAGTTTTCGTGCCTGCTTGCTAAAGCTTGCCTGGAGTGTTAAAGTTAAGACAGACTGGTGTGAAGATTTAGATCTAGAAGTCCTTTGTGTCCATTCTGCCAGATGCTTACTGAGCACATACACACATATGCCCACATATGGTGAGCAGCTAAAGGTGAATGTTGAACAATGCAATGGCTGTGAATGGAGCAAACCAGATAATTGTAATCTAAGGGTTTTCAGGATCTTATTGTCTTAAATTCTTCTCCTTTCCCCAAATTTCTAACATCTTTCAAAAGCGTAAGTATGAAACATAAAAAATTACTCCTAATTACATTGATTTTCCTGCTTTTATTCCTGTAAATTACTTAACTGAAGATGAAGGTCTATATATTGACTATGTTTTGTACAGCTTTTTATGGTTTCAGTTACCATCCTGTCACCTTAATTCCCTGATATATTTCATTTAAGGTACAAAATCAGATATTGGCCCGCCCAACATGTGACCACATATTGCCCCAAAAGTGCAATCTGACTCTGGTTTCTCATGTCACCATCTTCAACAATACTAATAAAGGGTCTGGATATGAAATGATGTGTGTGTGTGTGTTTTAAAAACTCTTACTTAAATTTAGGCTTTTGTCCACACATGCAAATCTGTCTGCCTCCAGCATAAGTTTATGGGTAAAAATGAAAGTTTAAATAGGAGATGACAAGATTTTGTAAGTGTACTTGCGGATGCAGGGCAAGATAACATCCTGTATTTGGCAGGTGTGAATGATGAGTAAAAAGGATATCTACCCAGTAAATATCATAAAGTGTGGTATTCTATAAAATTTACTTCTGTGTTGCTATTGACTTGATTACTTGTGTTATTTAGATTCAGGAATTCAGTAACTTACTACTCAGTGAAAAAACCGGATGCTTAGACATATAGGATAGTTTCAGGTTTTGATTGCGAAATATGACAGCACTGTGTTTCTAAAGGTTGTCTGAAGGAAACAGGAGATATAAGAAGGGGAAAAAAACCCAAAAGTAGAAATAACGCAAATAATAAAAAAAACATCCTTGTTCTCATCAGGAGCTAGTAAAGAATTAAATTTTACTTCCTTGATTTACAGAGTCAGAATGTCATAAGTGTAAAGAAGAATCCAAACAGCCCCAGTCCTCAATCTCTATATAAAATTACTCTGTGTTGAGATAAAAGAAGAGAGGGCTTCTACATCAAAAAGCCATTACACATCATCCCTGATGTGTTCCAAAACTAAGTTCCCTAATTATAAAGCAGAAAGTTATGTTTTCAAAGATCCTTTTTTTTCCTTTCAGTCAAAACTGAAGAGATGAGAAGATGACCCTAGCAGCCTTCAAGCGGGGCTTCTAAGTAGAACAAGACTTGCATTTGTGTAAATAGGATCTGTCTTTCAAAATTCACTTCGCAAAACCAGGTAGATATTGAAATGAGCAGGTTGACAATATGCAGTCTATCAAGTAGAGTCTGATATTTTCTTGTAGAGATAATGGTTGGGAAATCTATTACAGAGCCCATCCTCAGGAAAGCCAAAATTATCTGAGACAGGATACATAATGTTTAATCCTAGAAATGAACTCCATTCATTTGGAAAATACCTATCAGCTCTGTATTTTGTTGCACACTGTAATTACAAAGTTAATTTTGCAAATCTCATAAGCTGAGCACTTTGAAGATTCATTTGAATTCTTTAAATGTTAGGCCTAATAATGTTGAAGATATTTTGAAGAAATTTATTAAACTGAAGAAAATTATTCTAAAGATCTTAGACAGAAAAAAAAAAACCCCATTTAAAAACTATTTATACTCTTCTGCCAGTAAAGAGAATAGGTCTAGGGAAAAAATAATAAAATTTTGAAGGAAATGAATTCTATCTAAAATTGATAATGCATTAATGTATCTTATAATTCCTGTTGTCTACCTCCTCTTTTATGCAATAGAAATTATTTTAAAATCTATGTTACTTTCATTCTTAACCCTCATCACTCGACAGAATAAAGAAACATTGTTGAAAGGCTTTGAAAGCAAGAAAGATGATTTACCTTCTGTCCTTGGAAAGGAAAGGATGCAAAAACATAAGTCATGCAGCCAGAGGAGATTAGGATGTCAGGTTTAGCATCAACCACCTGGGTTCTGGTACCGAAGCCACTGAAAGAAATGCAATAACTGGAAATCCAATAACAATATCTTGGACAGAGCTTGCATCTAAGCACAGGAAGATGAAAGGCTCTTTCCTTTAGCTACTATTCAGAAGTCTTTGAGATTAAGGTTACATATATGTGGGCAGAGAGGTATCCAGGTTAAGAAATAAATAAGCCTGAACATAATCTTTTAGTCTATGCTAAAAATATCTTTTTTATTGACAGAGATTCTCAAAGACTGATTGAGAAATCAATATTTGTGTAAGTATCACCCATAATATTAATATATAAGCAGAATTAAAAATGAACTTTTAACAGCCATATATTTTAAGTGACATGAAATTTTTCCTAAATTGAAATAACTACTTGAATCTAGTGGGTCTGCATGTATTTTCACTGGGATTCCACAGCTAAGAGCTGTAACATTTTCTGATTTATTATGTCTTGCTTTGTAGTATATAAGATGGAATTTTAGATCTGTGGAGAAACTTAGTATTTCAGGTGTATTAATATCAGAAGCAGAATTTATGAGGATACTTGAAAAGCCTGTAAAGGATGTTACAGGGGAGCTTTGAAGGTTTCCTCCAGCCTTACTCATGCAAGAGTGGCCCAAAAAACTGGCTATTGAAGCACCACAAGGCTGCACTGGAATCCGAGCTGAGGATTTAATCTTCAGATAGAACTATCTAGTTCTGATTAGAGATATTGCATGAACATATAATTAGGGAAATGCTGATTTCTGTCATGTTGGTTTTCACTAACCATCGGAAGACTTGACAAGGATTTTATGAGTGTGAAGGAGGAGCTGTTGAAAGAGACACTTGCAAAGAGATTGGGTTCTAAACTCAAGAGCAAGAGCCCACTTTGAGACCCAGCAGAGGTGGTAACTGGGTTTTGCATTACTCATATATAAGAAAGCACAAGGTTATAGGTCCACTTTTTGTCTGTTTCAGTGGCTCTTTCTTTATGACACTGGATCCCATTAAGAAGCACGAGAGCAAGACAATGGCTCTGTAGTGTCTGTATAGGCTGGGAGAATAATACCTGAATTAAATAAAAAACCTTTTCTCAGCCCAATGTTATGACCTCTGGACAAGAAAGAATCTTTTTCAGAGAGAGTTTTAGGAGGATTTTTTATTTTTTTCTTCTAATGAACTGTGACCCCAAATTTCATAGTGTTTGCTGTTACCTTTTGAGAAGGATGATTTTTTTTAAAATTATTTTTAAACAGGTTGTAATCTTTCAACACATTGGACCATTATGGCAGTCCAGCCTGCACCATGGGGTATGTTTTACATCCTAATATTCCTCTGTTCATCCCTTTCCTAGTGGAGAGTTCACAGATTCTGGGATTTATGTGCTATGCAGGAGCTAAGAATTAAAGAAGCACAAGGGGTTTGAGATTCTATGATGGTACCAATATTCATGTGGTTATAAATCAAGGAGGTCTAGCCTTTCTTAAATAATGATTTCTGATGTAGTAATCTCTTCTGTATCTTTGTGTGTGTGTATATATATATGTGTGTGTGTGTGTGTGTGTGTGTGTGTGTGTGTGTGTGTGTGTGAATATAAAATACACAAAATTTGGAGTCCCTGATGTTTTTGATGTTTTGTCCAGACCTCTCTTGGAGCCCAGAAGTTTTCTTGTTCTGTCTGTTGTGGTCATGTGGTCATGCAAGGAAATCAGGGGTGAGCAAAGCAACACAGCCACTTGCAGCCAAGCTTGAGAGAACCTGTAAACCTCAGAGGCACAGTTAAAATAGCAGAACTAAATCAAACAAAGCCACATGGGAATGGTTATCCACTAAGAACCTGCTGATTCTGTCATGATGCACAGATACAGGACTGTGTGCCAAAGACGTGGGGTTTAAACAAACAGGTATTTAAACAAATATTGCAAACACTTACTTATATAAGCTTATCGAGCACCTTTTTACTACTTCCTCTCAATTTTTCCCTCCAAATTCTGTCTACTTGCTTTTCTTTCATGAAGGGCGTCACAGTTCTGTAAGAATTTTGAAGTACAACTTTTTTTTCCTGAATTTTAAATTTGGTTTACAAAGAGATAAAAATATCCTTAAAAATCTCCTTAAAAAAAAAAAAATCTGCCACTTTGTTTTGCAAGATCAATTTTAATTTAAAGGCACCAAAAGTTGTTGCACTTCAGACTTCAACAGAAGTTAATTTTTAAATACGTTCAGCTCAGCATTCCCGTCTCTCTAAGAATTCAATTACAGATATTGTCAGGCCAAAACATTCTTTCCTGACAAAACCTTGCTTTCGTGTAAACCTAATTTTCATTCTCACAGTGAAGGGAGACAGCATTGTAGGCTGTCCCAAATGGAGGTGAACATGTGACAAGCTGGGAAATAAGTGGAAATAAAATCAATTTTTCCCTATTAGTGTCAAATTAAAAGCAAAGTAAGCTGTATAATTTGCAGCAGCAAAAGTGACAATTGAAACAAGTGTTCTGAACAAGCAAGCAAGACCAATTTTAATTCTGTTAGGTAAGGGGACCTTTGTTGGTGGTGATCTTAAAATGCACAAAGGAGTGTCAATTCAAATTCCAAACCAGTAGCCAAAGATTTGATGCTAAAAACAAAAATAGTGAAAATTAAAGGAAATTTATTTTTACAGAATTTAAACTGTTAATACAGACTGATATAAATGTCATTAATATTTGCATATAAAGCTATCAGGAAAAAAAAGTTGCTGTCTTTTTTTGCTTTAATTTGAGCTCCCTTATCTTTTCACAAATTCAAAGTAATATTTACTTTAAAAAAAATAACATAGAAATCTGATTTCTTTATTTTTTTTCCTCCTTTCACTTTCCCCAACTTCTTTCCCCTTCTTGCAATTCTCTTAATTCCCTCTTTGTGCCTAGAGGACATTAAATATCTTTCTTTAACCTACTCCTTCCCCTTTTCTCTGGGTCTTTCCCTGCCTGTGGTGCCTGATGCTCTCTCTTCCTACATTAATTTCTCTTAGTTGACTTCTTTCTGCACTGTGGCTCATGGTTCTGTCTGATACCTTCAATCTCTTACTGAACATTAACAAAAACCTGACAACATATGCTATGCAAAATGTTAAAAATTAGGGAATTTTTGAAAATACTGTTGATGACTGGAGAAACTTTTCCACTATAAATGCAGTTGTTGCATAATTAACATAAACTGACATAACCAACATTTTGTAAGTAGATTCTTTATTAATAAATTCTAATTGTAAAACACATGGATTTAATTGACATTTAGCATGTTAGCTATTGCAAGCTTGATATCAATTAACATACTTATCAAATGTCAATTACCAGTTTTTCAGTTTTAATTGCTGTGAAATTGACTTGCCATGGGCTACCTTTTTAAATGTTAATGTATTAGCAGTGTTCATAGATTTGATGTAATAAATACAACAGCTAATGTGCACTTATTGCTTGTGCAATTTGACTACAGTATATGAAAAGTTAAGTGTATTTTCTTCGTACTTATTAAACAACAGTAAGAAGCCTTTTATTTATTAATCTACCATACAGTTAAACTTATGCCACTTAGAAATAATTATCTCACAGTACTCAGAATAGTTAGCCAAATAGGCAACTCACCATTTTAAACCAGCATTAGATTAGAACTACTATTATAACTTTTTCTGAACAGTGTGTTGTCCTGCCAACTTGCTTTTTAATAGAGAATTCTCCATACACCTCCTGTATTTCCTTGTGTTACCTGTATAAATTAATACTGGGTTATATTCTGTGTTCATTTGTACAAAGGAAAAAAGAAGCCTGGTAGACCAGCTACTGATGATGGCTCTGTCAAGTGAGCGGAATAAATGCCTTCCTTCCTTTACTTATGGCCCTGCTGATGGCACTGGGCCATATTGCTGATATAAGATTTTGGCTGCCAGGAGCAGTTCTGGCTTGACAGCTTTGTCATTGGCATCATCTTAAAGGATGAAATTTCCATGGTGTATAGAATCATTGTGCTAAGCTCATCCATAGCATTTCATTTTAATCCATAGAACTGACATGCTTTATGAAACTAGGCACTATCCTCATTTTAATGGAGACCAAAGTGAGATGCAGCAAGGTCAAGTGGTTTGCCTAAAGTCCTGAAACTTGACAGTAGCAGAAGCAGGGAAAATAAGTTCTGGTTCAAGTTACATTTTTCGGAGCGGCAAGCGGATCAGGCTTTCCCAAAGGCAGTGTATAGTGATGATGGATGAAAGGAGTGTTAATCACAGGCCTCCTGGAAAGGAGGCCTGCTTATTTAGCAGAATAGAATGAATATTTAAAAAGGCCTTTCAGAGTATTGTAGAATAAATGCATATATCTGTAAGTTATTATGGCTTAAGGGCTAGCTATTAAGTGAAAAGATCAATGCATCAAATAGTAAATGCAGAACTTTTTGGGACTAGAGCTATGTGAATCACGATCTCCCCAGTCTGCTAATGAAACACAGAGTCAGGGATCAAACTTTGCATCCGACTAAGCTGGGGATTGGAGATCTCTTCCTTCCTTCTTCCCCCAAATAAGAATGATCTGCACTGCTGACAAAGATATGTTTAATAATTAATGGGAGCAAACTTCCTCCTCAGCCAGCCCCAGCAGGAGCTGGCCCTCAGCACGCTCTGAAAACCATGAACAAAATGAGATCTTTTCCAGGGGTCAGGTAGAGCACTTGGAGCAATACTTGGCCAAAAGTCACTTCAGGGCTCTCTCATAAGTATGCATTTGCTGCAGGTTTCTGGTTCCTTCATGGATTGTAGGTTTATTCAGATTAAATGACATAAAAGTCCCAATTTAAGCACTATATATAAGTTAGTGGCCCAGCTAGATCCAATAAAGATGCTTCTCTGTAGGAGTCACAATGTAATCCTTTACGAATATGTCCTTTAATTACCAAAAACTAATAAGATGCAAAAAATGCACAATTTTAATCTCATCATTTTTTCATACAAGGGTATTTTTCCTGCAGGGCCAGGAGGATTTTTCTCTTTCTTTATGTGAGGGTGGAGCCACTGGGGTGAGTCTGCAATAACTGATGATATGTCCTTTTAGACTTCCAGGCTATTTCCCCTCCTGACAGGAGGGTCCCACCACTGCCTTTCCCATTAAAACCCAGAACTGTCTGCTAAACTGCTGATAGATCATCTCTCTTGCAGTGCTTCCCAGGGAGAGCCAATCCCCATCCTCCTCACTGTGAAGAAACCATCTGTGGGTTTATAACTTTTCAAATACAAAAAGGGAGTGAATTGGAGAAATCAGAAGTGACGTTTATGATGCCTTCCTAAAGATCAACAACTATTCCCTCTACTAATAAAATAATATCTTAAATTATTCCCCTGCTTCCTCACCCATTGCTTTCACATGTGCTGTACTGTGACTGCATGTGAGAATTATGAAGGAGGAATGCAATGAATTAATGAAAGAATTGTTTCTAAATTAATGTATTGTCTCCTTGCACTCTTAGGAGTCTCTGGGTGCTAATAGAGTTTCATTATATCTATTAGTTTACTGTAGCAGTTTGATTGCTATTATTTTATTAAATATATTTCAGGGGAAAAAAGTATTCCCCAAAAGTGTCAAGTCAACGAATAATATTAAACTCCAGCTCTATGGTGCTCTTGTGTCTATGATTATTAAGAATCATGTTTCATCTGAACTTTTTTACTGGAGTTATGGAAGTGAAAATGTTGAGTTGCCATCGACAAAGAGAACATTTAATTAGAATGTCCCTCTTTCCCTGTTCCTTCTAAAAAAATATCTCAATAACTGGTACCATTTCAGATCGAATTTCAGTATAATATGATAGAAAAAGTGGAGGGTACTACAATAGACATACTGGCTGGAAAAAGAATTGTATATCAGATAAGAATTCATGACAAATGCACATCATGAAGATGATATTTGGCATGTGAGTGGTTTATATGAAATGTCTTTATGAAATGTCTTTGAGAAATAAAAAAATAATACTGTCTTTACATGAAATATACCATAGTCCTGAGCGTTCATACTGCATGCATGAAAGGAAACCTATCATATCTATATCTCATCTACATATATATATATATCTTTATATTTATGTGTATACATATATTTTGTGATGCAGGAGTTTAAAAACAATTGCAATTAGCAAATTGTGTGCTGGGAAGCCTTGTGATAAGTTCTCAGAGCTTATATGGTAAACCACATATAATGTGAACTTTTGATTGACTCCCTGGCATTCTATCATCTAATCCATCTCTCCTGAGACTTAATTTCACGCTCCAAACACTGAGCAGCTTCAGACAGCTGCCATTTAAAAAGAAATGAACATAAATAAGCCGTCACTAACAAAGTCCTTCCCCTCTCCAGACCACCACACATATGCTCACCCTGATGAGAAATGGCTGCTTTTTCCTTCATACACAGAATTTCTCCCCAAAAGTAAGCAAAACTCAGGCATATAATATCTTCTGCTCATGCCTATGGTCTTTAATTTAAAATGGTGTATAAATTTCTCTTATGGTAAGGAAAGAAAGTTACTGCCGAGGGAGCACGAGTGATCTCTGTCAACCCTCAGATTACTTTCATCTTCAGAAGGTCTTAATTCACTGTTTAACTCACCAATATTCTGCAGCTTCTTTTTACACTTCCTTCTCTCCTCATTTTTTTTCTGTCATATGTTAAATGTACAGATTGTGAACCATAAAATGTTGTGCTACAGAGACGACTCCAGGGTTTCTGGTAAGACAAGCAGCACTTGTCCATGAAGTGATCTGAAATGCCTTTCCATAAGTCTGACACAATTGTAAAGCTGGTTTACATTCCTTGGGGAGGGTCGGTGAATTTCACTGTGAACACTGAGAAATGCTGGGCCAGGGATAGCCATGCAAATCATAGTTCCAATGACCTTCTGGAATTTCTGGCAGAGTAGGTGACTTGTGTGGAAAGAGTGTGGAAAGAGTGTCATTGCCAGTTTTACTGAATTCCCTGTGAAACCTGAAATAATGTGATGGTTAACAAAATGTTACTCTGACAACACGTCTTAAGGCAAGACTGAGTATCCACTCATTTCACTATGGACTTTTAGAAATATTCTGCAATAGAAATGTTTCTATCAGCACTAATCAAAGAGAATAAATATCTTTGATTTTTGTCCCTGGAATAAAATTGGAATAAAAAAGGAATAAATGTCATGAAACACTACTGTCTTCCCTGAACTTGATTGACATATAAACATTAGACACCCAAAAGCCTGTTGGTCATATAGGCATTTGAAATTTGAAATATGTGGAAAAATGAGTTAAAGAAAAGTATATATGTTTCACATGCTCTGTGAAATCTGCATATTTTCAGGAAAAATCAACTTATAATTCCAAGATGTTTCTATTAATTAGAAATTTCTTCTCCACTCTTTTTCCAATTAAATAGGACATAATTTTAAAGGATGTTTGGAAACTGCCACCCTTCTTTTCTCACCTATCTTACACAATTACAGGCAGGTTAATACAAACTGTCCATTCATGGTCATCAAAGAAACAGAAATTTCTTTTCCTGTTCTCAGTGTATGCAGTTAGGGTAGCTTATGGTGATAAGAGATATGATCCTTAAACTCCTGGCCTTAGCACTAAACGAGATGAAACAATTTTATCCATTCCTTCTATGCATTTTTACAGACCAAATAAAAAGTACATAAATTTTGCTTTTTTGAAGATATAATCATAGCCTAAAAAATTTATCACTAGACTCAGTAACATAGCCCAAAGTGGTGGGACTGGAGAAAGCAGTATTATACAAGCAATTCTTCTTTACTTTTACTATTTTTAAAATATTATTGCTGAAGTACTCATGGTAATTTTATTAGAAACAGAGCTATAAGAATGGCAGAACATTAAAGTGAAGGAAAGCAGAAATTTATTCTTGCAAGTGTAATCTTAGGCATGTGGTGCCATCAGGTTATGGAAATAATAACAACCCTACATCTCAAATATTTTTTAATTGAGGGATTAACTTTACAACTAAGAAATAAAATCTCTAGAAAATCTAATGCCATGTAGAAAGCTTTTCAGCTGACTTTTTAAAAGATGTTTAACTACTCAAGTGTTGAGCAAGAAATAAAATAACTAGATCTGATCTCTAATGAAAGATGTGGTGAAAATGCAGATTTTTTAGAGAATGCTGACTCAATTCCTGGTATTTTGTAAGGAATTTTTTACTAATGGTTGAAATTATTTTTCTGAGAGCCTAATGTGCAAAGCCACTAAGTGTTATTTTTTCTGTTAATGATCAGTCTTTAAACAACATTTTCTGGGTTATCTGCCATTATTTATATCAGTGAGAAAAATACTAGAAAATGAAGACTCCTTTGTTGTATGATCCAACTTATAGAAATATTAGAAAGGTTTAGACACTTCATGTCTCTGTATCATTTTCATTAAAATAAGGTGATTTGGGGGAGTTAACAGAAAAAGAGCAGATATTTTCATGAACACAGCTGTAGCTAACACAGCATTATGTTAAAGCTATAAAATTATCTGAAAATGGAAATGACTGCCCTTATTCACCACATGGTAACCATGAAAGTAAGGGTGAGATGTTTTTATGTGCTTGCTGCTGCCCACAGGCAGAACAAGCAGAGGCTTTGCTGCAAGTCCGGGAACATTCTATTTCAGTGCCAGAAAATGTGTGTGTAGATATTTATGAGTAGAGCCCAAAATCCAGAGATTTCGGCATGTGCTGTAATGTTAAATGATAATAGAGAGATGCTCCTTAAAGCTTTTTATGTAATAGGAACTATTTAAACTTTTCATATACTTAAGTAAGAAAATAGATAAATTAGTCATTTTAATCTAAACTACAAATATTTGATATGATTATTTCAAGTTATTTTGTGTCTGTATTTAGATAACATAAATTTTTTCCCTTCAACTTCTTAATCACTTTATGCCCCTTCTTCCACCCTTCTTTTAACACTATATGCATGCAATTCACATGTGGATAAAGGAAGTAGAAACATGAAGGAAAATATAAATAACACGGGAGAAAAAATTACTTAATCTAAAACATGCATGACAGAAATCTGTGCATTTTTTATGAATGTTGTCTTCATTTTCATGTATTCTGGCTTATTTTCATGTAGCAATCAAAAATGGAATATGATAGACAAGCAGAGTGCACACAGCCCATTACCATGTCTCACTTGAAAGCTGTGTAATTATAGGGCACTAATTTCAAGCTGAAGGGGGACTGTTTGAAGAGGACTGAAACTATGCTCCTGACCATGTTAATCAGTTAGAGTAATGATGATATTTTACCTTTTCAATATCTTACCTACTACAAAACATTGTAAGTATCTTGGTGGTGAGCTGGTAGAAATTTTCTGACCAAAGGAAATATCCCTTTTAGACATAATGTTGTAAATTGCAACAATTTCGTTTCATACACCTGATCATGGTTTGTTCTTCCTTTAAAACAGCTGGTCTGTAGCAGACTGCATCCTTTGAACTGTCACATGTAGATTTAATATTTTCTTTGTCTGAATCAGAAGTTGGGGGAAAAAGGGAGACGGTCACTCACACATATGGTCCTAACTACATGCTCTAAATTGTAGAACAAAATCAATACCAGTACCTTGTAGGTACGGATGTTGTTGATTACAGATAAAAATTTGACTGGATCATGGTGGTAGATGCTCCTCTTTAGATCTCAGAAATATTGCCATTAGATTTTCTTCAAATCAACTCTATTTCATGGAACTTTCTATTTTCAATGTGGCTTTCTAGTTTCAATAAACCTGCTTTGTTTTTTCCCCCAAGAATAAACTTCATCATATGTGCTCCCACATTTTTAGAACAAAATCCAGACTGATAATCATAATTTTAGAACAAGGATGATGGCAATATTTTCATTTTAAATATCCTTCACTTTGAAGGAGGACAGAAGACATTTTATTTCATAATTAATTTTTTTAAAGAAAATATGCAACTTTGAGATTTTAATTGTAAAAGTTTTATATATGCACATAGATATATGCAAACACATGTGTGGACATAGAGAGGAAGATATGGAATTCCTAAAGCAGTTTCTTTTGTTTCATTTTATAATGAATCTTGTAAGTTTTCATTTTCATTCCAGAAATAATAGCTATAATTTGTAACACTATTTTCTCCTCTCAACTGCCGCACTGGAAAACTGAACACATCCCTTTGACCCACATTATGTTACTGGTGGAAATGCCTAGTGATTACTAGAATCCACTTATATTTGGCTGTTTTTACCCTTGGAGTTGATTGAGGATTTCTTTATCTGCTTTGTGTGTTATATTTTTTTCTTCTGCTGTCAATATTTCACAGTCTCCAGAGAGAAGCACCAGCTACCATCACGAGTGTAAATACACCCTCTCGACTGGGGAAGATGTGGAAGGAAGGGAAAGAGAGGTAGAAATAGGGTAGGCGAGCTGATATAAATAAGACAAGGTAAATGTTTCCCTAGTGTCATTATCACCAAATAATTAACTGCATATACTGCAGTTTTAAAAAGGTTAGTTTTACTTGATCTATTGAGGCTTTTGTGTAGGAAGATATAAGAGATGGAAATACCAGGATCTGATCACCAGTGTCAGCTGATTTGGGTGGACCTTCTGCAATCTACGGGATTTGCCTGTAAACCCCCCGTGGTTCCCCTCTAAATGAAAACAAGCTTTACCCTCCATGAAGATCTGAAGAAGAGTTTTGGGAAAAAACATTCAGAATTTTGTTTCTGCTCTAAGGATCTAAAAATGAGAGATGTGGTGTAATAAAGTTTTAAATTGCATAACAAGTTGCATAATAGATCCTCCATGAATTATCAAATAGATCTGATAGCTATGTCTGATTGTTGTTTCTACATTGCCTAGTTATTCTCAACTCTATGAATTAGCAGCAATACTTATTGGTGTATAAAGGAGAGAACTCTAGAATAATGTCCCAAGGCAAAAGTGAGATGTCTTGATAATGACCACTATAGCATTACACATTATTCTCATCACTGTGGTGACCTTTTCTATACATTAAAATTGTCATTGCATTTGTCATTTTGTCTCAGAATTGAACTGCTTTCTCCTCTTCTGTGCACAAACAGTTTTGTGGTTTAATGTAGTAGTAAGACTGTGTGATTTATATGAAAAAAGAGGTTTGGAATTTTTTTTTCATTCCTTTGTATTCTTTGGGTTTTTTAATGTTTTAAAGATACATCAGTAAAATTTCAGAATTAACATTAATCAGTGTAAAGAAGAGGAAATAAAAGAGACTTAGTACTTCATTTTACTATTGTCTGTTTGTACAAAGCTTTATTAGAGTCACAGCATGATGGAGGAAAAGGAGACATACACAACAGCTTAAGCACAATTGTTGTGTGTTCTGGAGTCAGGCTACATTTGTGCTAACAAGTCCAGTAGCCCCTCCCAGGTATTGAAACTAACGTGGCATGGAGCTCCTGAGCTGCCAAACCAAAATGACTTTGTGCAGACAGACAGTAGGTGTGCAGCCTGTATTGTTCAGGCCCTGAAACAGAGCCAGGGACTATTTGGGAAAATTCTAGCTGACAGGAACCAATTCTGCTCCAGGGAGTTTCTCACAGTTCCAGTGGTACTTGTTTTCCACTGCTCAGCAATAGTCTGTGTCCTAGGAATGGTCACTGGCTAGTATGGCATAATCCTCATGCAGTATCCATGACACAACCACCTGGCTTGGGATTCTGATACTACTTCCATATAAAATCTTGTGATTGTGCCAGTCAAATATGTACATCACTCTTATGTCATCCTTTTAGTCCCTATCTAACAGTCTTTTAGTCACGCCAGACACTTTCATATCTTTCTTCATACCAACCACTTTCTTTCATGCTTGTTCTTATTAGATTTACCCTTTTTTGCACCTCTTTTTTGGGGTGCTACCCTGAAATACATTATGGTACCAATAAATGGTGTCTAAAAGACCATGAATATAAAGGAGAAGGATACCATTTGAAGTTAAATTTAGCAGATCATTGACTGGGCTGATTATTTTGTTCTATTTAAGTTCATTTTTCCATCATTCCATAAATATTCTATTCCCTTTTCCTGCTCTTTTCTCCCCTTTTCTCCCAAATATACTCTGATCATCACCCACTGCAAATTTGTCTCACGAATTTCTAACACTTTGGCTTCTAATCTTCTTCTATAGACATAATGATTCCATTTCAGTTCTTGTTCTCTATTCTCTTTCTTAATACTTCTTTTGAGTTAATGCTGTTAATCAAGAGTTGAGTTGTCTATTTCTTCCAGAAGAAAATGAATTATTTCCTTACAAAATTGACTGATGCCTTTTAGAAAGAGATTGCTTTTTGAGGTTGCATTAAATAATGTCTCTAAACGTAATTGTTTTATGCAGCTGTTTTTTCTTTGTAGGGAAAAGGTTCAGAATTTTCATAGTATTTCAACATTAAGTATATCTGATCTGATACCAGTGTTATTTAAAAAAAAACCAAAACAACTGATACTTTAGGGAAAAAAATATCCTGCCTCTTGCCCAGCAGCTGCCCAGCTTTCCCTATTGTTTAACAGTAGTCAGGAAGCATCATGCTGACACCAGTAACATTCTTTGTTCTCCCTGTCAGTCTCAGACTTAATTTTTTGGATATTCTTCAGTGTCACTGTCAGTGTCAAAGCTGGCAGCCACAGCAGAGTGGACTGATAACTGTGCAAGTCAAGGTTTAGGGGAGCAGTACCTTAGAGTGCCTTCATATTTCATACTGCTGCTTCAAGATATGAGAAAATTTATTTCTTTAAGATTTTTCTTGCAGTGTAAGCTTGTCTCAACCCTTCAGCAGCACTTGAAATCCCTTCTAGAAGTTGTAATGTGTAATGAACAATTATGCTTGCCTGTCTTTATTAGGCTGTTTCACCTTCTCCTGCTGTGATGAAAACAGGGCGAGATCTGCCAAATCAGTACTGCAAATCTCAAAGGTAATTAAAACTTAGATTTTGTAAACAATTTGTACTACTCAAAAAATAACACAGTGAAGTTTTCTTCACACAGTGTTCTGTATTAAATGATCTTGCCCAGAAAATCTTGACAGACAAAATGCTTTTTAACATTTTCCAGCAACATTTATATGGCAATTGGAAATATATCCATACTATCTGGAAGAAAGTACTTTGAATATGTATTACTTGCTGTTTTTCAATTTTGTCAGAAATGTTCATTTTTAACTCTGAAGGAGTCACAGATGCCTCACTGATAGCTATGAAATATCCTAACAGTCACCAAAAGCAGAAAGGGTTATATTTAACTAGGGATGTGGGCCTGAAAACAACCCAAAGAGAAGGTGGTAAATAAATAACAGGCTTTGCTGGAGAAATGAAATGGGGACTGCAATAACAGTGCAATTGTCCCTCCTGGATTTTATATCAAATTACAGTGAAATAAGGGAATATTACCAGAATCCAACCAGCCAGTCTAGAAAGTTTGATTTTACATTTGACTTCCATGTTCTAGTACAAATAAAAAGACATCTCTGCCACAAGAAATACCAAACTCCTAACATTTTTTTGTTTTATGGCAAAGTGTGTACAATTTATTTAATGAGGTTATATAATACTCATATAAAGGATATAGCTGTCCATGTCTCTACTTTCTTCCATATATAATGTTTATTTATATATTTGTTTTGTTTTCTCCCTTTCATATCGATGGCCTTCTTCTATCTTAGGTTTCATTGTAGTTCAACACATTTTCTCAAATTAAGGTTACTGATATAAACAGAGACAATCAATCCTAATAATACTAAACACTGTGCTACATCCCTCAAATTAAACCATTTCCATTCAGGACAAGCTTCTGCAAGTGGAGCCTTTTCCTCATAAAATTAGCTTATGATCCTGATTCAACTCCTACATATTCATGGACAGAAAGAAAATATGTGGTCTTGTTTTGTATATTTTGTGTGTGGGTGTGTTTTTGTTTTTTTAAGAATTTTGACAATATTTATTATCAATATAAACTTTTTTTTGTAACCAGGGAAACTCATTCTCTGTAGCAAATGTACATTCTTCTGCCAGGTTTATCATAAATACACCTACTGTTCTGGGCCAGAGAGAAAGCAAAGCAGTAAAAGAGCCAATATTTAGTGATCTACTGCCATGTAAATATCCTGCTTTCCTGTGGAAGCAGATTTTGTCCCATATAGACCTTTTTGAATACATCTAAGAAGATGCCACTCTGAAATATTTTGTCACTACCACCAAAGGAACCAGGGATAAGTGAAGCAACCTAATCTGAGCACTTGAAAACGCAACTTACTATAAGCAAAATTTATACTGTTTTTTTATCCTGGGTATAAACAAGCTCATCACTTAAAAAACCAGGACCCTCTGTAGGAAAGAGAAAGAGAGGTAGTGGAGAATTGTTCACATAAACACACCAGCACTGCTTTTACACAGCAAAAATCTAATTCTGTTTAAAAAGTTGGCAAATATTCATCTTCAAAAGTTTTAGAAATTTATGTAGTCATATATGTATACATTGTGTGTGTATATATATATATATATACACACACATATATACACAAAAGAGTACCAAGCAACCCACAGAAGAAAATATTTATATTCAAGTATTTTGGAGTTCAGCTGGCATCCAGTTAAAATGTCAACTTCTGAGAAACACAAAGTGTGTGATTTCCCCTAGTAATCAATTTCTTTACAAACTTCTTGGATTGACTAAGAAAGAACATTTTTCATCAGGGAGCCTGGGCACTACACTGAAAATTTATTGAGTGTATGGTAGCAGTTGTGTACTGCATCTCAGGAAGTGAAACAGTCTTAGGAGAAAAAGATAATCCCTTAAGGTAAAATTTACTAAACTAAAAATCTTCAGTATATCCTCCTCATAGAAATTCCTCCTGCCCCCTCCTGATTTCAAGGCAGGTTTTAGTCTCTTACCTAATGTTAATTTTAATCACATTTTCCTAGAGTATATAAAAAACCCCTGTAGATCATCAGCTTTACAGAGAACATTGACAGTAGAAAATATTTGGTGTTTACACACAAGAGAAAAGGTTTCCTACCATTTTTCCAGTTAAATTTTAGCCAATTCAGTTTTCTACAATTTCTTCTTTACTCTTCTTTATTTCTCCTTGCTATTTGCAGAGACCTGCCTCAAGAGCATTGCCAGTTGGGACTGGATAATTGGGATAATGACAATTTTACAACAGCTCTGTTTCTCCTGAAGAAAAGTTCTTCTTTGGTGGCCTCTAAGCACTACCTGAACTAGTGACCTGATGTTCAATTTGTGCATTTGTAACTGCTTTTCAGCGGTCATAAATCCTTTTTTAGATTGTCATTTATATACAGCTTATAAAAGTAAGTAATAAATAAAATCCTTGAAATGGAAAAAAGGCATAATCTTGGTTTTGTTACTCTTTAAAAACCAACAAATATTTATAAAGAACAATTTGAAACAATTTTATATTAAATTAGTTTTAGTTTTTATATGAAATTGTGAAATAAAAACTGCATTTCAATTTAACACTTAATTTTTACCTTTAAATCTGTTTTTCTAATTCAAGAAAAGATCTGGTAAATTTTTTTCTCAATTTCTGTATGAACATTTTTTTTGTTAATTATTTTCTGTTTTTAAATAATTTTCTTTCTGAGCCTGATTTTCTTGTCTGAAAAGCAAGAAAATAAGGGGAAAAAAAGTAAAAAAGAGCTGTAATCTACAGTTTGTCCTGGTAGGAAGCTGAAATTCTGCTCAGGGGTTTGCATGGGGAGCCAGAGCCTAGAATAGTTTCTACTTTCTGGACATCGATATTGCCAGATGTCACCCAAAGGCTCAGTTAATAGGAAAAGACATTATCTAGGGAGAAAATAATATTATTTATGTTAATACTGCAAGAAAATTATTTAGAAAGAGTCTTGTTTGTTTGCTTGTGTGTTTTTGCTTCCTAGTGTTATTCTATCAGAAGAGAAAGTATTGCTAGGCTGTGGTCACTTGGGAACTTTTGGTTTCTTTCAGCTCCAGTCTTCTGGAGTGGCTTCAAAACATAAAAGTCTAGATATCTTTCTGAGTTGTGAATAAACACAGAAACATCTGATATAATTTGGCTATTTTCAATTTTATTGGTAGACAACACAGTAGCTGTGATTGTTTCAATGTTTGAAAGAAGGGGTTACATTACAATGGAAAAAGACAAGCATTGTTTTTAATTACTTTAGGTGTTGTGGCAAAAAGGAAGATATCAATAATGTGTATATATATCTTTTTAGAGATCACAAGATTTCTAACATGAATGTTTTAAAAAATTAAATCCAGACATTTAAATACTGTCTGATTTTATATTGCTTATGGCATCTGAAGAAACTGGAATGGGAATTGTCATGACACCTTATTGTGTTATTCCAAACAGATTTTGACAGTCTTGATAACAGTTCTAATACAGCCTAGCAGGTCTTCTGTTTTTGACAAAACATGCAACGCGTTCTATTCCTGGCTTTATTTGACTCCTATTTGTTAAATCCAACTCTTATTTAACACAAAATTAATTTCCAGCCCATGATTTTCTCATTTCCAGATATTAAAAAATATATTTCTTTTATGTCTGGTACATTTTGAGAAACTCAGATTTCAATTTCAGCTTCATTCATCCTTATAAGTAGGAGTAGGACTGCATAGAGAGAAGTTCTTCCCATCCCTTCTAGTTACAATGCAGAGAAACCAGAAAAAGAGACCAAAAGAATTTGTTCAAACTGAAGAAAATCTATAAGCACTGCAAGAAAGGCAACTGTTGTAATACATCCTTATTAATTCCAATGTCTGGAAATACTGAGGGAAGGATTTTACCTTCCTCAGTGAAATACAGTATATCTACTCATCTTTATGACACAAATAAATGTTCCAAGGAAGATGTGTTATGCATTTTCAGAACTGTGGCTGTAAAGGTTTCTTTAAAGGTAACAGATTCTTTCAAATGCTAATAAGTAAATTCTTTGGAGAGTCAGGATTAAATAACATGGTGATGTATTTCAAACTCCTACTCAAAAGTTTAGTGGAAAATGCCAGAGATGATTTAGACAGAGATTTTAAAAACCAGGGAGTTGTCTGACAACTCTTTTAATGGGCAGATGCATTTGAATGAAAATCAAATGCCAAGAATATCAATGAGTTTTCTGTGTCACACCTTTTGTTTAGGTGTTGGGTTTTTACTATTTAAACATGTCAAAGGAGTTATTTCTCTCTGTAGGACTCTGTGAAATGGGAGAATGATGCAGTTGAGAATTGGGATGATGAAAAAGTAATATGCAAACAATATAATGGTGAATTTTTCATGCACATAGGTGAAATCTAGCAGTTCTTAAAGAATATGGGGTTTTTGCAATAGTAGAAAATAACCCAGACAAACCCCAAATTTCTTGGTTGGTTGGTTGGGGTTTTTCTATCAGAAGAGAAAAATACATCTCACTTATTATTTTCCTAGTCAAAATTTGCTTTGGTTTTTTGGGTTTTGTTGGGGGTTTTTTTCAGGGTTTTTTGGGGTGGTTTTCTTTTTGTTTTTTTGTACAGATTCTACTCCACAGATCAGAAGATATTGATTACTTTTCAGTCCCATAGCTCATCTTTGAGTTTTCAGGAGGGAAACAAAATTTTCTTCTCATTCTTTTGTCTTTTAGAAACACATAGATGAGGAAATGAAGTTAATAATAGCAGCAATTTTATTTTCATTTTCACTATATTTTTCAAAATGCTTTATGACATGAGGATATGTGAGGCTTTGTAACTGAGGTCCAGTGAGATTACCCAGCATCACACAGGGTCAATGCCAAAGCAAGGGTTGCAATTTGGCTCTTATTTAGCTGTTTGATACTATGCATATCAGCCTACATGATGGCAGGTTCAGTAAGAAAGGAATTTCACTGTCTCCTTCACTATTTTAAGCTATCCCTCTCATGTCCCAGAATTCCTACAGTGGGTTTCTCGTGTCCTCTACTAAGCTCCTTTGTTTAATTGCTTGTTTGTGTTTAATGCACCTTCAATTTTCATAGAGCCCTCGTGCTTTTTCAGGTGTGATAAGCCAGGTGCTTCACCCTGTCTTTCAATATAATGGTAGTTGGGAAAAAGAAAAAAAATAAAAAATAAAAAAATTCAGTACTAAGAAGGCTTGGGAGTTTCCAGCTTAACAAAATAAATATAATTTTTCAGGAAATGAGAGAGATCTATAAAACCTTGTTCAGGGCTATCAGTATAAACAGGATGTTCAAGGAAACAAGAATGTATTTACATGTTATTCTCTAAGCCCAAAAAAAAAAAAAAGAAAATTCCCCCAAAGCACCTGCAGAACTTCAACAAAGACTGCTGATAAATATTTATGCTAAATCTGCAAGGAAGGAGCCTTAATCTTGGTTCTCTGTGGGAAATAAACAGCAAAGTAGCCAGGTTCTGTATCCTGACCTGGAGGAGCTCCAGATCTTGGGGATTTGCTTGTGCGAAAGTTCCCCAAACAGCTGCTGCCATTTCATTTCTCACAGGTAATGACTCACCTGCTCACAGGCACTATTTCTCAGCCCTGAGGTTTGGGTGCTCCTCACAGTGTCTATCATTTCTCTAAGAACTTTTTCAAACCATTTTGCATAAATTCCTTCCATTTTTAAGGACCGCTGGTAAGACTATCAACAGTTTGTAGCAGATGAAGAAAAGACATATAGCAAGGTAATGAGATATGAAGAAAATTTAGAGTAGTTGATTAGAACTTGAGCCTAATTGCTTAAAGCCATCTCTGTGTAAAAATGGTTTCATATTCTATGTAAAATCTTTGCTATTCTATGCAAAATGCATTTCAATCATGCTTTGTTCTGCTTTTCATTATGGGAATAAATTTTTATTTTTCAACAGGTATCTAAGTGAGGTTGAAATATTGACCTTTATTTTACCTGCCCTTCTAGGGATTCAGGAGCAAAATGCAAAAATTTTATTTTCTTGGAATAAAATTATTTCTGTGTGCCTGCATATTATTTACCTACAAATAAATTTTATTCCCAAACTTATTACATATTTTATAATAATTTTTTCCTTTCTTTTTCCATTTTTTTTTCTTTCACTAATTCTGTAAAGCAGATGATGCAGCTTTTTCAAAGAGCAAAAGCAGATCACAGGGTGGTTATATATTTAAAGATATATTCATTTATTTCAATAGATAAATGTGTATCTCTAGACCAAATTTTTTAATACTTCTTTATTTTTATGACATTTTCATAGAGTAAGAAGAAGCTCTCCTCTCTGATTAAACTCTTGGCATCAAATAAATTTAAACACTTATTTTTTTTCCCACCTTGTTATAATGAACCATTCTTCAACTTTCTCAAAGGATCTGCAAAATGCCTTATATAACTATAATAATGCCTATTATAACTAGTTTTAATTAGCTACTTGTTAAAATGTATGTCTATTTTTGAGTAATATTTATACATTTTTATTTTATTTAGATGTTGTTTTAGGACTCTTTTCTGTGATCCATGTCACCAACCCAAAAGCAGAAAATGTAGCTACCAAACTACTCTCCAGAAAAAGGTATTGATGTCCTAATGTCCTATCTCAAGTGTCTTATGTAAGTAGTTAAAAAAAGTAAAGAAATGTAAAATGTAAGTCCACATTTCTTCCAGACCACTGTAACAGAGCACTTGAATATTTAGTGTTCTATCTCTTCAGCCTGGGTGAAATTAAAGACGGCTCCAATTATTTCTACAGGGAAAGTCAAAAAGTCATTTTTTCAAAGCTATTTTTCCTTTGTTACATTCCGAACTCCTATTTTTGTAAGTTAAGCAGATAGACTCTATCTAATAACGCCTGAAAGTATAAAAAGAGCAGATCACAAAGTATTCTAAATCAGGTAATTTGGAGAACAGCTCACTGTGCTTTGTTTACTAAGAATGTTGCAGGTCCTGGCTGTAAACAGGTGGCTCCAGCCAGGGCTGATTCACAGGGACAGGAGGAAAGAACCCTTTATTTCAGTCTGAAACTGTCTGATATCAGAGCACAGCCCCAGTTGTCTTACTCACCGTGTGAAATGCTGTGCCCTAGGACCCCAAACTCACAGAGTCTGTCCTCTGGCCCTGCCAGGGTGAATGATGCCTGCATGAAATCCCACATAGAGAGATGTCTGACAAAATTTGATTTGAATTATTCTCTGTGAAACTTGAGAGCCAGTCACAACTTTCTGGTACAAATTGCTTTTGGTTTATGCCTAAAAAAGAAAAGATTTAGCCTGCCCAAGTCTCACCTAAGTAACACACATCTATATATACTAAAGTATGTATAAGAGGAAGATATGATTGGAATTATGTAAGTTATGGTTTTAATGGCTCCCTAAGGAATTTGGTGGAGAATTTTTCTGACTTTAAACCAGTATTTTTCAGGTCAGCTTAAAATAAAATAAATCAGGCATGCCATATGTCTTAAAATATTAGCATGACACTTAATATCCAGAATTCTTCCTTTTATGCCTCTCAGTGGATCCTTGAGTTTTTGTTCATAAGTATATTTTGTTCATAAGTTTTTGTTCATCAGTGGGAAGGAGTTATAGTATTAATGATATGCATCATAGAGTTGCTACATATTTTTAGAACTTTTGAAAAGATTGACACCCTTTATCAGTAATAGGGTATTTTCATGCATTTGATTTATCATGGGGTTTATGTAGTTGCAGTTTACAAGTTTCATAAAAGAAATTCAGGTTTTAGTATGTGTACTTCCTTGTAACCTGAGTGTGAACTTTCCATTATGGTAACATAGCAAACTTCTTTTCATGATGCATAGCAATATGCCAAAATTAGAAACTCCTTATCAAAAACATCCTGTTATTCCTCTCTTTAATGGAATTTTTTGATCCTTTTCTCAGTAATCTGGCATGAAGAGGGAACAGATTTATCAGAGCAGCTCCTCTGCTAAATTAAGCTCTTGGACATTTAGCGCATTGTGAACTAACACAATTTGAATTCTTGACAAACTTTTGCTCCCTTTAAGTCACATTTCTCTGGCAGAGTCTGACACTGATGCAAAACTACTTCCTGTTTGCTGTCCCTTCTCAGTGTTGGAATGTTTGCCCTGTTCACATTGCTCACTTTCACCTAGTAAGTCTGGGAAATGCAACTGATACCATCCCTTTGAATCCAAACTACTAAGGCAACACAATTAAGTGTTTCACTCAATTTCAGCAGCAATTATCCACAGCACCACATCTTCAGTGAGATCCTCATGAATGGGGCCTCTGAACTACAAGAAGCACCCATAAAATCAGCAGTGTTACCCGCAGGATTTCACTTTGTGAATTGTGTTTTGATAACATCCTTACTTTTTCTCCTGCTAGATGTAAAAATAGACAGTATATTTCTAGGAAAATTGCAAACACAACAGTCCTTCTATCCTGAAAGACTTTATACCATGCAGCAACCTACAGCAAACTAATTGTTCAGAAAAACACAATTTTGAAAAGCGGGACTAAATCTAAACATATCCCTCCTTGGCTATTAAGGCACAGACAAGGTGAGAGCTAAAGGTTACTGATTTTCCTGAAAGGTGGTGGGCAGCAGAGTTAAAAAGCTTCTCTAAATGTGTTGTGTGGGAACTTGATTTTTTAAATAAAATTTATAGGTTCTCTGCAGGCTATTTTCCCCTCAGGAGTCTGTAGAGCATTTCATTTGGAATGAAAGGTTATAGGCAAGCCAGCATTTGCACCATTGACCTTTCACTAGATGGCTTTCTAAAGCACTGTTGAATGTCTCTAAAAGATGCAAATGTATTTTCTTCAAAACACAGCAACTCTGGGCCTTACGTGAAAGCCGACTAATTTAGAGAATTACAGGATTGTTGAGTTCAATCCACTGTATTGAAGAGCTCTGTAAAAAGAAGCTTACCTTTTCTAATTCTGACATGGCTTTTTCATCCCTAACTCTGCCCTTTACATCAATAGTGTTCCTCCTTTTTACTTTAACTTCTCAGTGTGGGTTAGGGGGACTGAAGCTGAGAAAGCAAGAGAAGTTTTCATCAAACATCTGCTTTTGGTATTGATTGCTGGTTTAAGTTATAGATGATACTTTAGTGGGTGAAAGACTCCAGCTGGTCCCTCTGTTCAGGGGGCAAAGAGAATTAAAAATAAAAGGTTTTTGCAGAGTTGCTATCTGTCCATGTATTGACACCCCAGGATTTGTTAATGCTTTCAGAGAACATTGCCTTGCTTTTTAGGTAAGTACTGAAAATGTTTAACGAGCAACAGCATCATTTTCTTTTTAGGGGCTGAGAGAGCTTGGAGAAGATTTTATGTTTCTTCATATTAACACATAGAGGTACTGAAAGGGAATGTGAGATAAAATTATAAAGTTCTAATCTTTCCTGTATATCTTGTCTGAAATTGTTCAGTTTCAAGAAAACAGAGGTTAAATATTTATTTTGTGATAAAAGGAAAAACTTTGCAGATTTGCAGCTCAGAGGAAACACATATCCAGAGCACCCAGCTAAATGTGTTCAACACAGGATCAACTGGGTTGGAAAAGACCTTTGAGATCATTGAATTCAGCCTAGTTACTGAATGGATGGGCCTCCCATGAGATCAGAGTTTCAACTTTATTGGTAAAAGGTAGGAGTTTCTGTGTGAACTTCAGTGTCAACATGATGCTTTCACTAGGCTTGAGAGAGTCTTAAACATTAGATCAAATGAAACACAAACTACCAATTAAAATACTTTCGTATAACAATCAGAAATCTTAATTCTTTCATTTGGCTTTATGTACTTGTACAGAGTTTTTAAAAGAACTAACTATTTTAAAACCACAGATTTACTCTATATATAAAATCAACTTGTTTCCAAAATGGAATGGACACAATTACATGTTGGATCTTGGCAATGGTGCCTTCTTGATTTTGTAGCAGAAGTATTGACATAACATTTGGAATCACCATTGTCTTTTATGAAGCAAGCCTTTCAGAAAAAAAAAAAAAAAAAAGGAAAATAAGCAAATCAATATTTATTTTAGAATGGAGGACTATTGAATGTATCACAAAATGTCTATAGTAATTTACATTTGTCTTCAACAATGTTTATTATGAAATAATATGCTGTATTAATTAAGATAAAACATGATGAACTTACTGGACAAAACCAGTCTAATTGGCAGAACTCTGATTAAACTGAATGCAAGAAGTCTAATGCTTTACTACTAAGCCTTAAGTAAATGTTTTTTGAAAATGCTTGGTCTTTCGGAAATTATTTAGAGAAAGAATTCTAGTCTGTATCACACTAAACTTGCCATCTGGCCTTAAACATGCCACTTATTTATTTAAAAATGTCTCTAAAATAAGATTTTTTTTCCTCAACTCGTAGTCATCTTTCTGTTTTTCATTTAGACTTTCGGTGTGAGGAAAAAACAGCCAAAATGGAATATTTTCTTTAGATTTTCTCAGGGAATATTTTTAGTGGGAATTTATTGAATCTCTGATTTATTATTAATTCTATAATTTTTGAAGGCATTGGATGTCTAGAAATGATAGCAGTTCTTGTTCAGGTGTGATACCTAAATTGCCAGGTGTTTATTCAATGATTAAAAATTGATTTTCCGAGGATCTGGAAGACTGTGCCCGTTTAAAGATAAGATACAAGTAAAGATACAGAGACCTAACTGGGAATGCATGGCAAGCTCTTTCAAAATCTCTAAGCTTTGTGTTTGTTTATGATCTGTATGCTAGGTTCAGTGACTACTGTATTGGCTCAATTTATTTAATTTAGTAAATTACGTAGCTGTTCAACATGATTTAGTTTAATATCGATATGCTCTTTGGATGGTACGTTTCATTCAATCTGTGATGTATTTGATGTAGCAGGTGCAGTGATTTTGATTCAATATATTAAGTATCTGATTGGATAGGTTATGTATCTGATTTGGAATATGGCTTATTTAATAGACTGTGCATTTTTTTCTGTGTAAGCTGCAGTAAATTCTCAATTTATTTAATCCAGTATGTGATATATCTGAAAAATATGTAGTTGTAGTTAAAGCTTTTATGGGAGTCTGTAATTCATCTGCAATATTTCTGAATTTTGAATAAATTGTATCTCATACATTTCCTCAGAGATTAGAAGGCGACTTTAAATCATAATGTGAAGAATACTGAGCAAGTTCATTTGTGGTGAATACCACTGGATGCAATCACACTTTATAAATGTTGCTGCTTGTGAAGCATCTTGAATTCCAAATGGCCTTCACAGTGCCACAGCACTGTACCTCAGATTGCATGGTCCAACATTATTGGCAAGATAAAAACAATCTATTAGAGACACTTGACAGCAATACTGTAACCTTCTTGTAACATATTTGCAGCACTCTTTTATAACCCTAAGAAATTGTAGTAAAACAATAAATGCAATAAAACTCAGAAGATCCAGGCCAAGATCTAGCCACGTCTCTTGCTGTGCATCCTTAATTCTGTTAACTGAATTCTGGAACTGTGTGACATGTCAGTATCTTCATATGGTTTATAACGTAAGGCCTAAAAGGATGTTTGACTTCCTCAGTATATGAGAAGCTAAAAAAAAAAGACATCTCATATTTCACAGCTCTAATATTGACATCTTTTTGGCAGGTGACAGTACAAAAAAAAAAGGTCAAAACAAAACAAATAATCCAAAGTCCCCATTTAAGACATTGCACTTGTAATGAAATATGTTTCCCAGAAAAGTCTTTGTCTCTCAGACCTGTTGATTTGTTAATGATACACAAAATTCAGATATTTTACAAAAGACCCAGCTATAAAAATCAATATTAATTCAATAATTTAACACCTAAATTATAGAATATGGAAAGAAAAAAAAAAAAGATCATCTGAAACCTAATGACACAGTAAGGCAAAAATACAATTTTTGGTGCTGACATTGGATCATCTTGTGGATTCCATCCTACATATTACTCAGGGGAATTTCTGGAATTCTTTTCTAAAATGCATGATTGTGCTTAAACAGCCAAACAGATTTAGACAATTGTAATATTTCCATAAAGACGACATTTATTTAATCTCACTGCTGTAAAAATATTCAATCAGACGTGAAGGTGGAAAATCATATAAATGGTCACCTTTTTCCAATTAAGTTTAAAAAAATCCTAAGGGAAATGTGTAAAATCATTGCAAAAAAATAGTAACTCAAAATCAGAATTCCCTATTTCCTTTTACACTTGCCAAGTATATTTTATATTTTACCATCTCTTACCGTGTAGAATGAAAAAAAAACTAAAAAAACACAAAACCACCTTCAATCTTACAATTTTTTTGTATTAGGAGGAAATATTTAATGAGTTACAGATTTGATCTTTTTCTTCCCTGAAAAAATCCAGTCCTTTCTGCCACTTGCTATGAATCGCACTACATGCCTACTCGATGTAACTTATGAAAGCAGGAAATACAATTCTACCTTTTATAGTGTAAAAATCCCTACTGACTTCTCCAGTCAGATGATAGGATGCTGAAGTGGTTTTAGTGTGTCAAATACATAAATTAATCTCCATCTATGTTTCATGCCAATATAGAAAACCAGCTAGCAGATAATTAATTCTACTTCATAACAAATAAATGCATTCTAAACAGAACAGGGACAGAGGAGTACGACTTTCTATTTTATTTTGCAGTTCTAAAATAGTGATAGAACGCTTGAATGTTTGTAATGAAAAAAAATGTGTCAAATTATTTAGATATTGACTGGCCTATAGTGAAGAGATTTAATACTTTCTAGTGCTTTAAAACAAAAAGGTAGGTGTGGAGGGAGACATAGGTGAAACAAAAATATAATTCCTGGAAATTATAGGTGAAAAGAGTCCAGAAAATCCCTTCCCTTCATCCAGACTAACTGGACTGCTGCAAGAAAATGATTCCCTGTACCTTTGTCACCAAAATTAATAAAATTTCACTAAACTACAGTTGAAGGGTGTCTTGGACCATATTTTTGTGTATGTGCCCACCACCCCTCAGATTGGGGTAGGACAGTCAGATACAGGTATTGATTCATTACCTGTCTGAGTCTTACTATGCTGCCTCACACATTACAGTCACTGCTTTAACTGTCCTAGTTCACAGTGCGCTATTCCTACAAATGTCTTTCATAGCTGAAAAAGGGTTGCTGAGGACTCTCATGATGAAAAGTTTAAATTATCCCCCTTCTCCTACAGGTATTTCTGTAGAGTGGAATGTGAAAGGTGGAGAAGTTGTACCTTTAGCCACGAGTACCTTAGGTAATCCCAATTTTGTGAATCAGCCTCGAGGGAGCCATGACTGCTGATGCAATTTAACTCAGCGTTAAGGGTAATCTAAAGATAGGTGTGCTGTAAAACTTTCAGCATGGCTCTGTCAGAGGTCTGATGAGTTATCTCTGACCATCGTGGAGCTGCTGGCAGAAGTTAAATTTAGATGTAGTTAAAGAAGACAACTGAAGAACCCAGACTGACTTTCTCTGGTAAGACTTTATATGCCCCAGGAGGACTAGAATGACTATTTATAAAATAATAATTCTGCTGATGGATGTTAGGTGTAAAAGAAGGGTGACAGTTTTCTTGTCTGATGATTGACATCCAAAAATTGCTGTCAAATTCTGAGATACTTGCCCAAGACTCTCTTAGAGTCAACAGGGAGAAATAAGCACCCTCAGCTAATAATTCTAGATATTTGGGATTATTAACTAACTGTTAAGCCTTTAGCCTTACATGACATGAAATTCATCTTGGTATCATTTTGCTAACAGTGCATTTCAGAATCGAAATATTTATAATTAATTGCAAGTGTATATAAGGTCTAATTTAAATTAGTTCAAAGCACAGCTGACATTTTTATTGTCATACATCATCAAAATAATTCCAATCATCCTCAGTTTCGTAGTCTGAGGATTTTTTAATGAAGATTGAAACTAGTCTTGTTTTACATTTCAGTTCAGTAGTTTCTATCATGGGTACAGTGCTATGAATTCCTTCAAGGTCTAAGAAACACCTCAGCAAAAACCTCAGACAAGAAGTCAGTTAATTATAGATGAGTTTACACAAGATTCTGGAAGAGGTTTTTTTTGCTCCTGCGTTTTTGCAAATAATTAATTTCTTTTAATTCTTATTTGACCTGTAAAACCCCTCTGCCTCCACTGTTCATTCCTGGAAACCTGAGTAGGATAAGACCTCTTGGCTGTCAGACACTGAATGCAAACTCATAACTTCTTGTTACTGTTCATATCATACAGGGAGTGCTTTCTTATCTGATTCAAAATTAATATAATGTAAAATTAATGCTAAATAAAGAATAGATTTCATGTATTTTATGTAATATTTATGTAAATATATCAAGTGCAATTTTGATTTATTTTCTTTTAATATAGCTTTGTGATTTTTCATAAGAGATGATTTGACAACTACAAGTTTTGATAAATTAACAGAAATATCTGAAATTCACTGTAAATGCCTTTAGTCAACCAAAATTTACTTGAGGTTGTTTCTGCTCAATCTCTTGGCACCTAACATGAAGTCTATTTGAACTGCTTTAAAAATCCCAGGAGTTTCTCTGTTGGTTCACTTATAGTTTTCAACAGCGGCCTTGAAAATTCACACAAAAACCCAAGAAATCCAACATTACCTCTTGAAGACTTAGAAAAGTCTAAAGTGGATTCTACAGACCTATTCAAATAATGGTAAATTAGTAACTTTCAAAGTATTAGCAGAGAATGCTTAAAATTATAATCAGCTTAATTCAGAATTCTGCCAGCTAGTTTTAAGAGCCTGGTAAATTAGCCAAGCATATTTCGTTAGTATTTTTTCAAATTTATGTGATCCTATATTTCAATAATGGTGCAGATAGAGATTTTAGTTATTACCTGCCACCAGTAATGACAGTGTTTAATATTTATCCTCTCCAGGCTGTGATGCCTTCTGACTTTGTAGAGCCATGGGTATAATGTCATTGAAAATCCAAGTACTTACACAGATGACTGCAATTAATGTTAAAGGGAACTGGAGATTTATACGTGCCACTGCCATTATCACTAATGGAAATTTCACATGTAAATTGCCATGCATGGAAATAATATGCTTCTTAGTAGGCTTTATCTAAAAGTCATCTGTTCAAGCAGTCAATTTAAATCATTAATTCAGTTCTCTTACAGCATGGCAAATATTTCCTTTTAAAAAATCAGGTTACTGGTTTTAATGTTAAGAATTGTTCTTATCTTATTTAAATTATTGAAAATTAAAGGCTAGTGTGTGCATGACTGTGACATCAGCTTTCATTGATTTCTTGAGATCATAGTCAAACACCGCCTTAAACACAACATTGAGAATTCTCCTTCCTCAGCTACCTTGGTATCCCTGCTCCCAGCAAGCTGGTTTCCTGTGAGTGATGGGCATCAAGAATGGCTGAGTTTCAAAAGAAAATTGCTAGCCCTTTAGCACCAAAATGAGTCCTTGAAGTGGTACATGGATAGGGCATCGCTGAAAGCCCCTCATGAGAAAAAAGCCAACCCCATTGTCTGGAGGGTATGAGGCAGTAATATCTTACCCAGGGTTGTTATTCTTTCCTCTGGAAATAATGTAGGCAATGAAAGGTAAAGAAGTCAAATTATAAGCAATGCTCTTTATTGTCTGGGAAAAATGTGAGTGTCCTTCCAACTGTGAAGAGCACACAATCCCATGTCAAGAGGGACAAAAGTTGGATCACCCAACTCTCATCATATAGAAATGCAGGTCAGCTGACTAAAGCCTCTCTTTGCCACAGTTGCTTTGACAAGATAAAAAAGAGTTGCTAGTGCAGAATTCAAAAAGTTGCCTGAGATACACATGGTGGGGCTTGCAGGGCAAGGTAAAAGGAGAGTGAAATAATTGTAGAGATCAAGTCCAAGACTGCCAAACTGTAGGAACAACTGAACTGACCAAAGCAAATGAGCCACTTACATTGATAAACTTACAGCTGAACTGACGATCTATGTATACATGTATTATATATAAATGTAGTATAGGTAGACATAGATATTGAGAAGAAAGAACAAAGGACAATGAATCTGGGAGCCAGGTGTCTGACAGGTCTGAAAAGGAAGGTTTTGATATTAATGGGAGTCCTGGTTTGGAGTTTTTCTCCCAGAACCTTCCCAGTATTTTATGTGATTCTGGTAGTTAATCTTTTCCATACTTGTGCATTACTTATCCAATTATGTCATTACCCCAATTCTCTCTCAGGAGTTCCTCTTGTTTATGATTTCCTCTTACATTTCACTGTGATATAGCTTTTGAAGCCATGAATTAGCTTCTTTCAGGTGTATTTAAACAAAAGCCTTACAATTCTGCATATGAAAAAGTACAACCTTATGTCTTTTCTTTTATAGTTTTCTTTTCCTTCATCTCTAAGTGTCAGAGATGAGCATACTAAAATTCTTGCTCTGACCAGGAGTCTTATGTGACATTTGACTGCTTTGGTGTCTCATTTCTCTTTTGTTCTTGTAATGGTGAGTTCTGAGATTTGCAATAATTTATTGTTGTTTTATTGGGAATTTCATGGACTACAGTTTTCTTTGATTGCATTATATAGTGCCATATGTAACTTTAAAATGTAAACCATTATGAGAGACTAAATTAGTAGTTCATTTAATATTTCAGGCTAAAATGAAGACTAAGAACCATGTCTTAAAGAACACATTTCAGTGTTTCAATATATAGTGTAAACATAACAATGTATTTTCATGTCCTCAGTTGCTACAGGTAAAATTGAATGGAGAGAGTAGGTTGTATTTAATTCATTAAGCACATTTATGAAGACATTATCTTTTATCTACAGTGGATGTAAGTAACTCAAATAAGATTTTGTAAGTTTAAATAATTCCATAGTTAGGAATAGCTAGAAGTTTCAGACATACCCATACCCCTTTCCTTTCTGCTTTTCAGGATTCTGTGTCTTTGGATGCTCAGAAACTGATTAAAATTCTGACACTGCTGTATCAGGATTAGGTGATATAGTTAATTTTTCTGTTTACTCACTCCAGGTCAACATGCTGAGAGCAGTAGTAAAGTAAAATGCTCTGGTCAAGTTATTCTGTTTCTTTAATGATGTAAAAATCATGTTTTTTTTATTTGCACAAAATTATCTGGTTTAACTTTATGTTCCTTTATTAAAAATCAATTGTCTTAGAATCAATTGGCATAGAATTTTTAATGTATTGCACTCATAAAGTAGATAGGGCTTAGTAAAGTGTTCTTAGAAAAGTTCCTTTGGAATAAAAAATGTCCTTTCCTTGGCTCTGGTCAGTTTTCTGTTTAGCCAAGCATATGTAGAAATTACAGCTTTATACATAGCCTTTATATTTTAGCCTAGTGAAACAATTTAATTAGGCAAATAGTATCTTCATATATGGTTATCAACTGATATTTTCAACTTTTAATTTATTCCAGGTGTTTCACACGCAGTCTTCCTGGATGTTGTATGATGAAGCTTTGTAATTTTTGGAGACAATGATTGTATACTAAATTACTGCTTAAGCAGTGTGTAGGTACATAGTTTATAAATCTAACCTTTCTTTTAATCTCCTGTGTTAAAGGTGCAGTGAAAGAATATAAACCTCATAAGACAATGATGATGAAAGCAAGATATAAAAAATAATAAAATGTCATGAATTGCATTCCTAAATCTCTCCTACTATCAAAATCTGAGAGATTAGGTAGAAAAAATAATGTTATTTACTCCATTTTCTTCTCAGGAAAAAGAACTATATCATATGTTTTAAATTTGTTTTAGACTCTTTTGAATCTTTCTTCATGCCCATTTTATCAAAGGTTATGATGAAAACGAAATGTGTGTGTTTTGTTGTTTTTTTTTTCCCCTGGGACAGAAAAATATATTTTCATGTCCTGTGCATTTCCATAGTAGCATTTAATTATTTTCACAGCAAACTTTCTCTTTCTAGTGTAGAAATGAACAGATGACTGAACGCAACCAAAACCTTTCAGTAAGGGAAGCCATTTGGAATTTTGAGAACCTAAAGTATTTCTTACCCAATGGTCTTAGCATTTATTGAGGACAGTCATAAATAACTTTAAAATATTCCAGGGTGATAGGATGGAGCTGCAGATTAGGTCATCACGGAATTATAGTTCCCTTGCTTAATGATTTTACAAAATTGCCTGGCAATCCAACAAAGAGAAGGAGCACAACGTGGTGAATGCAGGCTAATTAAACCAATAATTGCTTCTTCTTGTGTTCCCAGATAATGTGCCCCTGATAATTTTAAATGAAGTTTTGAAGCTGACTTCTTGAATGAAATGCTGTGCTAGTTAAAGCTCGGTGTGCACAGAAATTGGCCTACTTCTCAAGGTCCCTGGCACTGCTCAGACAAGCAGTGCCGCAGCACACAAAGAGTACGGGAGTAGCTGTCCTGCATGGGGCCCTGAATTCCTGTGTTTGCCCTCTTTGCAATATTGTGACTAGATCATCTGATTTCCCTGAGCAATTCCGAAATTAGAGGCGGCAAATTAAGCGTTTGATGTTTTCTAAGTCTTAGGAAAAGATGCAAACTTCTGTGTATCTCAGGAATGCTTTTGTAAATCTAGAGTTATTCCGCTGAGGCTTAGGAGTACTTTTTTTAGTTATATCTGTGTCAAACGCAAGTATGTGACTGTTGACTGGCAGCTATGTTTAGAACTTGGGAAATATTTCACAAAGTCCCCAAGAGTTTCAAGGTGATCTTCAAAGAGTTATAAGGGATAATTTTGAAAGTTTTAATGTTAAACTTAGAGGAAGATTCTTTATCAGTTAATCAGCTAAAAGGACTTCTGCAGATGAATTGTAAGTATGAGCTCTGCTATGATATATATATTCATCATGCTATCTCATGTCCACGTATCAATACATGTTGTCAAACAATATGTATTTTAGGTCACTTATAGTTTGACAGAACATCCTTTCTAGAATGAGTTAACAATTTTACAAAAGCATAAAAGTGAAGGATCTACTTCTTTATCTCAATACTATTTGATACTAAACAATATTGGGTAAATATGTTTATTTTCTCCATTGTTGCTTAAGGATTTTTACTAAAATATTCAACTAGTGTGTTTCTTTTGTTGTGTTGTTGTTGTTGTTGTTGTTGTAGTTCTAAATTATTCATTACCTGGATGGAAAGACATAAAAAAGCCAGACAGGTTTTCAAAAAAATTGCTCAACTATTATCATCTGGACTTTCAAAGTTAAACAAAATATCTGTTACTGTGAATTGATTAAATTTCAGTGTAAGAGGATTGTGTGAAATATTAGATTAATCTGAGGAGTGCAATGCATGTTTTTGGATGTATGATTACATTTTAAGCATTACCTAAAACTACTTCTATAGGGAACTAAACCAACAAAATGAAAACTTATTTTTAATTATTTTCTACTACTGAGAACCTATGTAAAACCTTGGCATCTGCAATTATGAATGGAAAGAGAATTATCCTTTATTACTGGTACCTACCATATCATAGAAGGCACATATTATGTGTGCTCTGAATTCTGCTGTAACAGCCTAAAAAAATGTCAGGGTCTGTTAGATTTTGTGAGCTGAAATTCCCATTGGTATTCACAAAATAGCAGAAGTCAAATCTGGCAGCAGATCATGCCAATAGTCACTTTTCCATTAATTCTTACAGTGAATATTCATGACTGAAATCTATAACTTCGCAGTTCACAAGCTCACTCTCAGAATTTTTAGTCCTGTAAATTGATAAGTGTGCACTCAGGAGTTTTGAAACTGCATCTTTTTGTTGGCTTTTTAATGAGAGATAGGTTCAACATATCTTAGTTGGCAGCAACTGGGCAATGAAAAGCAATATTGGTAGTGAAGGTTTTATTTTTGTTTGCTCTGTGTCCTGTTAAGCTTTACTGATATAAAACCATCTGTTTAAAAAGCTGTAAAAAACAGACTGCCAACACATAAAAGCTAAACACAACAAAATAGTCTTAATATCTACTGGCTGATAACTCAGTGCAGTGTTGAAATTGCTGAGGATGGGGGCATGGATGGAGAAGTCATCAGTTTTATGTAGGGACAAATCCTAGCTCCCAAACAAAGGACTTAGCTATTGTTGTTTGATGGTAGTACCTTTTTTTTCTTTTTTCAGTGAGTATTTATTTGCACTCTTGAAGTAGTTTATATATTGTCTTGAAATAGTTTAAATACTATATACAAATATGGGGTTTAACTTTGTTGGACTATACATGACCAAATGTAACGCACGCAAGAAACAACTTAAACTGATAATACAAACATTGTAAGAAGGTACAAATAAAAACAATAGTGTCACTCATACCAGGACAATGAAAATTTCAAGGTTTTGTAGGGTGAACCATCATTTGAGTGACTGTTATCACTACCACAGAAGAAAAAAATTTCTGGGGTCAATTTCTCAATATCTTTATGCCAAATACAATTTGAAGTAGTATTTGCAAAATTAATGAGGTACTCTGAAGTTATATACATGACTTTTTGTGAGTATTTTATTTAAATCTCATTGTAAATGAAAAGTTGTTGGTGCTGGCTGCTAATTTTTTCACATTACCTAGATCTGTTTCAAAAAAACCAAAAACAGACAAGAAAGTGTTGGATTATAATTATAAGATTTTAATGACAAATGCATTTTAGTAATGTAGCAGTAACATAAAGCTAATATACAAATACTAAAATTTATTCTACGCATGTAGTAAAGAAATTCCTTCAATGTGAGATGATGATTTATTAATCTACTGAATTGTTTCACAGTGATTGCTAAGTCACAAAATAATCTGTAAGCAATACATTTTCCAAAATTAACAAAGTACAAATTTAGATTCATCTCTCTTCACTTGGAGTTAACCAACATATAAAAAATAACTTTTTGGGATTAGGGTAAATTATACATTTGGATTTATCCTAAATACTATAATATATTATTTTGCATAAAATATTATCAGTTAGGAAATATGATGTCTATAATTAAAACACTGAGAATACTTGTGTACAAAACTGTGTGAGAAAATATAGACACCCTTTATCAATATAGCCAATAATTGATCAATAATGATGGACTGTTCAACAGGTCTTTATGTGATCTCCCCAAACAGTTCCATTGCAGCATACCAATTAGAAGAGGAAACAAGAAAAATAGTAAAATAAAAGAAGGGAAATCATGGCACAAATCATTCTCAGAAAATACAAAAAAATAGATCTTATGAGGTGGGAAATTTTAATTTTGATAGACGGCCATGATTAAAAGATTTTAAAATTAAACAAAGATACCCAATAAAGAACACATTTTCAATGCAAGCAGAATTTAATATCAAAAATGGTGTATAAAGGGTGGTAGGAAATAAAAATATACCTGAGCACAGCTTTAAGATATAATTATTAGACTATTGTAACTTCTGGTGGCAATACATCATGAACAACAGAGATTTTCAGATAAAAAGAGCTACATGAATGATTCAGTCTGTAAAATATGTTTTGTACTAAAAAGATCAATCTATTTCATTCTTTTCTGAGAGAAAATAAAGTGACTTGACAGCCTATAACTACCTTTCTCAGACTTCTGAGAGTAACTTTCCTATGATTCAAAAGAAAAGACTGAATGAGATCTGGAGTCAAACTAAAACATAGTGACAAAAGTTGAGGTAATTAAGCATTAAACATTTGGATGTTTATTTTTAGGTAACAAGATTTAGAGATTTGTATGATTCTTTATGGGTACAGACCATAATCTTGTGTTTAATTTTATCTTGGAGCTGTATTGATTTTAAATGCATCTGTTTAAAACACTTTACATGAGATTTAATATAAATAAAATAAAGCTTAGTGAAGTTTTATTGATTCCATTTACTTAGTATCTCTTTTTTTTTTAACTACACTTAAAATCAGTGAATATATACATGAATTGCTTTCCAACCAGGCTTTAATATTTACTTGTATTCATTTTTAATGGCTAAGTAGCAGATGGTAGGACTTAAAGCACCAATCCCCAGGGGATTTAAAATAGGCAAAGATATGAGAAGAAATCAAAGGGAAAAGAGCAAAACAGATGTTTTGAAGCTGCTGCTGGTGGTGAGACATGGGAGGATAAACAGATGCCTTCCAACTTCACCAATCAGTTCTCCAAAGGTGTTGACCACTTGTGAGAGATCAGAAGATGGCGTTTGTTTCTCTGAACATGGATGAAATATTTCTCTAGGCTTTGAATGTAAATTGAAAGGGTATGGGCTCACTGGCACCTTTTCATTCCATCTTTAAGCTAAATTAGAAAGACTCCCACTTATAGTTCCAAATATATTTTATATCTATAAACAAACCTTTCTGCACGTGTCTTTGGAAATTGTTTCTTCTCAAAACTGCCAGCATTAAGTGCATTTTTAACTGGACCATGACTGATAAAGAGTGCATAACAACAAAGAGATATGACAGTTTTAGCATACTAAATGAGGATATTTGATAGCACAGATTAATGTGTTGGCTCCTATGAATTCATACCTAGAATGAGAATGTATGGTTATTTTTGGGTAGTTGCTTGCTTACATCACTGACATATAATTTTGGTGGGGTTTAAGCCAAATATTGAATTTATTTGAAGTATTTATTATCCAAAATATCAGTAGACTTTCCAGTGTGGGCACAATCTCAGTTTTGCAGTTCCAGGAAGGCAAATGACCTCTTCCACCTAATAGGAAGGTGTCATCATGCTCTTGTACAAGAGAGTGGTCCATTTATCATATTTCAACTGATGAAAAAGCACCTATTTGCTAAGGCTTTGCAGAACTCACCGGTAACTTCCAGAGGTTCCTCCTGTGATTCCAGTCTTTTCTAAGAGTTGCCTCTCAAACTAATGCTCCACGTATACACATAGATGTTTGACAATTTTAGAAAGGCTTCCTTGAGAAATATTGCATTTGCAAGGATGGTGATTAGTTTTGCTGTAGTCACCATAATTTCAGTGAGAGTATTTTTCCTAAATTATTAAATTATGATTTGTACTCCAAAGCATTAAATTTTCATATTTCCATTGCTTGTAATAAAATAGAATTTCTATGTGGTCTGTTGCAGTTCATGTGATTTGAAAGTGAATATATTTTAAAATAACTAAACCACAGTAATTGCTTTTCAGTCAAGTGCTTTGTACAGCTATTGGTAGAAAGTTCTACCAATATCAGCAGGCTAAGGTGAAGGTACTCTTCACTGCTTATAACCTGTTAATTTTTTTTTATCCATTGTATATTCTGAATAAATTCAGATCAACCTACACTTTTCTTTCAACATCCATTCATAAGTATTTTTCCTAACTGCTGAAGAACTGCAATCTCTTCTATGCAGTTCATAGATTAGTAAACTCTTCTTAATAACATATTTTGCTAGGAAACTTTTAGGTCAGAGCTGAATATGGCCCATTGAGTTATATCCTTTCTGGACCCTTTAAATGTCAAATTTAGGACATATCCTAAAGTTTTGCCATTCAGTCATGCATTGTGCATACAGAACAAAACCATAATAAATTTTTCATAAATTTTCTGAACTGCCATTTAACATAAATTCTGGCTTCTGGTCTTTTCTGCTCCATGTACGTGCAGTTAAAGCAACTTCTGCAGCAGTATTTGCATTTTTCAAATCCATCAGCTCCAAGGATCTAGTATCACTTCACTTTGTATTCAACAAAGAGAACTTAAAGCTAAACAATAGATGCTTTGAGGAACATTATCATCCTGCTATAATTAGTAATTTACAATTAGCTCTACCAATGTTACAAAACAAAAGGGAAGCCAGAAACACTCTTAGGCAGCCCCAGTTTTTCAGAGAAGGAGAAATAATCTTTGCAATTTGCCTCCTGGATGATTGTGCAGACTTCTTTACCCTACATGACTTCAGTCTGAAAATGTTTCGATGGTGGGTATCAAGTCAATAAGAAATCCACAGAATCATCTTCTCTTTAAAGTTTTTGAACTTTGAGGTAACATCAGAAGTATTGTCTACTACAATGTGTCTTAATATAAAGAAAAACCAACAGCTAAAAATCCTCTCAAAACCCAGGAAAACACAGATAACCAAGCTGGAACAAAAACTGACACAAAGATTTACAAATATTCACCACGTATTGTGGCAATAGATTGTCATAGTTCTATTGAGCAGGGGCTAGATGCTAATGTCAATAATTGTCTCCAAAGTTTGTGCGTTGGTAAATGCATTACCATGGGAGTGGTGATAGCAAAATCAGACAAATGTTCTCCAAAGCAAAGTAGATGGAAACAGTCATATCCTTTGGAGGTTGTTTTTTATGGACATGTATGTGTTTCTATGAAGATAGGGCATTGAATACCTGAATATAGATAAAGAAAAATCTAAAATGGAATTCAATAGTGCAAAAAAAATAGCAACACAATGGTTGCCATTAGTCTATCAATAGACCTTCTACTTGATTTTTCTCTTCTTATTTCATTTTTTGTTTTCTAAATTGAGAAATTTATGTAGTATGGATTTGCTTACATCTGACACATATTACCCTGGAGGTGTCTCCCTCATTTTATTGATGTGTGGACTCTTGCAGTAGCAAAAAACTTTCCATCGGTTGTAAGTTTCATTAAGCCCATAAACAATTACAGAAATACAGAAATATTTTCTTTTCTAATGAATCCTGGAAGGCAGTTTTCAATTCTTATCCACTTGATGTTAGTGAGCCAAATTACTTTGATTTTGACGTAGAGGCTGTCTAACTCCACATACGTTTTTTCCTCCACAGGAAATTTTCAAAATCTCTCATGACTGTTCATTCAATACTATCAGGGTTTTTTTAAGTGTTTATTTGTTGTTAAGATAAAAGTTTTACTTGCTAATGATGCAGTGGTTGGAGTCCAAGCACAGGAACTTTTATATCATGTTACAAAAATTCTGTTGGCTCAGGGGATAGGGCAGCACAGAAAAAGACTACCCAGAAGAACTGTGGTATGTCCACCCATGATTTCAGTGACTTGGATGGTCAAAGTCAAGGCTGTTGATCAGAGCACAGGTTTTAATTTCCATCCCCCATTTCTGTGTTTAACAAATTATATAAATCCAGCATTTTAATTTCTACCAAGAATCTTAATAAGGCTGTGTCTTCTAGAAATAAAAACACTTATTGATTTTTAGAACATGAAAGGTTTTTAATTTTTATATTAATGAGTCCAAAAATAAATATAATTTGTCTGTGAACTTTAAATACTATAGAATGCCACAAAAAACAGAAAAAAACCAAACAAACCAAAACCCCAAAACCACAGAGCTTTTTATTTCTGAAATAAATTGTACTTCTAACCTTCTGACAGATCAATTTTTTTTTGCCATTTCTACAAGAGTAAAATCTTGTGTCAAAAACATTATGTTCTGTGCAGAAAGACAAGCATATACTTAGCTTTGTACTTATTATACCATAAAAATGCTAAGGAGAAAATAGGCCCAGGGTGGTTCTTTTATTATTTTCAATTTTTACAACTTGTGTAACTGTTGCTTATGTAGACAGTTACTTTTTAAAATTTTCTATGCTGAGTTTGGAAAAAATATTATTGGAAGTAATAAGATGTAATTACATTTTCCCTTACCCAAACTCTTCCAGGAAAAAGCTTCTGAATATTTATGTTTCCCCACCTCCCCCACCCCCTTTTTTTTTTTTTTTTTCTGGTATCAGTATTTAAACTAATGCATCATCATTAGATTTTTTTGAGTGCAAAATGTTGATTCTGTTTTGACTGTATGGACATGAAAAGGTGGATGACTCAATATCTAATAATAAAAATTGATGCTCAGTGAAAATTTACTAGTGTATTTTTTTGAAAATTATCCAAATTACTTTCCACCTTTCTGATTCATTTATAATTATAATTATAATATATAATTTGTAATTATAATTTATTTTTATTATTATTGAGCAGTATATACGTATTTTAGGATTCATCTTCTTCTGGTTTGAAGGAGCTGAGGCCATAAATCTGACACTTGCTCATGCTTGCTGTGTCAACTCTGTTAAACTAATTTCATGGATAGATTTAATTAGTTGAATGTAGTACAAAAAGGGAAAATTCCTGTTGATTTATAGGTAGTAGGAAAAGAACATAATCCACATAGAAAATAAGAAAAAGGATCCAGATTAAAGAGACCCATGAGGGATAGCAATTTGGTGATGTCTTGTGCTGTAATTTTCTATATGAGCAGAGAAAAAACAAGAGAATAGTAATAATTTTCCCCCATGATGTCAAAGACATCAGCACTATTTGGCTCAGGCTCTATCATGAAGTTAAATATTTATTTCTAAAACAAAAATGAAAGGTGGGAAAAGCCATGTCAGATGAATCCTAGAACAAATTCATTTGTCATGCATGCTTTCCTATATAGCCTTATGGACACTTAACTAAAGTTCTGGCAATCTTAGTTGAGATTTCTGAGAATAGAATTAGGAGGCAAAACTGAGACTTTAATGGATTAATCTTCATATTGTCTGAATAGATTTTATTTTGACAGAATCATTCAATCCAGAAGCATGTTTTTCCCCAAGGACTCTGGTCCTCACCCACAGCTGAGGACAAGGATAGAAGTATACTTGGTTTCTCCCTCTTCTTAACTTCTCAGTTTAGATGTGAACTTTTGTTGACTTCAGTCTACTTTTTACTCCTTTTGTGGGCAAAAATAGAGATGCTTTCACTGTGAGGTCAAGAACATTTCTCTAGAGGCCCCCAACATCACATTTCTTTCATATTTCCTGCTTGACCCCTTTACAGGGGAGGGTTCCCCCTCAAAAATAACTTTTCTTTCCTAAAAATTGTTCTTTTGAAATTGCCCAGTTTTAACACAGTAATAATAATTGCCTTTTCATGGCACATCTTATTAAAAACTTAACGGCAGAAACTTCCCTACGATATTCTTCACACCTTACACTGAGCTACATAACTATTTATCATCTCTAAAACTGATGCAGTCTTGGATATATGTAATATATTATTCTATTAATAATCTGTGGTGATTTTGTTCTCTGTTTGTTTATATTTCAGTCAGCTGGTGTGACACTGGGGCATGATTTTGATGCTGTGGTTCTGATCAGGACCTGTGGTAAAGAAAATGTTATCTTTGGCACGTGTTGACTCTTTGCAAGCTTTATTATTATGCATTTTTTATTGTTGCTTTTACTCTGCAAAAATACTAAACTTCTAGACCATCTATTTTTATTTGGTATTCAATACTACATAGTTAAATTAGTAGCATTGTGTAAATATAAACATGAGTCTTCCACCAATTTTTAAAATCTCCTATGTCATAAAGGTTTATTTTTAGTCCCACCAAGTTAGGAAACAAAATAATAACTATAGACTGAATCTATTGGAAAATAGAAAATATTTGCAAAAATAGTTTTATGTAAGGTAGAGAAACAGAAATCTGATCATTTGTAAAATTACAGAACTAATTTTTATGTAATAACTTGCTTCTGTTTTATTAAAGAAATCAATTTAAGATTATTCACTTCATCAGTCATCATTCAGTCCCACTTTTTAAAAAAACGCAGTGCACTATTTTTCCAGTCCTCAAATGATCATATTGTAAATTGCAAAGGAAAATTTCATGTATGCCACCAAGTATGGAGACCTTGCTCGCTTTTGTTGAAAAGTAGTAAGTCATTGTAAGTTTTATAGGCAAGAATTCAGTTGTTGAGATTTGTAGTTTCTACAGGAGAAAAAAGATATTTTCTGGTTTATATTATCCATGGTGGTTGCCTATACAAAGGTTAAATAAATATCTCTGCCCTTTTATTTAGTCTGTAAAAGTCCAAGCTAAGACTTAATCTATTTAGCTGATAAATAGATAACTGCAATGCCAATTGCAAGTTCTGTGAAGAAACTATTATACCAGACTGTTAGCTTCTTTTTTCCCCCCTTCCTGAGTTCCTCTCATTCCACAGGAACTTTAGGGAAAATAAAAAAATCCCATTTCTGGGGTTTTTCAGTGTTTACTTTCCTTCGGCACTGGTGTGTAAGTGGAAGACTTTAGAGGGAGTAAAATTTTAAAAATAATTTTAAAAAAATTTACAAGAAAAAAAAAAAACAAAAGGAAAAGGTCCTGCCTCTCATAGTTCAGTAGAGTGATGGCTCATTTTTTGAAGAAAGCTGGGAAGGAACTTTATGGTAATGTACAGATATGGTATTAGAAAGGCAGAGATGGTCTAAGTCTCTAAAGAAGCTTTGTATTATGCAAGAGACAAGCACAGCAAAGACTGTCTGGAACATGATACAAACAAACAAAGGAAGAGGGAAATGCAAGAGCAGTCTGCCCTCTCATAGGACTCTCTTTGCACCTTATAGGAAGGAGTGTGACCTACTGATCAGAAATGGAGTTTGGGGATTAAATGGAAAAACTGCCTGAAAAGAGGGAAGCAGGTTTGTATGAGACCTAAGAGTTCCTAATACAGAGATGGAAAAATTAAATGGTATTTTATGAATGTTTAGTTCATAAAAAACTTGAGGGAATATCACCTCACTTCTCATTTTTATTCAAAGGTGCATGTAATTCTGCAAAAAATAGCTTAATAAAATATGAGCTATTTATGTCAGTACATGGGCAAGAATTTAAAGGGTGTCAGATCCATCATCCTTTCAGACCTAAAAATAGGCATATAATGCTGGCTAATTGGAGGAAGTCTGAAGGAGAACAGAACCGATCAGCGCTCCAGTTAAAATGACTTTCAGAAATCAATTAGTTCAGAGTTATTTGATATACATAAAATGTTGGGAAGAAGGGTAGGAGAGGAGTATGGAGTACTCTTAGAAATCAATGATCTCAGTTAGTACAGGACAGTTACCCTCAGAGTAACTTTTACAGCAGTGGAACAGTACCATCCTGGTATCGACCATGAATCAGGGAAGAACTTTCAGGTGGAAAGTTAGATATTAAAACACAAAGGCAAAATCAAAACCACAACATAATTTAAAAAGAAAAACAGAAAAAAACCAAACCCATCTCTCCAACGGCGTGGGCAGTGAAACTTAGAGAATTCGGTGGAACCTTGACTTTAAGGCAGCTGAAATCATGAATGACACAGATATAGCAGATTCTCCCTTGGGACAAAAGATGCAAGGTATGCTGGAGTCCTCTGAAGTGCTGATGTAGGAAAAAAGCAGAAAAAAAGTGTGGGCTATTCACACTTACCAAGAAAAGAGACTAGTGTCTATGAGACTTTTACAACCTAATTGATTCTGTATGATTCTGTGAGAAAAAAACAAAAAAACAACTACACTGAATTATTCAAATGTATTAATATTAAAAAATAATAGTTTTCTGGAAATCCCCTGTTTTGTTTGACCTTTCTAGTTACAGTCTCATAATGCCATTATCACCCTTATCTTCTGAAGAGAAAAAGCCTGAGAAGGCAAAAGGGGAAGCTGTGATTTTAAGGGAGAAGACATTCAGCTAGTTATTTTTTTCATTAAATTTCTTTCTTACTTCATCCCTTACAATGACAATAAAACAATTTTTATTCAGTTATACCATGTTGAGTTTTCCAAGTTTAATGATCCTATTAACTCTCAGATGAAATCCACAATGTATTCCTCATTATTAGTTTGCCAAAGTAAATTGAAATAGTACTTTAAAATTTAATGCAGGGTATGTTTAAAGATCTAAACTATCCTTATTACTGGTTAATCTTGAAAGAGTAGCATGTATAACACATAAAATATTCAGAAGGTAAGCCACTACCAATAACAATAACAACAACAAAGATTCAATAAATCAGAACCCTTGATTTAATAACTAGCAGCTTTGTTTAATTGCTGTTGGGTTGGGTTCACTGGGCTGAGAATGCAGTTATGTGCCTAGGTGCAGAATTTGCAGACCATAATAAAAGGCGTCTTCTCTTTTTATCATTTTCTTAAATAATAAATACTCTTAATTTCTTAAATCATGAGAAAATATTTGACCATTGTCTGTTTTAGTTGGCTTATTCTGGAAAAGAACCTTCATTTACATGTGAATGTTGTGACTGAAGGAACAATAAAAAGGCCACAGACACATATTTTCTTCACAGAGATTCCTGAGCATGGTCTAAATTTCTTGATGGGTTTAGTAATATTTGTCATCTTTTACATATTACAGAGCATTTTAGCAGTTATTTTTTATATAGCATTTCCACTGAATCATAGAAGAACATAAATGAAAAATAATTGTCTCTGCATATTTAGCAGACAAAGTGCTAGAGAGAATCTAAGATTCACATGTAGAGTGCTTGGAGTAGTTAAACAGAAAAGGCTTTGCTGGAAAACGAGTGCATCAATAATGGCTTTTACTGAGCACTGATAGACCTCAGATGTTCATACCAGATGTTCCAGGTAGGAAAATATGTCATCCGTATGAACTTCAGTCATTTTTTATCATGACTGGACAGTGAGAATAAATTCATTTTTCTATGCCCCGAAGAGGTAACAGAATAAATTCTGTTGATATGGACAGTATGGGGATGAAAACCTTTTTACTTATTGTTTGAGAGCTTCATTTAATCTTCCTTTTCTGGGGACAAAAAGTTATCTAATTGAATTACATATGTTATTGATTATTTGATGAATTTAGGAATCTTATAATGCAGATTGAAAGGTTTTAAAGTTATCATAACATTGATATGTTATACATATGGAGATTTGTAGGTGACTTGGTACAGCCAAGGATTACTAAGGTTGATTATTGGTGGTATTCATATGCCAGTGTCTTTATTGGGCTGTCAATGGGAGGTCAGACTTAAAATACAAGTAAGTTAAACTTGCTTTAATTAAAATTTATATATTTTAAACAAAATCAGATTAAAGTAATTGTGAAAGCAGAAACTTGCTATGTCTTAGTTTTGCTTGAAACATCTACAGTTGCCTTAAAATGGTTGTGTATTCTTTGCTAGGGAGGGAGGATTGATTTAATATACAATATTTTAATGAAACTTTAGTATCAGTAAACTATAAAGGGATGGCTAGTGAAGGGAAAAGACAAATTACTTTCTTTAGCTTGCACATTAAAAGCCAATTCAAAGGAAATGGCAGGAAATTGAAATATTGTCTTCTATGCTGAAAATGTTGCAACTATTTAAGTGAAAGTGATTTTTTTGTGTGTGTGTCTTTGCTTTGGGAATGGGATAGCTATTTTGATTTCTAGCCAAATTTGCTGAATTATAATTATGCTCTCAGTATAGAAAATGTGCTTTGAATATCCTGTATTTATTGTGACATCCAAGTAAGAAAAGGAACTGTGTCATATTTCTCTTTGAAGAAACTTAATGGCAAATATGATGGCTCTCCTACAATTTAAAAGATAGTCTCCTAGCTGCAACTCTGTAGGGCAAATTGATGTAAAAGTGACTGATATATATATATTGGAAATGTGTATTTTCAGACATAACCCTCTTTCTACATCATGGCAATGTGACCTACAATACATGCTATTTTGGCTGTTTCCTGATAGCAGCAATATCTAGACCCTATGAGTGTTTAAATCCTAAAGAATAATTATAAAATTGTGAGTGGATAATGTAGACAAGTCAGAATTGTGCGAATCACAAGAATTATTTATTTATACTTATTATTATTTATATATGCATAAAATACTTCTTTTTTGTTTTTAGGAGGTGGACTAAGAGAGATTTTTAAAAGTTCAGCTTTTTTTTGGTGAGACATTTAATATTATTTTGGTTAGGATTGTAGCTTTATTTCCTTTAAAATTACCTTCAGCATTTAGATACATACCTTCATAACTTTGATATGGTTTGATATAGGCTTAATAAAAATAAGAATGCTACCAATTAAACTAGCTGTAACTACCAATTAAAATTTCTAGTTTCTGATTCTAGATATTGATAAAATAGACAAGAAACTCCTAGCATTAGCATCAGTGCTTTGCTAATGCATGATTTCCCTCATATCTTATCCACATCTCCACTTGGGGAAAAATACGGTCATTGGTGTAGCAAGGTGTTTCAACCCAGAAATCTTTCTTGTTTGATCTTCTCATAAAGTTAATTTAAGCTTATTAACCATGAAAAGAAAGAGTCCAGCTTTCCAGTGTAAGTAGATTTTTTGCGTTTCTAAGCTATTTTAATTTTGCACATATTCCATACTACTTAGAGAATCATTGCATCTTGGCAGAAAGCTCTGGTCTATCAGTATGCAGTAGGACGAAAAGGAAAGATGAATACAGCTCAGAAATATTTGATTAAATTATCTTCAGTAGAAAATACTTGTTAAGTTCCCACAGGAAAACTTTTTTTTCAATTAGTTTTGATTAAACTCTGTGATGAAGGTTTTTCAAGTTAGGATGGAATAGTTTCTGGAAACCAAATAAAAAATTTAATTCAGAAGAAATCAAAACCTTGTGGGTTAAATACCTGTCTAAGCCTCCACAAATCCAATTTTATGTATCTGAAGTAAACTGGCAAGAAAAAAAAATCTAACAGGATGAACAGGTACATTAATATCTGAGCCGTTGTTTATCCTGATGTCTCAAGGCTTCAGTCCAGAAAAGAAATGTAGTCAACCTTTTTGCATCAATGAAGAGGCAAAACACAGAATACAATATTGTTTTAGAAAAGATTTAGAAATACTTTATATATGAGAAATTGTAGCTGTTATCACAAACACTTGTTCACCACTAAAGGTTTTTTTTGTGTCTGGTAAATTGTATTTTATATGTGGTAAAAAGAACAATCTATTTACAGACCAAAGAGAATAAAGGATCATCCTTTTTATAAGTTGGTTTTTAATATTACTTCACAATTGTAATTTATATTGTCTCCATACTGTTTTAAGATACATTTTTCACAAATATAATATGATGATAATAAAATGATACAGTGACCTAGTTGTGCTGAACTCATTAAAGTAAATCTAATAAACACTTTCTATAAACAATGCTATGCATATTTTGCATATTTATGCATAATTTGTCAGCAGTCTGATCAGAATCATAGATGCAGTGACATAAAAATGCATGGTAATGCTTGAGGAAAAAAATACTCAAAAAATAAAATCATTACTTTGGCACAAGGTTATTATTTTAGGAGGTCAACCATACCAATTCAGTTTACCTATTGTATTTGGGAGGACACTATTTGTTGGATTTTGTGTCTGCTGAAAGGTTCTTAGATTCAGGAATGGAGGATTTTTTCCATTTGTTTTGTTTAGTTTCTGCAATAGATTGTTTGGATCTGTGGTCCTTTGACGTGAAGGGTATTCAGTTTATTTTTTAAATGTAAAAGAAAGTAAATTCCTAAAGTAGGACTTCCATACAAAATATTAGTGTCATGTGAGTTATTTATATTTAAGCTGTGCACATATTATTCCAGATATGGGCCTAAAACAACTCAAGACTTCTTCGTCTTCTTCCTAAAAATATGCACCATAGTGACATGTTTGTACACATTTTTAAGTCTTTTGAAGTTATTGGAAGATGCCACCTGCATAAAGATGTGTTTGGTTGCACAGTTAAAGCCTTTGCAAGTAAACATTTACATAATCCAATCTTTATTGATGCAAAAAATAATGTTATTTTTACAAAAAAATAGTAGTGAAACAAAAATTCAGCCAGAGAACAAATTTTGTAATAAGCCCAGTAAAAGCTGAAAATAAGTTGCTGGAAGGTCAGCTGAATTAGGTGTGTCTGGCAGTGAGAAACAGACTTTCTGCTTTGGAGATCATTACCTGTGTTGCAGAAACTCTTAGAGGATTCGTGAGGACTTCATGTTTCATATTTTCATTGACATATCAACAATGTCTAAAAATCTCTATTAAACCAGAGAGAGAAAAACTAAATGATTGCATTGTTTGTCTGTGCATTGATTTTTTTCCTACGTCAATGCGTATTACTGTGAAAACATTTTAAGGTTTTTTTCCCATGGTTAACCTTGTAGAAAAGTATTAGAAACCTTTAACATCCATTTCTAGTAAAAAAATCATTTGACCCCAAAATGTGTACACACATCCACAAATTTTGTTTTGTGTGTTCAGCTGAGAATACAGCAAAGGCCCGGGCAAATTAAAAGTTAATCCTCAATCTGAAGTGCAGAAGTGCTTCCTCATGCCTGCAGGTGGGAGATGAATATGCTAATGGGGCAAGCCTGACTCTGCAGTGATTTGCAGGTGAAAATGTAACTTGTGATAATTAAAGGCTAATTACTTTTAGCTAGCAAGGGGGAACCAGGTGTTCTAAAGCAAAAGAGGAAGATTTTCTTTTGTGCTGGTAAGGCTTTTGCAGAGGGGAAAACAAGAAGGGACTATGATTGTATTTCTTTTTTCTTGCCTTGAATTTTTTGGTTTTAGTAAAGTAGAGGGCAAAAATGCAATGGTTAGGCGTAACATGCAGTTTTCATAGATTTTGGGGAGTTATTTTTATTTATTTTTATCATTGTTTTCCCTAAGAGATGGCCAAACAGAGTTAGGCAGGAATTATGGAAATGCTTTTGCTGTTTAGATGTTAGCAATATTGCCATCACAGGCAATCTGCCTTGTTTCAAATCCTGTTTTAAAAACGGCTTTCTGAGATGCTCACTGAGATAATCTCTTTTAGAAGCTTCTCTCAATTATTGTTTTCAAAGGCACCCCCCAAGAGTGAGCACTCAGAGAGATTAGAGCTTTAGAGCTTGCCATGTATTTCCATCTTGCCTTTATGGGAGGATGAGTTAGTCTTCCCTTTGAAGACCCATGAATCTGAGGAAGTTCAGGCACTTACACCCACATTCCTTTCCTGTTTTTCAAGACAGCCTGATTACTATTATAAGTAGCCTCATGAAGATATTTCTGTGTTAGATAAGGTGCCATATCACATATCTGGGAAGTAAACAACTCACATTATGAAGGGGAAAATCTAAACCTTTTGGTGACTTCTTGACATGTTTGCTCTTTGTACCATTCATACACTGTATAACTTACAGTAAGTAGCTTTACAATTTAAAAAGTAATTAATTTTCTGGTTGAGTCTAAAAAATGGATCACTTTGAATAGTGGGTGATGAATCTGTAAACTTACTTCCTAAATTAACTTACTTTTTCTTGTAACAAACTGGGGTTGTAACTCGACCACCACAGGTGGTATCTGCAATAAGCACACGGGCTTTGCTATCACTCAGTAAGTCTGTATTTGTTGTACCTATGGGGCTGTTGATCCTTCTCTTGGGCAGGTTTAGAGGTACTAAAACTTTAAAGTACTAACCAGATAAGTAGCTGATTTATTTTTAAGACATACACTTTTTATTTGTGGATTTCTTTGGCTATGTTATCCTTTTCACCTAGTTTGTAGATGTGTTCTGCTTACATCAAATCAAACACACACGATATATTCTTGTGGGCCAGGAAGTGTGAGAATTTCCCCAGGTTAGAAAAATCAGGTTTGAACTGAAATGAGTAGAGAGACATCTTGATCTCATTTTCCGTGTCAGCATCTTAAAATCTATCAGCAGCTAATATGTATTTAAAAAAACAGTTATTCCCTAAATGAGTGTTTTCTTTTTACTCTTCAGGTTAATATTTATTTTGAAAGACTTTTGTGTCTTTGATTGAGTGAAACTGCAGAATGTCCAGTTACCAGCTGGAAGTCTGGAGGTGCCTCCTTTAAAGGTCAATTCAATTTCCGTCAAGTTTGTGGTCTTGTAGTAATGGGGAGACCTTTAGGGGCAATTGGCCAGGACAAACGTGGGCAGCAAAAGCCTGTGTTGGCAGGCAGGCAGGTCAGCTAGTCTTCTTGGTTTTCCTTTTAAAATGTCAAGAGAATTGATGTGTCCTTTTGAACTTTTTTGTTCTACTACATCAGCATTTTTTGCACAAAAATGTTCCACCAGTGCATGTTTTTTTATATTCAATCTAGTTGTAATTCTGATTTCCTTTAGGAAGTGATTGTATGTTCTTATAGCTGTACTTCGAGATGAAGGGAATTCTAATGAGTCTTTCATTTTTACAGATGAGTATGTAAATTGAGTGGTAGAATCCAATATTGTATAATTACATTGATCCCTAATTCTGATGTGATTTTGTTCCTGTAATTCTCTCCTGAAGTATTTTGCAGAAAGGAGGATAAAAAAATTATTGGTTAAAAGCAGCAGCATAAACAGTGGATTATAAAGGATAGTTTATATATATTTACTTATTAAAATGTTGAAACAGTCAAGTCAAATGGGCTCACAGGCTGCAAGGAGGACATCAATTATTGTATATACCTTACTCTATAAAGTACAATTGCTGTAATTAGTAGAGAGAGGCATTTTGTGAAAAATTAGAGCCATTCTTCAGCCACCCAGGAACTCACATATAAGTTTTATCTTCTCCTAAAGCAATGTTTTATTAGTTTGTTCCATCACCCTCCTTTTGGACTCCTTATCTCTGGAAATACCCAAGAGAAGAAAAATAATAGGTGTTTATTTCTTACTAGCATTCTATTTAGTAAATAATGAGTCAAATAGTTATTAATCCACAATTTCTCAAAGCTGCTTTATATAATAAGGCATGGTTTGTTACTGAATTCCCTAAAGAAAGAACTCTCACACAATCCCTGAATTTGTGCTTGGTGCCTTTGCATCCACTGGATTGATAGAGAAGGATGTCTACGAATTATTTTAGATTTTTAAATTTTCTTTAGAGCCTTTAAAGAAGTGTGAATTTTCATCCCGTTGATTTGCTCTATCATTGTCTTACTGGGATTTCTGTTTCAGGATGATACCTTCTTGGCTTAGATAATCTTCTACATTTAATTATATTTTAGCTCTTTTCCTTCTATAGTATCTCCCTCCTTCCCATCTCTCCTTTCCTTGGGGATTACTCATCTTTGATATGTGCATGAAGAACAGGTAATGAGGAAAACTGAAAGAGTTGGAAATAATTTTAAGAAATATTATTTCCTGCTGTCATACAGGTAACTAAATTCAAATATATTTGTGTAGCATAGTGTAGTGTTATGGAAATACAATATCCATAAAGAAACAAATAAATAGCTGTTTTCGTTTTATCAGCTAATATTCAGAAAATCTTATGGGCAGAAAGCTTTTCTCTTCCTCTGATATATATGGATGTCCTTGAATTTCACTGATACTGAAAAACTAGTTTACCACACCTCAGTAAGTTCCTTATGTCCTTGTTTTCCAACAGTGATAACTTAATTTTCTCAGTGAAGTGGTGGAAAATGCAACATTTCATAAAAGAAATTAGAGCAGAGAAATAGAAAGCAATAGAGAGGATATTTTTCTTCTTTACAAAAAATGCTTCTTTTTGTTATTGCTATTTTTAAAAAAGCACTGAAATTTAAAGAGGGCTCTTTTGGTTTTGCTTGATATTTTTTTATCCTCAGGTAAGGATGGAAAGGGAGAAATAAGCTTTGGCAGTTTTGTAGGTGTCTCACAGAGCTCAGTTGGACTGATTAAAACAGCAAGATGTGGCTAGAGGAAAGGAAGAACTGTTCTCTAATAATATGATTTTATCATTCCTTGATTAAAGTCCGGTAAAACTTTTGAAGCAATCCCATTAGGCAGCTGGATTAGCATCAGTCTTGCAGCCTGTGTCATGTATGTGGAGCAGGCACATGTGAGGGGTTTATCTGACTAACAGGAAGATGCATCCAGGTACTGCAGCTTGATAAAGATACAATTTTGATAGCTGGTGTGGGCTGTGCCTTTGTCATCTCTTGCCCAAAACTTTTGTCAGCAAATTATGTAAATGCATGCAGGAGAAAGAAAGAAAGAGGGAGACCTTGCTCATAAGGAAGGGAGGGAGCAAGGGGAAAGAACCCTCAGCTTTTGGCTGTGGTGGATCTATTTTGGAACTGGCTGGCATTGGCTTTGCTCAAAAGGGGAGTCTTCTGGTCCTTTCTTTTGAAAGTCTCCCCTGCAGTTGTTCCCCCTCCACCAAAATCTTGTCAGGTAAATCAGATACCATAGATAATAAGCGTGAGAAGAAGAAAAAACAAAAACAACAACAAACCAAACAGCTTCTTTTAAAGATTCATTTTTTCCTATTTATGAGGTGTATCAAATAGAAGTCAACTTGAAAGGGACAAGCTTTGCACCATGCAGTGGTGTTATTTGGCTGACTTGGCTGGTGTGCTGCAATGGGACACTCATTAACATAGCTGATCAGGTACCTTGAGGAAAAGCTGTCCAGGCTATTCAGGGTGACTTTATTAATAAGTACACAAAATAAAGACAAATAAAAACTATCATCCATGTGTATCCCTACAGTGAATGAAAACTTAGTGCATGCAAAACACTGTTTGGATAGTGGGGGACTGCTTCAGATTGGCTCAAAAATCCTTAAATGTTCCTTCATTAAGAAAATTTTCTCAGGGTATTAAAACTTGCATCAATAAAATTATTTTATTTAGAACACAGAAGCAAAAAAATTAGTCTGAAGTTGTGTTGGTTTTAATCTGGAAAACTTTAGCCAAAACCAAAGGAACTTTTATATATTTCCATGAGTATGAAACAGGGGTTAGTGGTTTTTAATGCGTGCTTTAGTAATGCTGCAATCTTTTTGTTTTTCAGTAATGTAGCGCAATGATTTCTGAGTTGTCTTCTATTTGTCCGTGACCACCTATCTGTGGGAGAATGTTTTCCTCCTTTCATGACAAGGCAGTAGCATAAATTAGAGACTCAAACCCAAGCAGTCGACCACTGCACTATAAACCCACAGAGCTGTGCACAAGCTGATGGGCGAGAGGAAGAACACAGCGTTCCTTGAACAAGGAAAGATTTAAGAATGTCAAGTTTCTGAGGCCTCAGGATCTGCTTATGTAAGCAGGGTACTTAAATAACTCCCTAACTCTCTCTGCAGCCTCTTTGCCCTCTGGACAGTACATGAAGGTGTGTGAGCAAACTTGTGCTGCAGATGTGGCCCGGTCAGAGCCCCACTGAACCTGTTGCCCTTGGGCATGTTTTGTTCAACGTGGTATTACAAGGTCAGGTTGGTGTGCTTTGGAAAAAAAAAAAGCAGCAAGCAAATCTGTTGTGTGTGTTCACAAAGCTCAAGGTTGCCCAGCAAATGCTGACATTGATCTCATTTGTGTTTACCCTACCTGTTGCTTCAGATACTGACACTCACAGACTCCCCACTGGGTCTGTGGTCTTTGTTACAGAGAGGTCAGAACCCACCAGTAGTGGCAGGTGATGTTTTTACACATTCCCGAAGGTTATTCCTGTTCCACTCCATTACTGGGTCTCCATCCCTTATGTATGTTGCTAAAGGAGCTTATAAAGTGCTGCTACCAATAACCAGTTTCACCTCTAAAAGGAAAAAGTACTTAAAAAATTAAAAAGGACCTTACAAACAAGTCTAACTGGGAAAAAAAGACCCAAAACAAAGCCAACTAAACCTACCACAAGCAATCACCACTCCGAGTACTTTTGCAGAATTTAGGCAGTAGAAAAGGAGGCGTGATAAGTGTTTCTATTGGAACAGCCACACACTTCTAAAATTTTTCACATTTGAAGTTTCAGTCTGTAGAAAAATAATTTAAGCATTTTTGGTTTCTTAGAGCTATAGCAAGTATCTCTCAAAGCTGTCAGCATTAGAAAGTGATGTCAACTTTTTTCTGCATAAAATTTATTGCTAATTGATTCAAATGAAATAACCTTTTACTTTTAGGACATGAGAAACCACTGTCAGTAATAGTAACTTCTTAAGAGAAATGGAAAATTAAATTTTTATATTTGATATCATAATTATGTTCTAATTATGAGTCTATTAATTCTGGCAAATAAAACCAATCCAGGTTTACAACTGCAGCTACAACTAAGCATATCCTTTTAATCTGATATCTCTATTTGCAAATACCATCACTTAGTCTTTAAAATTTTTAGAGCACTTCAGTACTTTGTTATTGCTTACTAAATGCTTCAAGTCATAAGTAATTAACAGAAAGGGTATGATTTTGGTTTGGGTTTTGTTTGGGTTGTTTTTTTTATTTGTTTTAAATAACAGTATAATCCATGGGTATATTAAACATCTCTGCTAACATAAGTAAATGGCTACAACACTGCCATGAATGCCTGACTGGTTAACTTTGGCTGTTGCTCCAATGTTTAGGGGTGTCAGGATTTCTATACTCCAGTGAAAAGTGTACTGAGGCCAAAACCAGTGCATCACACAAGTGGAAATCACTGCTATGTATCTGTCTTTCTGAGCTGGCTGTGCCTCAGTGACAATTCCTTGCCAGTAGATTTCTGAGCTTCCAAAGACACATAGAAACATATTTTTGTTTAGTGCTGATTATGTTTAATACAACAAGAATACATAACCTGTATGTTTTTAGTATGACTTTAGGGAAGTCCATTTCTTTAGAGAAACAATGTAAAACATTAAGCAGAGATAAGAAGCAGTTTGGCATGCAACAGCAGACTGTGCAATTAGTTTCTTTCCACAGTTTTAGCATGAACATGCATACACTGAGTCAAATCTTTATGGACTCACTTAATTTGGGCTAATTGCATTGTTTTGGATATCACCCCTCATTCCCTATGTGGCTGCCATTCTTACAATACCATTGCTAGCCCGCTTCACTTAAACCCTTTGCTTTCAGTAGGTGCTTTCTGCAAGATGACTGATATTGCACAAGTTATGTTACTTATCCTTCATTTAGTTTTGCAGGAGTTCTATCTTTGTAACATTCTGACTGGGCTCGTGATGTTCTTCCTTAACGTGTTTCTTCAGTTATTTACAAAATTGTACTAATTATACATTTTCATTGGGAAGAGAATGTGGAGGTAGAATTAAGATAAAGCTTTCTTTTGTTTAAAAAACAAACAAAAAACCCACATCAAAATAAAAAGTGTATCAGTGTGACTCCTTTATCTGATAATCATTATAAACAGGTGGGAATTCATGATGTTCAATAAATACAATCAAGCTCTGAAGGTAATTCTGTTTCTGAATATTTTACCAGAATAATTTCTACTTTGTCAGTAGAAAAAAACAAGCTCTTGAGTGTAATAGCATTTTGAAAAAAAAAAAATCGAATGCCTTTAATGTATAAATTTTCTGACAGTGCTTAAAAAGATAGACCAGTATGTCCCTCCCTTGTCTGTTGTTTAACAGAGCTTACCTTTCTGCATGAAAACTGTGGAAAACTCTACTAATTGTCAAGTGCATGATGTAAGTCTCTGGGTTTTTCATGGGCTGAACACAGACTTGTATTAATACCCTTGGAGAGGAGACAGTTGTGGTAATGGATGCCTAATGCTGACATTCTCACAAACTGTTTTTTGTCAAGGTTTGGGATTTTGATTTTTTTTTTTTAAATGAAAATAGGTTAGCTGTAGAAAGTGTCTGGTGTGGCCTTTTGAAGACCCAGAGAGCTCACAAAGGAGACAAATTATCCGAGGAGTTTCATTATTTCTATTCACACTGCTTTCTCAGCTGACAGAAACTTTACCAAGCTGCTTTTCATCCCAGTGAAGATTGTGACTAACAAAGTGGGATGCAGAAGCTCAGGCTCTCCAGAGCTGCTGTTCTGACCCCTGCCTGGTTTTCCCCCTGTCACACCACATAAAACATCAGCAGTACACAGCCACCTGCAAAAGGTTCAGAAAGGAGTGACATCAGAGCTTCCTCAAAATGGAACAAGTGCACCTGGTGATTAGCAATTATCAGGTGTCAGACAGTCTTGGAATGACAAATGCCAAGTGCCATGTCACAAACATGGTCTGTGATCAATTTTATCAGTGCTGGTTTAGGTATTGTTGTGCAGATTGAAGTCTGAGTGTCATGAACTAAGCTAAGGCTTTTTTAGTGACTATGTGGTGGTCATCTGTCTGAGGGACTTTTTTATACTAGGTGCAAATTTTAAGACCAAATTTGAAGGCATATCTTTAGTAGCCTATAAGATCCAGGAGAAATTCAGGGGGAGAAACAGAGTGTCTCAGGGAATAAGAGAGTGTAACCCCTTTAGAAAACGGGACAGGCAACTCAGAAAGTGTTTAAGGATGTTGTTAGATCATGCAGAAAGAATGCAAGAGATGAAAGCTCTTAAAAAGATCTTAATCTGGCCACTTTTGTAATGGGAAATGAAAAATGTTTTTATAAATATATTATTAACAAAAGGAAGCTCAAGAAAAACCTACATTCTTTATTGAATATGGGGGAGAATATAGTTGAGGAAAAGCCTGAGGTACTTAACACCTTCTTTGCCTCAGTTTTCAGCAGAAAGACAGGTTGTCCTCAGGACAGCTGTCCTCCAGGGCGTGTAGATGGGGTCAGGGAACAGAATAGCTTCCCTGTTAACCAGAAGGAAGCAGTCAGAGACCTGCTGATCCATCCTAGCATGAGGGAGCTGGCAGAAGAGCTCACCAAGCTTATCTCCATCATTTATTATCCGTCCTGTCTTACTAGGAGGTCCCAGATGACTGGAAGCTGGCCCATGCGATGTCCATCCACAAGAATGGCCAGAAGAGGATCCAGGAAACTACAGGCCTGTCAGCCTGACCTTGGTGCCTGGCAAGATGCTGGAACAGATCATCCAGAGTGCAGTCAAAGAGCAAATTTACAGAAAGGCCAAGGGATCAGACCCAGCCAGCATGGATTTAGGAGGGGTGGGTACTGTCTGGCCCATCTGATCTCCTTTCATGACCAGGTGACCCACCAGGTGGATGTAGGGAAGGCCATGGATGTGTCTACCTGGACTTCAACAAAGCCTTTCACAACACATATTCCTGGAAAAGCTGGCAGCCCATGGCTTGGACAGGTGCACTCTTCTCTGGGTTAAGATCTGGCAGGACAGCCAGGCCAAGGTGGTGGTGAATGGTGTTGAATCCACTGGTTATCAGTCACCAGTGGTGTCCCCCAGGGATCAGTGCTGGGGCCAGTCCTTCACTGATGATCTGGATGAGGGGATTGAGCCCACCATGAGCAAATTTACAGATGACACAAAGCTGGGAGCATGTGTCAATCTGTTGCAGAGTAGGAGAGTGCTGCAGGGGGACCTGGACAGGCTGGATAGATGGGCCGAGTCCAATAACATGAGGTTTAACAAGTCCAGGTGCAGGATCCTGAACTTTGGCCACAACAGTCCCCTGCAGCAACACAGGCTGGGGACAGAGTAGACAGCAGCCAGGTAAAAAGGGACATGCGGGTGCTGGTCGGCTGCTGGCGGAGCATGAGCCAGCAGTGTGCACAGGTGGCCAAAAAGGTCACTGGCATCCTGGCCTGGATCAGCAATAGTGTGGCCAGCAGGAGCAGGGAAGTCATTCTTCCCCTGTACTCGGCACTGGTGAGGCCACACCTCGAGTGCCCAGGATGTTGAGATGCTGGAGCGTGTCCACAGCAGGGCAACAAGGCTGGTGAAGGGTCAGGAATACAAGTTCAGTAAGGAACAGCTGAGGGAGCTGTGGGTGTTTAGCCTGGAAAAAAGGAGGCTCATGGGAGACCTTATCAGGCTCTACAATTCCCTGAAAGGAGGGTGTAGCCAGGTGGGGGTCGGTCTCTTCTCTCAGACAGCCACTGACAGGACAAGACACAGACTTCATTCACATCAGGAGAGATTTAGACTGGACATTAGGAAGAACTTTACAGAAAGGACGATTGGGTGTTTGAATGGGCTGCCCAGGGAGGTGGTGGAGTAACTGTCCCTGGAGGTGTTTAAAAAAAGAGTGGATGTGGCACTCAGTGCCATGGTTTAATTGACAAAGTAGTGTTAGGTCACAGGTTGAATCTGATGATCTCAAAGGTCTTTTCCAATATAGCTGATTCTGTGATTCTACAACTGGACTAATTGTGCATGTTAAGTTAATATTATATTCATAGAAGTAATGTTTTTTCCCCTTAATTGTAAGTTGTGAAGAAGGGGAGTTCTTTATGCAAACTTCAGTGAGGATGCTTTTATTACACGTAAACAGAGCTAATTACTCCAATCTATATCAAAACAATTATCATTAATATAGTGTGGATGTTTAAGGAAACCTGAGCTATGAATTGGTTACACAACATGGGCTTCTAGATGTATATGTGGGAATCTTTTTTTAGAATTAATTTTAAGGTAAATAGGTTTTTGTTTGGATGTGATATGGGTTTTTTTTGAAGGAATTAGAGTGGTGGTTAGGGTTTGTTTGCTTTAAAGCAATATCAAACAACTCATTGAAGACCAGTTCTTATATCTGAGGTTTACTCTATTGCTTTTTGTTACTACTGTCTCATTCTGTAATTCCAGTATAACCATTAAACCCCAAAACCTGACTGGCACCAGAGGCTCTGGCACAGATTAGGGAAGGGCGGGGAATCTGATTCCATGAAACTTGCCTGGATAAGGAACTTGGGGATAAATTACTGAGACACAAAGTAGTTGTTCACCTGCAGAGGGAAGCCAGTTATTATAGTCAGTAGGTAATCAGAGTCTCAGCTGCTCTTGCAGTTTGTCAGCTTGAATTAGCAGAGAAAACTTGTAATTTTTGTTCTGGTGGGTCTGAGGAGTATCAGTCTGGCAATGGATATGAGCTCATTATAAACTAAATAAATCACAGTACCAATTAGAATATTGTATTCTGATATTTAGGAAACTTATTTTGCATATTGTATTCCTCTATTAGCTTTAAAAATCAAGAAAAAAAAATTAAGAACAGTAGCTCCTGAATTTTTGTCTTAGAATTCTACTTTTCATCAGGTTACTTATTTCCTTCTACTTCTTTGGATTCTTTCTGTTCCTCTGGTTCTTTCTTCCTTGTGACAGCTTTCATGCTGCTGATTCATCTATGTGATTTCTGACTGACCTCACAAAGTGCTTTTTCTTTAGCTCACTAATTTTTGTCAGTTCCAGTAAGAATATCTGAATAGTTTATATATGAATTAACTCTAGTTCTTGGTGTCTAGGGACATTCATTACAGTTTTCAGTACCCATGAACAGTCCTAAAAGCATTTAACATTAATGCAAATTTAAATTTAGTTGACTAGGTAATAAATCACTCTGTTTCAGTTCCCCTCCCTGCTCCCCATTTTGTCTTTTAGATCTCTATTGCATTTGCTATACAGCAGACGTGCATTTTATTTCCTGTTACCATTCCTGCCTGATGCAGCTGTAGGAAAACTCTTTACACTTGTTTTCATGTTAATAACCTCTGTTCTGGTGATCAAAATTCTTGATCTGAGATGGGTCTTTATTATTTTTGTCATTGATATATGTAGGAGATTTTTTTAGAGATTTTTTGTTCTGACTGCATATTTTGCATCTTTAAAACAGATTGATTTGCTTCTGCATACTCTTCATATTTTGTATTTGGGAACGCTCCTTTGAAAACAGATGTGCCAGTTCTTGAGGGACACAAGGTAGAGGTAGCTCTTTTTTCCCAGGCAACTAGCCTGGAACAGAACAAGAAAATAGCTGTGCCAGGGAGGTTCACGTTGGATATCAGGAAAAATTTCTTCACTGAAATAGTGCTTAACTGTTGGAATGGGCTGCCTAGGAGCCACATTGTCCCTGGAAGGCTTCAAGACACAGCTGGATGTGCTTTGGTTGCTGTTCTTGTCATTCACCGTGTGGCACTTAGTTGACATGGTGGTGTTTGGTCAAAGTTTGTACTCAATGATCTTGGAGGTCTTTTCCAAACTAAATGATTTTATTACCTGTCTGGGAACCAATTTGTTTATCCTATAGAAACAGGATGACTAAGACAAATTTCAGTTTGCTCCTTGCCCTCTCCCATGGCCGCTGAAAATGGGAAGTGTTTATTCTGGATCAAGAATGAACCCTTCCCTGAAGGCCATGTGTTAGGAAATCTCAGGCCAATGCCACACTGATGATGTCAGTGAGGTCCCATGTGCACATCAGATCCCATGTGCACATCAGACAGTGCATTTAGGAAAATATTTTGCTGGCTCATTGCTGCCCCCCTGATCTGAGTGATCCTCTTCATGATGCACTGTGGCTTTTCTTTCAAAGTGACTTCCAGAATGTTCTCTAAGCTGGTCTATTGTAACTAGATTAAAGTTTTCCCTTTTCACTTCATACTAATGATAAGCTCTTCACAGCAGGAACTCTTCTAACATTTCGACAGAAGTGGCCACACTTCAATCTGATTTATTTTTGATGGACACTTTTTTAGTACACAGGTTAATTAAGTGACTTGAGCTTCTAATAAGCCATGCCTGGATAATACTTTTTTACAGAATAAATACTGTTTCCCCATCCTCTTCTAGACCGCAGGCTGCTGTAGAAGACAGTGGAGATCCCTGACAAGCACCTTAAAACTTCTGCAGCTGGTCATTTGAGTCAAGTAAATAACATTTCTAGCAGCTTCCATGTAGAAGTGTTTCATTATGCTGTCAGGCATGAAAATTGTATTGTCACTACATACCAATGTTTTTGGGAAGAACTGACAACTTTTTGATTTATGTGTCTAAGATTCTAACTGATGCTGCTGATGATATGTGACACCCTAGAGGAGAAGAGGTTTTGTGCTGTGGGAACTTAGGAAGAAAAATATTCTTTGTTGCTTCTCACAATCCAAATTAAGCCTCGTGTTGTGCAATATGAGACATATCTTAAGACCTCACAGAAAGAAAACACTTTTACAGAACCGTCCAAATGTGACACATCCTATTTAAGAGAAATATTCGAGCTGTACTTAAAGGCTAGTTTTAGCTTCTTTGAACATGTACATACTTGTGTGGAAAAGACTGATAAACAAAGAATGGTTTTAGGATCCAAATTATTTCCAGAAAATTTCCTACTTTGAGGAAGAAGAGAAACAAACCTCTTGCTTAAGTGAGCTATTGTAATGTGTTCTGTGGCATTTCCAGGGCTGACTGGAAGGACAAAGGGGAGTAATAATAAAAGCTAAAGAGAAAATTATTTATGTAAACGTTTGAGGGGTTTTAAAGTATTAATTTGGATACATACTCATTATTTGAAGTTATTAATCTCTTTTATCAGTGTTTTTCTGATGTTCTAGATTCTTTTCTTGCTGGGTAATTTGTTTTGTAACTAAAACATTTCACATTCATCAGTGTTCTTCATAAATTTGCTTTGTGGGATGATTAAAATATACCAGTGACTTTTGAGTCTTTTATGTAGTTTTCTTCAGTTTCAAATGTCTGCAATCTAGTAGGGAAAGGAATTTAGAAATGTATTTTCCTAGTTGCAGGGAAAGGCAGATCTCAAATCAAAATATTATAGCTTTCGTTTTTTTTCTCTGGTACAGTTACGGATCTTTAAAAATGCAATATGAAGTACTTTAACTTCTTTGTGAAAACTTTTTAACCATAGAAGATATTATATCTGTGATACTGATGATGAAACAACATATAATCCCTTCTGCCAGCAATCTTTGTGAGATAAAATCCAACTAACCTGGACTGGTAAAAAAAAAAACAAAGCCACAAACCAAACTAACTTCATTCAATAAGTAGACTTGTTGCTGTACTTTCCTTCAAAACTCACAATTTCTTTATGCTAAAAAGACCATGAAACAGAAAGACCTTGAATGACTCCTTAAGTGAAACTTTTTCCTTCCGTAATGAAAGACTCATGCAAATAAACAGTAGATGTTAAAATTTAAGACAAAGTTTTCTTCTGGTAATGTTTAGATGAGATTTAACTAATATCTCATTTTAAAATCAGCAGCAAATACCTGGGAAACATACTGCAGAAAGAAATTGGAAGCTGGCCCAGTACAATCCAATCAATATATTACTGCATGCTAACAATCAGAGGAGTAAGACTGATATCTGAGAGTGTTTCAGCAGTATCTGGTCAATGCCTAAATCCAGAGAGTTCTATTTGATTTTTTTTTTAATTAAATATTGGTTGGGAAAAATATATTTACATCTCCTGGCTGGAGAATTTAGATTTAACACCAATAGTGTAACTTTTTCTGTAAGCATTACTAGTCTCCTATTCCCTAATTTGTCTCACACCTTCCACTGGACTGACAATTAAAAAAAAAAATCACTAAAGAGATTGAGTCTTGTTTGAAATAAGTCAAGTGGGAGAATATATACCTTGTCTCCTGGCATATTATTCTTTTTTGCCTATAAGGTTAATTACCTACACTGTTTAAAGCTTTCAGTGAATTAGAGTACAGCTTATCAGAAGCACACACATCTCTGCTGCTTGTATTTTCTTTGTTGTCCCTTAGATGTATTTTTTTCATAAGTTGTATTTAAAGAGTGTGCCAGAAAGGCAGGAACAAACATACTTTATTTCTTCTTAGAACCCACCATTTGATCTTTTATTTTCTTTTAGTGGGGTATAGAGCCAGTTAAGAGTTTTGCCATTCAGAAGTTTGTCCCATTGATCTTTTGGAAGAGTGCTGGTTGGACCCTTCAGTTCCCAGCCAGACTTTGGCATCATGCTGATTGCTTCTGTGCTGTGAAATGAATTTGTCACAGCGGTATTTATAAAGAATCTTTTCTTGAAAATAAAAAGACATCTTCACCCCACATCCCCTCCCCAAAAAGGGGTGTTAAAGGGAAAAAAAGAACCAAAAGCTAGACAGAAAGAGACACTGCCAAACTCTGTGGGAAGGAGAGAAGTAGGAAATAAAGTGGGAAGAAAATTTGTTAAATCTGGTGCTTGTGTAACTGCAACAGCTTCCCTACGTGACAGTATAGGGCAAGATAAAAAGCTCCAGGAAATGCATACAATTTTTCAAAATTAAACACAATGCAAACCAAAAGCTGATGTTTCCCTAAAAATGAAGACTATATTATGGAGATTGATGTATGGTAATAAATTAATGCTGCATGTTTAAGAAGTCACATTGCAATCACAGAGGAATTTCTGTTTAAATGCCTAGTTTCTAGCTTTCATGTGAGAATATTTATAACTCATTTCCTTTACACTGCTACTCTTCTTAGAAGCACATGGATAATTATAATTGTAAATAAGCATTATGTAATTAAAATATAAATCAGCATTAAATTTTTTAAAATTAGTTTTCCTTTGAATGCTTTCATTTCTGCTCTATTATAAATGATGGATTAATTTTCATTCACCACTTCTGAATACCTTTGAGCAAATGCAATAATTTCAGTTCTTAAAATAATAACTTCCTGCAGGAATGTATTTTTTCTTACTATTTAATTTTGGGTACAGTATGAATTTTCATATTTTATGGTAAAACTTTATTTTCATAACATAAAGTCCTTGTAAATTCTTGTAAAGTCCTTGTAAAATCCTGATGCATTAGAAAAAATCAATAGTAAATAGAGATTAAAGCACACTGTAAAATTCTGAAGTTCTCAGCTCTCACTAATGAGAAGTTCCAAGTCAGTGGAGCTAACTGTAATGTAGAAAAACCTGGATTTAATGTTAAAAGACTCTATACTCATAGACATTTTGTATCAAATTTTGCTCTTCAAAAAGCTATTGTATCACAAATTGGCCCTGCAGAGTGCTCACCTACAGGTGAGCAAATCTATCTCAGAAATAAAAAATATGGGATGTTGCATCCAGAAGAGCAAAAGGAATACTGAGAAGATCTTGAGTAACTAAATTATCTTCTTTGAGCTGCAATCAAGGAAGAGTGGAGAGGAGCTAGCCACTGTTTTTCTACAATGCACATACAGGTTCCTCTAGGCCTGTACATATTTTGTGTGTGGTACTAACACTTCTGTTATCATCATTTGAGTAAACATTCCCATCAAGGACTTAAACTTTGCTTATCAGGGTCACTACTCAAATGTTTGTACATCCATGTGCCTCACAAAATCAGTTTTCTGAAGTTCTTCTGCTCTAAAATACTTTTAATGTAGCATCCTACAAAAGATATGGTTTAGGTTTGTTTGCTTTAGGGGTCTATTTTGGTCCTCTGGAGAGAGATTTTACCACAGATTACCTTCCCTACAGAATGGACTGATCTTTACTGCCACTACACAGGTTTTCAGAGCAGGGAGAAATTCAATATAATAAATATTGACTTAATATCAAGATTTCTTTGAGATTTCTTGTTCAGGTGGTTCAGTATATCTTACTCAGGATGAGTTTTCAAAGGCACTGCGCTCAAAGGTACACAGTGCATTTCAACTTTTCAATCACTTCAGTACTTGATAAATTATTTTCCACGCTATGAAAAACGTTTTACTTTCTAATTACACAATCTCCCAAACAATTCAGAGTGATAAATGCCCTATGCTCTGGTTGAGCACTGCAGACTCAAGAAGAGAAAGCTCCTGGGAGAGCTTATGACACCTCTCAGTACCTAAAGGTGCTACAAGAGATCTGGAGAAGGACTTTTTACAAGGACATGTAGCAACAGGACAAAGGGGGATGGTTTTAAACTGAAAGAGGAGATGCTAAATTACATGTTAGGAAGAAATTCTTCCTTGTGAGGGTGATGTGGCATTTTCCCCCACTCCCTCTGCTGTAGTGGCATGGTCAGAGAACTGGGAAAGTGAGAGTCAGAAAACTCTTGGGCTGAGCTGCACACACACAAAAAGCAAACAAGGAGCTAATTCACCATTTCCCATGGGCAGCCATTCCCAGGGAAGCAGGGCTCCAACAAGCCCTGCTTGTTGTTTTCCCAGTGTACTGGGAAAACAAACACCATTGCTGCAAATGTCCCCTCTCTTCCTTCTTCCACCAGCTTTACCTGCTCAGTTTGGTCAGCTGGAGTCTGTTGTCCTGGCTCTGTCCCTGCTCAACCACTCACTGGCAAGGCACTAAAATGCCCTGTGTTCAAGGTGCTCTTTCCAGCACAAATCAAAACCACAGCCCCATCCTATCTGCTATGAAGAAAACTAATTCTACACCAGCCAAAATCAAGATAGGCAGAAACAGGAACACCCACCAGGAAGAAAAATGACACCAAGAGCATCCTGTATTCTCCCCCTGCCAGGCAAAATGCAATAACTTAAAGGGAGTGAATAGAGGCAAGCACATGTTTGGGGTGCCACCTTGCCTTCCCAGGTCCTTCTGTACAGCAGATATGAGGCTCTGGATGTCAAAGGTAAGTTAATTGATGGTGTGGAAGATGATCCATATACACCAGATGTTCCCAAGGTCAGAAAGGCCTATACCCCATATCACAACCTCTTTCATGAGGAGCAGAAGGTTGATATGCCAGACAAATCCATAGGGTAACAGACCTCCCAGAGCAGCTGGGATACTGGGCCTGTTGGTCATCAATACAACTGAGCTAATTGGGAACATCAAGCTTCCAGGAAGCTTGGGCTGCAGGAATTCACAGTCCTGAGGGATATGGGAAAGGCAAGGAACAGGACTGTGAATTTTATAAAAGCAAAATTCCATCTGTTCAAGGAGGATGTCAGTAGGATGACACCAGACACTGTGATGTGGTTGACATGCCAGAGGGATGGGATGCCGTGCAGAGGGACCCAGGCAACCTTGAGAAGTGTGTCCATGTGAATCTCATGATGTTTTACAACTACACCTGGGTTGGGGTAAACCCCCATGTCAATCCAGGCTGGAGGATGAGCAGAGGGAGAGCAGCCCTGCCCAGAAGGACTCGGGGGTGCTGCTGGAGGACATGCCCCAGCCATGGGCACTCAGCCCAGAGAGACAAACGTGTCCTGCATCCAGAGCCCCGTGGGCAGCAGGGGAGGGAGGGGATTCTGCCCCTCTGCTCTGCTCTGCTCTGATGAGAGCCCACCTGCAGGGCTGCATCAGCTCTGGGGCTCCAGCACAGGCAGGACTGGGACCTGTCAATGTGGCTTCAATGTAGACCCACAAAAATTATTACACGCATGAAACATCTTTCCTACGAGAAAAGACAGAAGGATTTGCATTGTTCAGCCTCTAGAAGAAAAGTCTCTTGGAGGACCTTTGTGTGGCCTCTCACACAAGGATAAGAATAATGTTTTTAAACTAATACATCATAGATTTAGACTGTGTGTAAAGACAGAATTTTTTTACAGTGAGAGTGGTAATACTGGCCCAGGTTGCCATGGAAGTGTTTAAGGTTGGGGCTCTGAAGATATCGATGGGATTTTCAGGGCTGACCAGATAAAGCCCTGAGCAGCCCAGACTGGTGGCCAAGCTCATCCTGCTGTCAGCAGCCAGTTGGAGTAGAGAATTCCAGAGGTCCCTTCCCACATGAATATTCCCATCATCCTTTGAGGAGTCTGTTCAGCTCTGTCATGAACAGTTTTTCAGGTTTTTTTATAAAATAGGAAGAAAGCAATGAAAAATAAAAAAACCTATTTCAAGGATTGAAATACTTTTTTTTTCTTCTTTTTATAGGGATAAAATTTTATGTGGTTTATTTGTTAATAGGAAATTTAAATAATAATTTTATCAGAGTATGTCTGTATTCATTACATGGGCGAGGAAACTTTGATAATGTATTCTTCAATCCTGCAGACAGAAATAGGAATGGAGTCTGGACGCAGTTCATAGTTGCATTGAAATCAGATATTAGATGTTCCTAAAAGCAAAATAAAATTTAAATGAGGTCATTTTACTGGAAAGCCAACTAAGTAAGTGACTTGGTTGATTTGACATCGCTTGTAATTTTAAAATCAGGTTTAGATGCTATTTCTAAACGAGATAGTCTGATTCAAATGGAGACAAATCAGAAAAATCATATGACCTGTGTTATGCAAAAATATGAATTAGATGAGTACACTAAGTACCTCCAGTCCTCTAATTTATGGAAATAAAAAATAATTTAGTCCAAAGTGATAGTGATGTCAACCAACACAGCAGTTTCTTTGTCCTGGAACAATTTAGGAAAATTAAATAATTTCCTTCCACAAAGAAGCAAGGTCATTTAAGCAACTGGGATGTCCAGCTATGGAGTTTTAATGCTAAAATATATAGTGTGCATTACATCCATGGCAGTGACACCTGCACATACAGAATCAGAATCTAGCTGCAAATATGTAGGAAAAAGAAGAGAGAAAAAACAGTTTTCTCTCGATCAAGAGAGGGAATGAACTAAACAAATCAAATAACAATGAAAAGCATTTAAATCCTTTCCTTCTTCAATCTGGGCTACATTTTCTTTTCTGTACTTAGATCTCAAATCAGTACCAACTTGACGGTTCCAGAAGTTTAATGTCTCTGCAAAGAAAAAAAATAATTGCTCTGCAATTTATCTGGAAGCAGCAGAGCACATAGAATTTTTCAGAAAGTTGTAAACATTGTTTTGTCAGAGCTTTTTTCTTGGAAGCACAGTAATACAGTTTATGCCAATGCTGAGAAGTATTTTGACCAGTAATCTGATCCATTGAAATTAAACTTGACTAAAGAGATGCCAGATGACTCAATTAAACAATCCAGAAGCATTACAAGAAACTTCAGAATTCGTGTAATACCTTTATATGTGTAGCTCCATCATCTGACAGTCTCAGAATATGCCTCAATTGTACAAAGCTCTGATACACAGACATTCAGGTCCTGGTCAATAGGTGATAGCAACCTGCAAATAGGATATATGGATTTTGCATATATTTGGTATATTCTTTTGAAAAAAAGAACTGGTTCTAAACATTTGAAAGACATTCAAATGCTTTCTCCCAAATATAGATGAGTTAAAAAAATAGTAAAAAAGCAAGTGAGACACATGGGGCTTCTGCTTTCTTTTGAATATTTATGCCTTTTTGTCTCCATTTTACATTCATGAAAGTACCACCTACAGCTCATAAAAAGATTTACAAACTTGAGAGAATGAAAGAAGTAGGTGTGGATGAGAGGGAAACAAGCAGAGGGTGCTGCCTGTGCTGGCTTGCTGCATTAACACCAACCTCCACAGCTTTTAGTGAGTGTTCAGTGTAACCCTTCTTCTTGCCATGACTGTCATGGCTCTGGAACCCTCAGAACTTTAGGTAGTTGCACAAATGTTAAAGAAGCAGGAAAGGGGGGCACGGGGTTAATTATTTATGCTATATTCCTCTGTAAAAACAAGCCAACATAAACAACTTTTATTCCTCTAAATGAGACTGCTACTTGTACATAAACTGAAACAACCTCTGCCATTGATAGGGCTGAGTGGGCTATAGCATACATGGAAATGAAAAGCTGTAAGAGTGAAAATAAATTGTATGAATCTCATTATCATTAATATAGCAGCACTTAACAACTTCACAATCATATTTTCTGAAGGAAGATGAACATTTAATATCATTTTAACTAAGATTTTTTTCTTTTTTTTTCAATCAAGTTAGAAAAAATCCGTTTGCACATTCTGTCCCCCAAAGGGAAAAAAATAGAGAATTTTCTGTTCAAAGTGGGCATATTGTTATGACAGCCTTTCAGACCATCTACTGTGGTTTTCCATCCTCACATGAAGTCAGGGTAAAACTATTTTAGGCTTACCTATTATGATTTACATTGTAATAGGTATAATAATATATTTTAAAGTTTTTATTTCAATATTTTAGAAAGTCATCCTCTACTTCAATTGTACTGAAAGTTGGAGCTTCCATGAGAAATGTAGGTAGATTTTGATTTCAATATTTTGATTAAATGAGCTGGAAGCTCCTGATAAGCCAAGTAACAGAATCCCCTGTTCCAGATTTATTTATTTACTTTTATATTTTTCCATGGTGATCAAAAGTATGAGCATGTAGCCCCACCTTGAGGGCAGGGCAGGACACTTAGTAGCAAGGGACTGGAAGCAGTGGCTGATTTAGCAGGGCCCTAGATGGTCTCATATACAGAGGCTTACAAAATTTCCACCTGATGCCTGCTGCCTTCAGGGAGAATCAACATTGACAACAGCTTTCTGAAAAAAGGATAAGTAATCTCAGTAGGCATGAGCATAGCCTAAAAACATATGTGCAGACTGGGTAGCCAAGGAGCTTTGTAGCCTGCTGGCTTTCACGTGGTGTGGGTGACTCCAAGGGATGTGCAACAGCTGTTAAACTTCATCCTTCTCTATCTCCCCACAAGCCAGTATCAAATTGCATCCAAAAACTGACAGAAATTCTGGAAGGGAAAAGGAATTACAAGTTCTCTCTGAGGCTGAGGTTTTCAGTATGGGCAAACAACTTAAGTGCAGGGTGAAACCCAGAAGACAGTGAGTTTAAACAAGAAAAGAATTTGGTCTGTTTACCTGTGGAGACATTTTGAAGGTCTAAAGGAGGATAAGGAGGGAAGGAGCAAGGGAAAAACAGTTTGGATTCCTAGAAAGGAGGAGAACTGAGTAGTAGGTAAGAGAGGAGTGAGAAGAAGCTGCTGAAAAGTACAAGCAGTGAAAGAAATTAGAGGTAAATTTCATATATCTGAATTTCATCTTCTCCAATTTTGCCCTGGAATATGTGTAGTCAGTTCCTGTGTCTTGTCTAGACCTCCCTTGCTGACCTTTGGCCTGAGATCTAGATATGGGAGCTAATGGTATTTTTGAGGAGGAGAATCTTTTCCCAGGCCCCAGTATGGAGTTACTGATGAGGCTAGCCAGGGGAACAAGGACTGGGAGGCAAGTAGGAAAGCAGAATGCTTTGAGTCATGTAGGAAAATAGGAAAGAAGATTTTTAACCTCTTTTCTGGGCTCTAATCATTACTTGGCCGTAGCATCTGACAAATCTTTCTACAAGTTGTATTCAGTCCTAACTTGCTAGTATTAGCTTACAATGTCCGGATTTCTTGATTCAAAACTGTTACCAGCAGAAAATCTTCATCAGAGCAGATTTTACTTCTTCAGAGAAGGGTGTCTCTGTCTGTTCCTTTCTTTCAAAATAAACTTTTGTGTTAGAGAGCTTGAAATGTAGCAGAAGGCTTATTCAGTGTTCCTGTGTGCAGTGCAGTGCTAGGGAAGAAAAAAGGCTTAAAACTACTCCTTGTATGACTGATTGTTAATGACCCCAGCTGAAATAAAAGAATCAATAAATATACATACTAATTTGGAAGTTTAATGCATTCTTGTGCTCAATTTTCAAGATGCAGTACATTAAAGGAGAAAAGCCTAAAGCTGTACTTAACATGACCTATTGGTGATGACAACAATGACATGAAAATCTTCAGTAGGTTTATTGTATAATTCGGAGGTTAATAATTAGTACTCATTCTGTAAAGTAGGTGAGAAAGGTTTTTCTCTTTTTTTTTCCTCGACTTCTAGTTTATAGGGTTCTTTCTCTACACCCATTTATAGGGTCCTTTCTCTACATCCACTCTGAACACATTTAGACACATAATACCTGGTGTTTTCAGTGTTGTCATTTATATGTAGGCATATAAAATAGAGTACCATAGCATGGGTAAATTATACCCACAAATAAATATGGGTCCCGGAGTTGCATTTGTGAGCTTGTAATCTGTTTTCCTTTTAAAATAAGGTTGACTTTCATGAAATACACTTTTAATTGTGCCCCCAAGCAATCGTAGCTTGTTGTTCTGTTCTGGAAATGCTCTGAGAAAAACCACAAATCTTTTCTATTGACAAAGTGTGTGAAGTTATGTTAGAATGAAGCCCTACTGAGACCTAATCTTTTCAGGCTCCTTTTGGAACCACAGCTTATTTGCAGATAAGTAGATCAAACTGTGATTTTCTAAGATTCTGAAAATAGACGAGTCCTTACCTTTGAAATTTATATAAGTGGAATGTACAGAAGCAGAGGTTTGTTCTTGTTGAGAATATGGCAGACGCTATTAACAATTGCAGTTGGTCTTTTTTATTGTTGCAGTTACACTGTTTATGAAACAGGAATGTCTGTTATGCCCTTAATTTCTTTGAGATCTTATCCTCTAATGAAATGTACTTATCCAAAAACATTTTCTAATGACTAATTTTTTTTTTCTTATCTAATTCTTTTGTAGATGCTGCAATAATTTGCTGTTCATACAGTTTCAGTAATACTGGGTAGGAGAAGACAAAAGTGACTAAACCCTTGACAAGTTAAGGGTCACATTTGTATTAGAGAGGAAGAAAATAGGCACTGGTAGATTAATCTCCTCTTTTCACAATTCTATTGATCAGTAGTAGGAAAAATTACTCTTTAGAAAAAATCAGCTTGAGAAAAATATCTTGAGTTTTCTAAAGTGGTTTACTTTTTTTTTTTTTTTTTTAATCACTGAGTTTTATTAAGTCAAATAGTAAGATACTGACCTTTTCAGAGTTCTTGTCACACTGTGAAGCTATTTGGTACCTACCAGTTTTATTGTTAATTTTCTTATAAGACTTACCTAATTTTCTCAAACTAATTCTTGTATGTGAGAAGACCCAGGGAAAAGGTCTTTGCCTCTGTGTTATACACCACTTGTTTTATCATCTGCAACCAAGATTTCTCAGCTGACAGCTTTTTTTGGCATGCTTAATAGCACTTCCCATGCATCACACATAAGAAGCACAGCACCACCTATTAACAAACTCTGTGCAATTTTTGCCTTCCTGGTTTTATATGTTTTATATTCCTTTATATTTGGCCAGAAATATTTTATGGATGAGATGATCTAAATGTGCTATGACATTTCAGAAAGTAAGTCTATCAGGAATTCAAATTTCATAATAATGAGAAAATTAACAAAGCATTGAATATATTTTAGTAAAAAAGTTTTTCTTGTTTCGTGATGTTATCCATCCTCTACACTGATTTATAAAAGAGATTTATAATAAATTTAGGACTGCATTTAGTTGATTGATGCAAACCTGATTTGTAGAAGAAAGAGCATACAGTGAGACAATAAAATCAGTCTTAAATCAGCCTTTTCTATCTCTTAAGAACTTTAAGCCTCAATGTTCTGTAGTATAGATTATCTATTTCTCTTACCTGTGAAATGTCTAGAATTATACTTCCTTTTAGTAATTTTTTATTCCTATCCACAGAATCACAGAACAGTTTGGGTTCAAAAAGACTTCTCAAAATCATTGAGTCCAACCATTGACCTAACACTGCTGTGTTCACCACTAAGCCATTTCCCAGGGGCCACATCCCCACATTATTTGAACACTTCCCGGGATGGTGATTTCACTACTTCCCTGGCAAGCCTACTCCAATGCAGGATCATCCCTTCTGTGAAGAAATGTTCCCTAATATCCAATCTAAACCTTCCTGGATCAACTTGAGTCTGTTTTCTCTTGTGCAGGCACTTATCAGTGGGAGAAGAGGCCAACCCCCACCTCACCACAACCTCTTTTCATCCAGATGCAACTCTCTGATCTAATTTTACCTTGACTTGTACAGACTCATTAAAGTTGCATGGGTTTAAGTTAGGGTAGGTGGCATCTGCTGTCCTGTCATACTTTCTGAGCTGGTTCTTGATAGAATGGGGCTCTAATTCCGGCATTTCCTTGGACTTCTTTGCCAGGAGTGATCTTTTAAGTCTGATTTCAAGAATAACGCATTCTTCCTGGGATAACTGGCTGCACCTCTCTGCATACCCATTTGTAAAATGGTGATTGCTCTTTAAAGAATCTTCTCATGGAGGCCCAAATAGTTATGGTTTATATGATTTAAACTATAGTTAAGTGCTTTGAAAATTGAAACCAGTTTTTATCAGTGAAAGGCTCTGCTTCTGACTGCAAGAGCAACGTCTGGCTGCACAAGGAATAAAGTAAACCACCTTGCCCTCTGTTCACTATTCAATTGCATAGGAGTTGCCTGGTGTATTTTGGACCATATGGAGAGGCATTGTGTCTCTGCATACATATATATAAAAATATATTCATGTGTGTCACTCTGTAAATATGTACATTTTAAAAAAATTTTTCTAGAATGGCATGTAGTATGTCCTGCCCATTAATATTCCAAATTTAGAAATAAGAAATATATCAAAAACATGCTGTTATTTATCTGCTTAAGTTTCCCTTGTGGCTCATGGCAAACTGATAAAAATTGGGAAGTCTGTTCTGCAAAATCTCACTGAATTTCAAATAAAGTTCTGCTAATTTCCATGTGAAATGAGTCTGTGTGAACTAACAGAAAAATCAAAGAGAAAGAATGTGTTTATGAAGGAGAATGTTCAAAGATACGACTTAAAGCGAACAACGGCTTAAAGTAGAAATTCCCCAGTAGTGGGTAGCACTTCTCAAAAGTCTTACACAACAATAGGAAAGGATCAGAACAATCATTAAGGTAAAAACTGCTTCCAGGTGACATTCTGGTCATGAACTGCCTGGCATGGCATTAAATATCTTTCAGTGTTACTTAACAATTGCTTTTGTTTGACAGCAATGGTAATTTTGATTCTAAAATACAACCCCTTAGATTGTTTACATTATTTTGTAAAGATGATGTTTTCCAGAAGGACAAATATGAGTATTTGTTCACTCAATATTGTAGCTAGTTAAATGTATGTGGCTACTTGTGTAACACAAGTACTGGAAGCTAGCGGTGGCAAAAGGCATGTTTGGAAACTCCTGTGTACATGCTGGAAGCTGGAAATTTCAAATCTAAAATACCCCTCCCAAAGAAGACAGAGATATTTAAGGAAAGAACTGCTTTAAAATTTTATTGGGCTGAATATAAAGGTTTCTCTTCTTCCTGACCAAAGCAGGGAACTTACCATACATTGAAGCTATTGCAGCATTGCTATTGCATAGTTATAAAAGAATACACTGAAAAAATTCACAAGTGGTATTGTATTATTTTCTCTTGATTGTCTGAGTTGCGGATGTAATATGAGTGAACTTTCCTTTTTTAAATAATCACTGTTTAGTAAAAAGCCAGCAACAGTATTTCCTGAAATATTTATTTCTTTCAGTTGCTAATGTAGAAAGAGACTGTAGCTGTTTAAATTGAATATTGTGAGAACAAAGTACATCCAGAACAAGAAATTGTAAGCTGAGATTCATCCTAGTATGATTTAAAGTAGCTGAATTATAAACCACTCAAAAAACCCAGACTCATGATGGCAATGGGCACAGAATTTTAAGCATGATGGTGCTGCCAGATTGATGCTGACTTGCTAAAATTGTGTTAGAGAATATACTCAAGCTTCCCTGAAACAGAATATTATTTGCCTGAAATGTGCAAGACATTTTGTGATACCCACAAAAATGTCAATCACAAAAGCTTTGAATAGCATTATAATTGCAGCTGTTGACCTTGGCCAGCAAGGGGCTGAGTTGGGCAATTGTGTGTCCTGTCCACAGATCCACCTTAATTCAGTAGCAATCACACCTTTTGCAAGGAGCTTGCTCAAGCAGAGGCATGATCAAAGTCCTCCCAAATATGTATGTTTTTCATAGGTCAAATTTTAGCTCTTGTTTTGGATCTGCAAAGTTACTAGTGTGATTTTAGCCTCTAAATAACCACAGGGGGTTTCTACCGTTGATTCGAGTAGTCTTCAGATAAGACTCTGTGTGCAACAACACATTCCATGCAGCATGTAAAATTCATTTCAACTTAAATTTTATGCATAATTTACACTGAGAAACACCCTAGTAACTGGCATGTTATTTATTTTTATCTTCTGTTCCACTCACCCTCATCTGTGGTCTGTGCCTCTGTTCTTCACATTTCTTTTCCCCAGAGATTTTCTTTTTTCTCTCATGTATAATTGTCTTATTTCTTTGTTGTTGTTGCTGCTGGTTTTAACATCCATCTTAATCCACTTATCCACCGCACTCCACTTTTCACTTAAATGGCTGTTCTCTTTCTACCAAGCTATTTTTTTCAGTATTTTCTAATAAATGGTTATTCCCTGCATCCCTTTCCATCTCATATAGCACATTGCACCAGTTTTTAATGTATCTGAAGCTCCAGAGCCCTACCACCTTCTTAAAGAAATCTTATTTTCCTCTCCTCAGTATCTACATTCAGGTTTCCTTCACTTTTCTGAATTAATCACAATTTTAAATTCAACAGTTTTGGATAAAATAAAAAAAATTATACTTGAAAAAAGCTCAAAGTCTGTAAGTCTCCCATATCAAAGTTATTAATTTAATCCCTTCTAAATTCTGCCCCACCAATTTTCCCCCCCTCCTTTTGAACACGCTTGCCTCTCTCTTTTCCTTTACTTCAGTATACTGTTTAAATCTTTGTTTAAAGACAATTTTCATTGGAATGTTAATCCCTAATGTTGAAGTTTAAATGTTAGAAAGCTGATTTTTACCAGATTATACATAGTTTAATATTTCATTTCCTACTTTAATTCATGGTAACATTATGAAAAACTTAGTAAGAATCAGGAATCTGCTTTAAAGAAACTCTATTAGTTCAAGATCTTCCATTGAAACACAAAGGCTTTCTATAGAACGAAAACTCTGAGAACCATTCAGAAGAAAATATTTCTCTATTTAAGATGTTACTTTTTTTAAAATCTTGATTTAACACTTAGTGGAATCTCTCTGGTAAGATCCACCTTCTTGAACATAATGAGCCCAAAGTTGTAAGAGTCCTGCAGCCTTGAAGAATGAAGCCTCATGATATACAATTCTGATGTCAGAAAAGCACAATCTGCAATGAAAAAAAATGAAATTATTAGCTGAACTCATCAAGGAAGTAGTACGCCAGTCAGAGACAAATAATACAGACGTGTACATAGATTTTTCTTGAAGGATATTAAAAAAAATTAAGCAGTACTATTTATTGTTTACATCCCACATAAACGTCCACAGCTATATACCATTTGCAAGATGAAAGTCGATAATAATCACAGAAAATGCTTTGCCAATTACCAAATTGTGTTTTCTTAAACAAGGTTAGATATGTGTTATTGCACAGAATACCCAGAAACACCCAGTGATAATGCAGAGCTCCAGAATGTCAGCACTTTCAAAACAATTCGGTTAACATATTTAAGCAGACTTGATTAGGGACTGAGGCCCACTTCCTCAAAGGTGATTAAGTACATAACTCCCACTGAAATCAATTTACTTATATATGAATTTAAAATGGCTACAGAGATGTATTTTGATATAAAATTAATTTTAAATATTTGCTCATCACTGTGGCAAGTATAGCAAGGTTAAACTCTGTTACCATAAAATATTTAAAGGTTTTCTTAAATATGTTATATCAGCATTAAAAAAAACCCCAAACCTACTTAAGGATGCCTGTCATTTTTATGATATCAAATTTATACCACATTTCTGATATTTTATTAAATGATCTTGCAAATTTAACTTCTATGGGATCTAGATATTAACATAGCAATAATTATAGTCACTTGGCAATTTCCAACCTTGTCATTATTTTCTCAAGCAGCAATCCTAGTTGGAACTGTGGAATCATTTAGCTGAGAAATCATAAAATCAGTACAAAAAAATTAATATTTAGTTATTTTTATAATTATTCCTGACTTCCTAAATTGTTCTGTTAAACTGATATTTTCTACATAGAATTGTTAAAATGGACTTTTTATATTTACTGATGGATTTCAACATAAACAGCCTTTCCTGTATCCTTGGGTTACAGGTTTCCTTTACTCTCTACAGTCACAAATAGCACCGTATATATTGAACAGCTGCTATAAAAAAACAAATGGAAAGTGAAGAGACTGTATAAGAACTGAAGCACTCAGACAATGAATTTTGTTGGTTTTCTCTTTTATTACTTCAACTGTAGATCCAGCGTCTAGAGTAATTCTTCAGTGCTTCATCCTGCTTTAAACTCTTTGTACAAAGGAAGTAAAAGGGAAAACTCCCTCCAGTGCAAGAGTGAAATATTTGTGTCTATTTACTTTTCTGTCTTTTAGGCCAGTGTTTATTCTTGCAAGAATCTTTTCTGTGCTGTTTACTTTAGTTAAATTCTTTGGTGAAGGATTCCCTGAAACTTTGTGGAATGGCCTATCAAAGGTGATGCCATGTGCCAGTTGTAAAGAGTTGCAGGGCTCTGTGAGAGGATGGCACCTGGAAAAAAAGAAATGGCAGAGAAAATGAACATCTCTATAAGTATTATATAATGCAGGTGGGAAAAATAAAGGTAACTTCAAGTATAAAAATGAGTTTTGAGGCCAGCATAATCACTCAGGATCAGTGTCAAGACAAAAGACGTGAAGCAAGTGACATCACAGCTTGGCAGGTTTTTAGCTGAGAACCTTTGAGGTGACTGATTTTAACTTGCTTTTTCAATGGAGCACCTAAAACAGCATATAATTATCTCGCACAAGTGAAAACACTTTTACCAATTTTATATTGTTTTTCTTTGTATTGCCTGAAAACTCTCAGCTTTTCACTCTGCCATGTTTCTGCTATAACTACTTGAGGCTGGTGATTTTTATTTGGAAAACAGCAGTGATCATTAAAAAAGATTTAAAATAAATCCCAAACAACCAACCCCACTAAACTAATAAGTAGTTTCCTTAAAAAATTCCCGAAAGCAACCCCCTAATTATTCTTTTATAATAGTTAACATGTTTAATAAACTGAAAGAAAGTTACAGGAAAAAGATACTTGAATCAGGACCACAAAATCACACAAACTTAATGTTGTGAATGATTAGTATCTTGCAACTTCTTTAGAGCTGTTATAAAATATTCAAAACTTTGATTACATCTAAAGAAGTTGAAAGGCTGCATGGCCTTTTTTTGAAGTTTAATAAGCTGTAGAAAAATATCTTCCATTTGCTAGTTATTTGGAAAAGGATATCAATAGAAAATTGAAACCCTGCTGCTTGCAGGAGAAACAAGGGCCTGTTGCCAGTGAGAGCTTACCCTCCAAACCATAGTAGTGGGCATTTCACAAGAATTTTTTAGCAAGGAGTTGTCTTACAGGGGTGCAGATCCCACATGCACTTTCTAGAGCACACTCACTTTTTCAGCTCTGCCCATCTCCACTACATCCTCAAATACTGGACAGGGAGGCTGAGGGGAGTGGAGGTGAGAAATAAATATTAAAATCATTTAGCTTAGTATTAAGCAAGGCTTAATGAGGACTTGGAGTTACACTGCTGGACACAGTTTCAAAGAGAGTGATTCAGCTCCCCAAATCCGGACATTCAAAAGCTTAATCGTCCAGCTTAAGCTAATCACCTTATGTTTCTGTTACCTGGCTCATTGATTAATTTAGGTGAATATCTCCCGGCTTTCAGAATGAATTCAAGAACTGAGAAAATATGTACGAAGCGAATTGTTGATAAGTGTGATAGATAAGGCTGTTTTAAGCTTTATTTCTCTTTGAAGCTGTTCTCCAGTAGTCTGTAAGGCAGAGTGCCCCACTTTGCTATTATCCTGAGGATCTTTGTACTTGATATCATACATGCAAACTGCATTATCTCCAGAGCTGTGCTAATCTGTACCCAGTCTCTCAGATTTGATTCTTTCCTCTTTTTGGTGATGTAGGAAGAAAAGCTGATTTAATACAGAGGAAAATTGAAAATAAATTAAATTTTTAAGAATATACGCCATGTCTCCTCCTCTCAAGTACAACGTAGATATATATGTGAAATTACATTGCATTGCTATCCATTCCTAAGGTCTATTCCACCTTGACATGCAAACAGAAAAGGTTTTTCATATTATGAATAAAAAGTTGAGGGTTTTTTTGTTTCCTATTTGGTAATATCTCTCCGTGTTCATTTTGACCTCCAAGACACGGACGTTCAGCTGTAGTGTTCAGGATTTAAGACTAAAAATACCAAGGAAAATAGTGCTTGTGAGAGTTAGTCTTTTACGCAGCATAAGAATCACTGTTAGTAGTAGAGTAATCTATTTACTTTGATAATAAGCAGTGGCTGAAATGTCTACATTAGTAATTAGTTTAAAAATGTGATTTCTTTGCAGAGAGAATTGGACATTGCAGTCAATTCAAAAGAACGTGTTTCAAGAACTAAAGGTCAACACAATGTTTTTCCTAATCTAGGGAGCTGTACAGGGGGAAGAATAACAGTAAAATACAAAATTTAGATATATAGTCAAAAGAAAAAAATTAGTCGTCCTTACTCCATGTTTTCATGTCTTCTAGATAATCATTCATCCCAAACTCTATAAAAAATGTATTTTCAGTACATTCATATGAATATCTCAGAATGAATAAACTTAAATAAAAGGATTTTCTATCCTTATGGTTACACTGAAATTTTTTGATATTTATTTGAGAACCAAGTACATCCAGGTACTTATTTGAGAAGCACATGTAAAAATTCCATCATAATTCCTTTGACTGGAAATAAAGTTTTCCCTGAACAAAACATTTTTTGGTCTGTAAAGAAAGCTTTTTTTTTCCTTTAGGTATGCATTAGAAATGAAAGGATTATGATGCTTACTTACTGGTTTTTTTTTCTGAAATCTAGATTGTTAATTAAATCATAGCATGAAATAATTGTTTTTCATACTCCTAAATCATGTGTCTTTGGCTGCTTGAATTTCAAAGAGTACAACAGATATAAGTAGTTAATTTAATTTTTCCAACTGATTGCTATGATTGTTACTTGAATAAGCTGCAAAATAGCATCAGTTTTGAGGTTATTGGGGAATGAGCTAAAAGATTATGAAATACTGAGTAGTTATATGAATTTATGCAGGTGGATCTCCTTCACACATACTTTTAATACATTTTGAAACAAGATATATATATATATATATATATATATATATATATATATATATAATACACGGGGAAATCCTCTAAGTAAATCTTAAAAAGTACTCTATAGTCTTGCCATTTTCTACTGCTTTTTCATTAATTTCCTACTCCTCTCATTGCCTTTGCCATTGCTTAGACATTGTTACTGTTACATCTGAATCTAAGGGACTGTGGCAACATCTAAATTTTAGGGTAAATGGGTGATGAACTGTTTTAAAGTTTTATGGAAATAAAAAGAGGACATTTTTAATTTCTATTTCTCAACTAAAAATTAAAAAAACGCATCTTGATCAAAAATTTAGACATTTTCTTTAACTACAGGCAGATTTAGTCATAGACCATGACTAAAATTGAATTAAGAAACAAAAATGAAAGGCTGTGAATTTTAAGAGGATATAAAAGTTGGGAGAATCTTTCCTAAAATCTTCTTTCTACTAGTTTCTCCTTTCATTTCTTTTCTCAGTCAAGATGCATGATGATCCATGCTTCATTCTGACTGTTTTCCAAAAATAAAACCTCATTTCTAAAGGAGCATAACTAGATAAAGTCAACAGATTTCCACGATGCTTCAGACTTTTTTTTAACTTAAGGTACATATTTATGGGTTTTGGTAAATTTAGGTTTTGGTTTTTTTGATAAGATTATGCTCTTTAAATTTTATAGGGAAGATAGGATAGGTCATATCACTGGCATGTAATTAAAAGTACACAGTAAAATAGGCAAATTCTTTGATTAGTAAAGCTCTTTATCAATATACAGCCTTTTATGGCCACATGCTCATTAGGAAAGTCATGAATTCAACTCTTTTATGAGACCTTCATTGGTACAAAGTATTCATTTCAAGAATTAGTATCTCCAATTATCATTCTGATGCAGTCCAGCAGTGCTGGAAATTACTGAAAATCACAAGATTTCTTTTGAATTTCCAGAGAAGCAGAGCTGGAGAAAGGTACAGTGCTGCCTTCTGAAGCTCAGACTAGTTTAGGGTCCCTCTTTGCATGCTCAACAATGCAAGTCTTTGACTGGCATGGATAATGGCAGGAAGCTTGAAAATCAGTTACCTTTAAGTACAGAAAAAGGACAGCCTTTTTATTTTTTATCTAAAGCACCTGGAACACACGGTGTTTAATTGCAATTTCATCTGGTTAAACATGTCAAAATCAAAATATATTGCCTATTCCCACTTTTGTTGAGTCACTGTTAGCTGCCAGCCTGGCTCAGTTTTTTGTCTATGAAACTGCAGGTTTCATATTTCCTGTTGGGGTTGGCTCTTGGGCTGCATATAAGTTGAATAAGTCAAGTTGTCTGGTTTATGAACTGTGCTTACACTCACAGTGCCAGAGTAAGATGTAAAAGTGTCAGAAAATCTCTTTTAAACACATGCCTGGACTTTACCAGCAGAAAGCCAGAAGAAACTGGGGAGTAGAAGCCAGTTGCCTTGTGGATGCAGCAGCACCTTCACCTGCCTCTGCCTTCCAGGGAAGGATGTACTTACAGCACTGAATCCATAGCATTGAGTTTGAGGCTATATTCTCTACCAGCCTGTTTCAGGGTTTTTTGGTGATGAGAGGGGGCAGAACATAGAGTGAATGCCAAATTTTTATGGCTTTAGACTCTGGAAGAAGTGCTTTATACACCACAAAGAGAAATACTGTAAAAAGTGAATCAAAAACTGGTGCAACATGAAGCTGCCCATGAAAAACTAGTTCTTACTTTTGTCCCAGTGAAGTACATATCATATCCAGATGTTGTTCCAAGGCTTGCTTAGTCAAGGCTAAGATCACTCGCTTTTTTGGTCTACCTCTTGAGAAATAGGTATCCATAAGACAAAGGAAAAGTTCTTGGCACTGAAAACCTGGTAAAGCAGCAAGGGAAACAAGAGATATTAGAGACAAAAGCTGAAGTGGAGATTTCCCCTGTCCAGGAACCAATGCCATTTTCTAGTGTCTATGGATTGCCCTCATCTTCAACGTGAAAATCCAGGAGAAATGTCCTGTCAGGTCAGGAAAACCTTGCTGGCTGTCCATCTTAAAAATATGATTCAAGAAAAGTTGTGCAAAATAAGAAATTTATTCATAGTATAATCTTCCACTGGCAAATATAACCTCAGAAAAATTAATCTTTATTGAAATAACTATCCTGACACATACTATGGAATGGGTGAAAGGATTTCCTTTTAAATGTCTTGATCTGTGCTTTGTTAAGTTTTTCAATTATGTAAAGAGACTTCAAATTGCTTTTCTACCTGGATAATCTAATCTCCAGTTCTCTACAAATCAAAATTTAACTAATTTTATATTCTACAAATATTCACATCCTATTGCTTGGAGTATATCTGGGCTTATAGTGGAAATTTTAGTGCTGATAGTAAAGACTGAACAGAAAGATGCACATTTTTATGTGCTTAATTCAAACATGTCACTTGTTCAATAATTTAGAATAAGGGTCTATGTAGGGAAAAGTAAATATTATTTATTCTTCTGTGAGAGTCTTTTACAGCCATCACCCTTATGGTGGCTGAGCTCCAGAAATCAATACTTATTTCCGGCATATTTAAGCTTCTCATATAACTAGAACATGAAGTTTATAGAGCTATGTAAAATATCTGATTTTAAGACTGTGACAAGTGTTTAGTGTGATAGAAATATATTTGTGCAGTACATGTTATCCCCTGCTGAATATATTTCATGAAAACAGCTGTGAGAGGTGAATACAATTCATTCTAGAAAAGACACCCTTTTTCCCTAGTTCTGCCATAGAAACTGTCAGAGAATTAAGTCCATCACAAAAACTTCAGCCACTTCTGCAGAGGTTCATTGAAATCTCAGATTTAATACTTAACATTTGAACCACTATAATATTTCTTTTCACTCCTTGATGTTATCCAATTGGAATGAGACAGAAATAATGAAGGATAATCTGACTGCTTATAGATTCGATTACCTGGACTAGCCATTTTCAAATTGTACCTGGTCTTAAATTTTGTTCATACTTATCTCTAAGGGATTAATAAATTCAATGAATTTTGAGGAATTTCAGTTGGCTGAAAATTGAGACTCCAAATTAACAGTTTCTATAGCTCTGGGGCCCAGTGCTCTTTAAGAGCTGAATTTGGTGATGTAGTGTTATGTGCTGAAGTTGTATTGTCTGAATCACACCTAACTTTCAGACAAGTGTGATTCGTCTGAAAGTAGTGATTGATAGTTAAGCTCTCATTATTTTTTTTTCTCCAGAACATTGATATTCTTTTATGTCATTTTGTTCAGAATTGACCTTTCTCTTTTAGTTTTTACTAGGTTTGAGTGAAGAGTATCTTTTACAGCCAGGCTTAAACATATAGGACAAGCATGTCACTCAAATCTGATTTTATCTTATTCTGTACAATTCTTTTTTTCTTATGTTTCCTGAATATATCAAAGCTACATCACATTTTATAAATATGTTGAAGTGTTGTTCTTGTTCTTGCTTCTCATTTCTTTTTCTTGAAAGCTCACAATTTCTTTCAATCGCCACTGCCTAAATCTCTGGCTTTTGCCTGTTTTTCCCCCAAAATAAAAAACAAAACAAAAACAAAAACAAAACAAAAAAACAAACCACAAAACCCACAAAAAACTGAAATAAAGAAGAATTTAAACACATATTGCATATTCTATATAAAGAATAATTATGTATCTATTGACAAATTTAATTTGATCTAAATTCTAACCAAGCAAGCTTCTTAGATAATTTTTCCCTAGCTTTGTGATACTTTTAGATATGTCCTGTTAGTGCACTCTTCTATATCATCTGATTCTATGCCTCTATCTAACTTTCATAGAAAGTTAGTTTGTAATGGACTATTTTGGTGAATAATGCTTTTTACTCTTGAAACAAAGTTTTTTGTCCTGTGTGTCTGATGGATGTAAAGTTAGAGTTTTCATTTGGACTGTTTTGAAATTTGATGATCTTTTATTCATAGTTTAGGTTGACATGTATTATTAAATGTACACATTTCTATGCAGTTTACTTTCTATAAACATCAGTAAAGAAGTGTCATTCAAAAGACAGTAATTTGGATGCAGCTGGAATACTGGCCATTTTTTTATACGTACTACTTCTTCAAATTTTAGATTAGGTGAGTAAAGTTTCTCCATTAAAAAAAAAAAATAAACAAACAAAAAAAATCACAACAAAACAAAGCAAAACTTTGTTTTGTCAGATGTTCCCTGAGGAGTTTAACTGAAAATGGTGGGAGAGAGAGTGGAAAAAACCACACAAGTACTTTGTATACAAGAAAACTTATGGACTAATTTGTTATTTTTCTTTGATAATTTGAAAAGAGAAGTTACCATATTAATTTAATAATATACTTTTATTTATAGACGTAAACCTCTTTAAATTAAGACAGTATTTTTTAAGAGAGAGATTTCTTCTATAATTATTTTAATTTAGATCTTATTTCAGGTTAAGGCTAAGATCCTTCTGATAACAGTTAAAGAAAAAATTGGAATCTTAATAAAAGGCGGGACCGTCTTTCATCAAAGCTCTACTTTAGATGCGCATAAATACATAAAAGAGTTAAATAGCAGGCCAAAACTGTCACCATGAAACATTATTTTATATAGTTTTAGGGTAGGGAAATTTAGTTAAATATTAAAAGATCCTCTTGCTCATTCTAAATATAATTTTTAGAGGATGCTCATTAGTCTAAGATATATTGTGAAAGTTGTTGTTTTCTAATTTTGTAATGGCTCCAAAAGAAAACATTTTAGTAGATAGCATAATTTCTCAATTTAAAATCAAACTCTATTTAATGAAAATCATTGCTGAACTGCACGAGACACTGACATGGAGATGACTTTTGAATTTAAAAGCGGGTGCATAGGGATTTCACCTTTGAAAGTAAGTCTTCAATTTTTCTTGAGGTAGCATGAGGTTTCTCTGTCCCTCAGAAATCTCTGGGCTTTGAAGAGATGTGTGCTCTGTAAGCTAAACATTTCTCTGTGGATTTTCTTTCAATCCTTATGGATTTGTTAGGTCTATAATAATTTTTCCCAGCCTCCTCCTCCAGTGGCAATCTTCTTTTAGTTTTTCAAGGAAATTGTACAAAATTAGAGAAGGAATGATCTTTACAGTGTTAAATTCTGCCTGAGAATAATAATAATAACAATGATAATAATAACAATGATAATTGTACCAATAATAACACTACTACTACTACTAATAATAAATATTCTATAATTTTTGTGTGGACAATAGATTCATCAAGGTTATGCAATCAAAGATGTCTTTCCACTTTTATACTCTCATTTGCATTGATATTAATTTAATTGATACCCCAATTAAGGATAACATTACTATCATGGGAGTAAAGGATGTTATGGCAGAAGGATAACTAAAAAATTAATCACAGAAGCCAGACAAAACTAAGGCAAATGAGAAGAAAACTTGATATGAGATTACAAACTGAGAAAATTGTTTTGATCATGTTCTACTAAGAAATCAGTAGCTATAAAGATCAACATAGGCAGCTTAACTACCTAGAAATAATTATTTAATAATTATAATTTCATGGGACATAACAGGACTAGGAAGAACTTTGGCAGCCATACATAATGGAGAAGGTGCCTGCTACTTTTCAAAGTACTTTTAGCTTGTTGCAAATACTGAAAAATGCAAAGCTTGAGATATTGCAGGTTTTTGGAGCTAAATATATGTTATATGATTTTTTTTAATTCTTATTAGGAATGAAGGGACATTCAGGGCAACTTGCAAGGGGTCTACAGAGTCAGTCTTATGAGGAAAAGCAGTGGGATCTGGAAAATCAGTTTTTCCTATCACTATCAACAAATCCCTCAAAAGTGCTTGTAGCCTGTTGGGGATCAGTCTCTTTCCCAGGTAACAAGTGACAGGACATGAGGAAAGGAGCTCCAACTGCACCAGGGGATCTTCAGATTGGACATCAGGAGGAATTTCTTCACTGAAATGGTCTTCAGCTATTGGAATGGACTGCCCAGGGAAGTGGTGAAGTTGTCATCCCTGCAAGTCTTCAAGGAATGCCTGGATGTGGCACATCTTTCTGTGATTTAGTTGACATGATAGTGTTCAGCCAAAGGTTGGACTCTAAGACCTTGGACATCTTTTCCAGCCTTAATGATTCTACAAACAGAAAGAAGCAGCCAGCAATTTTCTTACAACTATTTGGACCAAATTTGCCTGTAAAGCCATGTGAAAGGTGCTGTGAGAGGCATGCAAAGAGCTCCATACAGTAAAGATGATGAGGCCACGATAATGTCACTGCACAGGGGTAGTTTTCATCCAGCTGGGGCTCCCAGAAGCCCTTCCTTCAGCACACAGCCTCCTGAGAAAGCATTCTTAGTGAAAATTAGAGCTTTCCTGTCAGCTTCTAGTTGTGAAGAGGAGGTCTTGATAGCAGAAATGGCAGTCATTCAACTGTCGGTCAAAGGCTTCAAGGGCCTTGAACAAAAGGGAGGTAATATTTTCATTAGCATCTAGGCTGAGGTGGTGTTCAACATGAATTAATTCAAATAGTTATTTATATATTTTTGCTCTTTGTGTTTCAATATCATTCACGCATTTTCCCTCCCCTCTCCCATTCCTCTTTGTAGAAAAAGGATTGGCGAAACAGCTCCCTTGCTTAACACCCTGATCATCTCTTGCTGCCAATAAAAATCAGTGCCCCAGAGCACCCTTTTGGTTTGGCTTGTGTGTTTGAAAGTCCCTTTTGGAGGAATAATGAAGATGTAACCTAATTAAATCTGCTGCCTCTAACAACCCTTAGATGCAAATAATGATAATTTGATTTTTGCAGTCAGATTTTGTTTTTTAAAACCCACTACTGATCTATGATGTGAGGGACATTTTCCAGAAACTTAGTTGGTATAACTCTGTTTTCATTGAATTCCTTGGATTTCAGTGGGAATTGATGCAGGCCCTGGTTTTGTTTCTGTAAATCAAGCACTTCGTATCAGTGAAGTGCTGCCTGAAAATCATTTCTGACATTTTTATAGCCATCTTCTAAGCAGAGCAGCATTTTGAGATTTTACTGTCACAGTGTTATTGTACAGAACAAAGTAATTTCCTGATTAAAATGAGTGTGATTGCACTTCTGTGCATTATGTTCCATTGTACTAGCTTGTGCTTTTAAAATGCAAGTATTTCAAAGAAATTACTGATTTTTAGACAAATTTTGCTTTTCTCGATCATTACACAAATTCACATTGCTCTGAAAAGATTATTCTTATGTGTGCCCACGTATTATGAGAAGGTTCTGAAGTAACTCAGGATTGCTAATTTATTTACATACTTAATTCTCATATTATCTCTTTGATTTCATGGACAAGTATATCAGTTTATTAGAGCAATAAATAATTTGGTAAACAAAACAGATAAAAATCTTTTTCACACATTTGTAAAGAAAATAAGAAGGACAATCTGTGACCATCTTTGAAGACAGCAACTTTCTGGTTTAGATAGGTCAATCAGTTTAGCTAGATTTAAAAAAGTGAATACTACTAAGTTAAATGCAGTTTTCTGATTCAGATATGTGGTATAAAACAAAGAAAGAATGTAGTGACTATATTGAAAAAATGTTGATCTACATCAGCCAGTTACTTATTTTACATATATTTAATCACAATTTACCAATTGCAATTGAGAATAAATAGCTAGACTTCTAAAATATAGATTATATAGTCTCAATTGCTAGAATTTCACTTCACATACAGATCTCTGTTCCATAGAAGTGTTACATCTCATTGGTTTTGCTTTTTTACTTGGGATTATTTTATCTGTTCGAGCAGAAAAAAATAGTAAGCAATGCCCTTATTTGAGGGTGAAAATGAAAATGAAAATGAAAGAAAGTTCGCTACAAGCAGAAATTTTAATAAAAATACTGAATTTTAATTAATTGATAATTACTATTCAAAACACTAGATAATGTCACTCAGCCTATCAGAATGCATTCCTTTGTGTAGAGGAACTAGGCAGTCTCTTTCTATTTTTGTTATGCAAGTTTTGAATTTCCTTTCATGTTACTGTTAATTCCACATGAAAAAGAATTTAAAAATTCTCTTTCCTTCTTTCTTGCTTGTAGACCTTTTATGTTTTAACATAATCATTGAATTAATTTTTTCCAATACAAGTCTGCAACTCTTTTGCAATTTCCTTTCCTCTTTAATCCACATTTTTCAATTTAAAAGCAATACATATTTAGGTTTTTATTTTAAATATTAAAAAATTTCTCAAGTATGTTTCTATTTAACTGATTTAATAAAAATCTGGATCTGCAAGGGACTGTGCAAGGTCACATAACTGAATGAGAACAAACATGATATTTGTAGTACACTGGAAGTGACTAGAAAGCCCTAAAAATGTTGATATGTTTTTCATTATTTATTTAATTAATAATGTTTTATCTCAGTGTTTCTTGTACCTTTCTCCCTATTCCCAAGCAACTATTATTTCATAACTTCTCATTTGATTTGGATTTTTTGTTTATTAATTTTTTGGGGGAAAAAAGTGATTGCAATTAGAAAAGTTCTCTTAGGACAGCAAGCAAAACCCTGCAAATACAGAACTGTAACACAGAATATAGTCTCCTGTGTTTTACCCGTTTCATTTTAATTGTTTTGAGGAAGATCTAGCACGATGTAGAATACTCTCAGGAGAAAAAAGTGGAAATATCCTTTCTCACTTACAGTAAGTCATTCTTCAATTTCAGATTACATTGTCCTTTCCTCAGTTTGATCTCATTATTTCCATATATATCCCATTTGTAATTTTAAATAATTAATATTGCCCCTTGGTGTTTACCTTCTCGTTGCTTTTGACAGATATATCTTCTCCCTCTTCCCCACTTAATTGTTGGTTAGTCAAGCTGTACATATTTAATCTTTCTAAGCTTTTCTTATGCATCATCCTTTCCAACCCATTAAGCAGGTTCCCCCCTCTTTGCTCTGAATTCCTTTCAGTGTGTCAAAGCACAAAATTGGAGCTGATTGCACACATCAAGTGTCCTCCAGTTCAAATTTGAAAGGATAGTCTGATCTTTGTTGATTTGGAAAGAAATGACAGCTCTATCCTTTGTTTATGCTAAGATCCAGTTTCCATATTCTGTGACAATGGGAAATATCCTGATTTCAAAGGGATCCTGATTTCCTTACTGCTACTGTAAAATAGCCTAAGAGCACCAAGGCCATGGTTGATGTTTTATCAATTTAATTTAAAAATAATCCAAACTTAAAAATTCAAATTTTCGTGAGTATTTTTTTGTTGTGCTATATGGAGGGGTTAACACCATGAAAGGGCCAGCAGTATTGGAAATATTTTCATGCTGTTGCTTGAGAACTCACCACATTTGAAAGGACATGGTGAGACTAAATGTACATAAGGTTATGAGGATAAAGTGTAATGATTTGGCCTGGAAATCAGTGTTAATCTTTAGTCATGAGCTGCAAAAGGGATTCTGACACACAGATTACACCAGAAAACACAGACTATGCTGGTACAGCTTGTGACAGGAAAGGCTCCTGAAAACATCAGAATTATCAGACTGACAGTATTTGCCAACACCACAATATCAGTGAATTTTTTCTGGTGCTCTTTTTACAATTAAATCACGTTCACTTAAAAAGTCTGAATGAAGTTGGTAGGGTATATCTGAATTAATATCTGTTGGTAGGGTTTATCTGAAACCACAGCTCTATTGGCAGGTGATATTTCAGCTCAGAAACAGATGAACAGCTCTTGCTGTTTCTCTGACGCCACTGGCTTCTTATGCAATCTAAATAAATTGCTGAGAATGGCTCTTTGAATCAGGGATTTGTATTGACCAGCCTTGAAAAAAATAACATGTGAAAGAACCAAGCTGGAAAGAAATGGAAGATGAATTTTCTTATTAAATAAAACAAATAAAACAAATAAAAAAATCCACAAGGTAAATGCTTTTATAACTAACCATAGAGCTTATGTATTATATCCATTTTTCTGTGCTTATAGGAATATTTCAGTTTCCAAAGAGAACTCTCATATTTACTAGAGTGGTTTGATTTCAAAGAGGGAAAAAAATCCCAAACCCTACAACTATACTTATAGGTAGAAATGACATGCGCTTAAATGTGTATATGCAATTTTAAATTAATATAAACAAAAATATTTTTATCAACATATTTTCTTCTCTTGCCACATGAACATCTTGATGAAAGCTTTAGCCAAATGTCTGTTTTCAGACTCTGATACCCTACCATCATTGGTGTCTAATGCTTAAAAAGAAGTCATTAAAACTAAAACCCTAACCAGGTCTAATTATTAAATTTTAGTCCAAAATATGTAAGTAGCCTCTAAATGCATAAATAAAAATGAGAAGAAAAAAATGAGGAATTCTCTATCCAATGTATTAATCAAATCTCTCATAAAATAAGGTGCTTCTTTGAAAATAAGAACATAAATTATATGTCCTGGATGTACATATACTCAGCAAACAAACTGGCTTGCCTGTGGATCTTAGTTTTTGAGATGGCTTAATTCTGAATGTTTTCTTAATTTCTCTTTAAAATATTTCTAGAACTCTGGTTTAATTTCCACTTGACTCTCTTTGCTCTCTAACTCCTTAAGCTTTCTACTTCTGACAGATTACAAGGGTACCATTAAGTAATGCAAGTTCATGTCTTATTAGTAGACAATCCTGTTGACCTTCATTTCCCCCTGTCCCATCTTGCATCCCATTTTAATGTTGGCAGTCTCATTTTTACTTTATCTAGCCTTTTAGCTCTGTACTTATAAAGCAAGCACAAAAAAACCATGAGCTTTTTGGTGCCCTGATCTCACCTTGGAACTGTGGCTTTTCAAGGCAGGCTAAAGGGTAATGGTCATCAATGTTTTTATTCTTCTATTATTTATATTTGCACGTTATTGTTTTAGTGGAAATTACTCCTTTATTTCTGAAAAGGCTGTGAAGTGTAAAGGCATAGGGAGTTTGGGCTCTCCCTGTCATTAACTCTCATGAGTCAAGACATGAGAATTATTTTTCAAGTCTCACCATTCTTCAGTCCTTTCACCTGGTCCATTCCCTAGCTTTGATATTGAAGTTCCTGTGTGGAACTAAATTGGTCACACATACATTAACCTGAGATGTTAATACTTGATGGCAGAGGTTAGCTGAAGTTTCTCTGTGGTGTTTCTCCTTCTGTGCACAGCTCACTTTGACCTGGCTTTATTATGCATTATTTGATTGACCCCTGGCCAGTAATGAGTAAAGCCCTGAAACAAATAAGGTCTGGTAATGATACTAATCACCCTCTAAATCTCTGTAAAACAAGCTGCTTTGAAAAGGACATAGGGAATTTAATGCCAGTGATTTTATTTTCTAGGCAGAAGGGTATTAAGCAAGCTTTTGCAAAGTACATATTGTACTGCCCTTTCATTTCAAGCCAAAGAGAGAAGCAAAGGCGTCATCTGTCATGGGGGTGAAAAGCTGCCAGGTATCTCAAAACCTCATCTTTCATCTTCAGTGAGGAAAACTGAAATTAACACTGCTGATATGAAGGCAGGTATAAAATCATATGAGTACAAGATGTGGACCTAGATATAGACATCCACCTTAAAATATGGAAAAGCAGGAAAGTGGAACTCTTTGGCTGGGTAAATCTTAGTAAATCTGTATTTATGAAAAGCAGCATCATAACTGTAAAGCACAGGGGAAAAGAAATTTCATGTACTATACTGAAATCCCCCTTTTCAATGTCAAATGCACTTGCATTAAGATAGTTTTAATGGAGATATTTATTTTACCTCTTTTGAAACCTTTTTCCAGCCAGCCAATATAAACAAGATAAAGTATTTGCATTTCAAAGAAAATTGCCTGTAGCATGTCCTAAAAGTTTTAAATAGTCTTGAGCCATTACCAATTGTTTAGTCAATGCCCACATACAAATTTTCCCCTTTTATTATGTACAGCGCATCTATTCCAAGATGCCTACACAAAGAACAGTATTTTTTCAATAATTTTACTTTGTTTTCTAAATAGTATCTCTAAAATACCTTTTGATAACATGTAAGCTTTACATACCTGCACACTTGAGAAACTTAGCTTTCTACCTGGCCTAATTGTATTTCTCTGAAGTAAAGTTTTCCATCAAATGTTTCCCATCTGCTCTATTTGTCTGGAAATAGACATCCTGAAATATGGAGCAGCTTAGTGGGTGCAGGATTTTTACATGCTGGAAGTGTCACTCCCGAGTTGCTGACAAACACTTCAGGACTAAGGCCCAGAAAGGGCGAAAGCTTGGTCCCAACCAAGTCTGCATTGTTTCCTTGCTGGCAGAAAAGATACAGCAAATTTGTTATTTCCTGTGATTTATATTTGAGTAGTCACTTCTGTATGACAAGGATGTAGATTTTTCTCATAATACCAAAACTGATCATTTGTGCAAGAATTGTCTTATGATCTGCAACAGGCTTTACAAGGTACAGTGAGGATTGATTTGAGGTATTTTTAATATATCCACCCTCTCCTTCAAATGGGACCTTTTTTCCTGCTATGTCTAGTAATTACTATATTAATGACATCTATTATAAGGCAGACAAATTCATCATGAGTAAATTTCTTCTGACCATTATAAAAAAATGACTATTGATTGCCTTGGGATATGTGACATGACAGAACAGTTTTGGAATGATGTAACATAGGCTTTCATTTCCTTGTTTACTAGGCATAACAATGAATAAATATGGGATTTAATAAATTTCTAAAATTATACTACTTTTCAAAAACCAAAAAACCCCAGATAATCTAGGTAATATCAGATAATCCAAATTAATAATCTAATTCTAGATCTTTAGAGAAATTGGTAGTTTTACTTTGTTCAAAGATCTCACACAAGCTTGAAATCATCTGAAAAATTTATCCTTACTACACTTTTATCAAATATAAACAATATTAAATGTACTGCTGATTTTTTTTTTCCTGAATTGTGAAATATGTTGTGAAACTTAACTCACTATAGTTAAGCAATAAATAACTTTTTTTTTTCTTCAGTGGAGTGATTTAATTTTACCAGCACATCAAAAAGTTATTTTCTCTAATATAAAATTATTTTCTGTCTAAGATACTCCCTTAGCAATTTTGTTTGAATTTGTCCACAAATAAGAGGTTGATATCAGTCAGAAAAACCTGATTTTTGTCGTGCCTATGAATATCTGCAGGTTTAGGTATTGAAGATGAGGCTCCAGCCTCTCCAGGTAGGGGCATATCTGGACAGAGTCTCTGAACAAACACTGCAGAAAGGCATCCGGGATTTTCCAGCTTTTTCAGATTGTGTGCGTCTGCAGCAGGCAGGCTCCAAAGATTGTCTCTGGACATGCAGGAAGAAAGACAGGTTTAATTAGTAACAGAAATTATGAAGTCCTTTGAAAATTTTTGGTGATTAGCTGGTATGGATAAAGTTGTCATTCTTTTCTTGCCCGTGGGACACTGGTCTACAACTGGGTCCCTGTGCAGCTTTGCAGAAAGTAAAAAGGCAGCAAAGAGCGAACGCTTCTTTTTGCCAATACACTGTTAATAGAAATGGAAACCCTAGTCAAAGTAAGATTATGAAGAAAGTTATTAAAAAATAGATGGAAAAAAAAGAGCAAAAGGTTCTTCATTATTCCTAGGGATGAGAACATGGTAACTTATGTCCCAAAGAGCACAGAAGCATCAGAGTAGTGAGATTATTTGGTATTTGTTAGATGGTAAAGGACTGACCAAAGAAGAGCTATGAAGTAAGAAGTGTCATCAGAAGATCTCAGTACTTATTTGTACGGAGAAATTGGATGTTGACTGTAGTTGCACTTTATTTATGACAGCAGGGAAAACTAAAAAGAGGGATATCAGGATTCTATGAAAGAGGAAAGAGAATGTTGATCTTACTATATTCTCTTTGGTATGAACCACAGGGTGGAATTCAAACCACTGCTTCTAAATATCAGAACAGTTATTGATATGGCAATTGGTACAGCATTTTTTGTATTGTATTGCCTGTAGTTACTCAGAAAGATTGAACAAGTCAACTTAGAAATCCCCTCAGGGGCAAAAAATATAAATCTGAACTGCTAGATAAGATGAAATCAAAATCAAGAGCCCTTCTTTGCTGCTTCATTTCAAGAAACTCAATTGTTTAATGTTGCTCTTTGAATGATTTTTTCTCTCATTGTGGCAAGGAAAACAATCAAAGAAAATAATTAAAATTTAATCCAGCCCTTATCTATTTTCCCTTAACTGCGTGTAGCTGTCTTTTAACAAGTAAATAATCCTTCCTACCCTTGTAGGTATTGTGATTTGTTTTAAATTAATTGTTTTACTTGACTAACAAACTAACACACATCTTCCTTTTTTAGGACATAACTGTGTCCTTCACTTACAAAATATAATTAGGTGGTCATGTTGGAAACTCCAGGAAAAATGTCAGCCCAAGGGTTAAGCCTGACTGTTAAACAAAACCCAGACTTTCAATATTATAACCTCTGAGCAAAAATTAGCATGCCAGTTCCCTAGGCAATCAAAGCACACACAAAACACAAAGGATCAGGATTTCATCCTGACAGATGTGTTATTGAGAAAATGGCCACTTTTGGCTTTGTGATTATTTTCTCAGATGTTTAATCTTCATATGACAACAACTTGAAGAAACTAGCTGCAAAGCTGTTTACACATGTCTGAAGCCAAGAGCAGGACGTGAACTCACTGAGCTCAGTGAAACAGTGGCCAGCTGAACACAGCATCTGACTGGGGCAGCAACCAGAGGTCAGGTTCTACACACTGATCTCCTCATGCCAAATGAGCCAGACCTAGTCACAGAGCCTAAGGCCAAGTTTGCTCTTCCCTGTGCAGCATGGCACAGGAGCTTTGCATTATCCAGTTCCAGCCCTGAGCCACGGTCTTCCAGCTCTGCTGCTTTTGGACCAGGCATTAGACTAACCACAACCAGATCAATTAGGTGGTGTGGGATGGGAGAGTTCCCTGCAACACCTGGGATCAGAGCAGAGCCTCTTCCTTTGAGGTGAGACCCTTCTGGAGCCAAATCTGCCTTCAGATTCTTCAGATCCAATCTCCCTTTGGAAACCAGATATTGGAAGGAATATTTTTCAGGCCTATCACATTTCCAAGAAAACTTCCCTGGTTAATTATACTGTGATAGCATTTATTTAGTGCCCCACCCCAAGAATCTGCAAATGATGTAAGGACAGGGTTTGGCCCTGGTGGGCATCTGCCAGGTTGGTGAGCTTAAGCCAATGCCAGTAGAAGGATAGAACTACTTACATGAAATATGCTTCCACACTAAAACTGGCTGGACTGCTACACTTTTCTTCCTAATAGCTGGCATGTTCCCTTTTTCTCTTTTTTATAGACTATTTAGACTCACCAGCTCAGGTAATTTCAAGGCTGAGAATTAATTTCATTTTCCCTTGATATATAACTATGCCCTTAGAGACAGGTTCTTCCTTCTCATCTTCCTTCCATTCTGATATGGTCTCAGGTTAGGAGGATTGGAACAGTTCCTTTATTTAAAAATTCTTCTATTTTTTCACACATTTGGACACTTGTGATATAAGCACCAGGTTGCTGTAGCCCCTCCTCTCAATCTAGACACACTGAGCAGTAGCTTTAGCAAAGAAATCAGCAACAATGCTATCAAAAATTTTCAGTCTTGCCATTTGCACAACAATGGTTAATCTGCAACTTTTTATTATGTTAGTTGGCCTCCAGTACACTTAAAAATACTGTGGAATAAAGCATGCATCTTAGAGAGCTATGCATTACCTCCACAAAATCTAAAAGAATGCCTTCAGATTAGGAGACAAGCAGCACAAATCACAGCAGTGAGATATGCTTGCAAACATGTAAAGTAATACATAGATCATAAATACATCAAGCTTTTATATATAGTTTACTGTTAGGTGATTAAATATCAGTGTAAATGTTTCTCAAAGTAACTCCTAAATATTTTAACCTTTAATTATGTTTGATACATGCCAATGTAGCTATCTCTGTAAAATGTTGGGCTTGATTCTTTATCACACATAATTCTACTCACATTTATTTTGTTATTTCTATTTCTGATTTACTCCAAAATTACTGACAGGGGTGTCACATCTGGAAACACTAGTACCTCTCAAAGACACTTTGGAAATACCAAGATGAATAGCTTCCATAAACAGATATAAAAACTTGAAGGAAATAGTGACCACCTGTACTACCCTTGTTTGGTAGATTTTCAGCTAATTCAGCTGAATTAGCTGAAAATCTGAATTAGCTATTTCAGCTAATTCAGAAAATTTCTTAGTGATAGATTTTCACGTGTAGTCTGCATATTAAATTTGGACTCAGAACTATTGCAACAAAGTATCTTGAGTTTCAATTCATTCACATTTCCAAATTCCAGCAAGGGTATTCCTGAAAATTTTCCAGATGCCTTAGGGACAAGGGTTACCTTTCCAGGTGATTATAGTACATGAATGTGAGTGTCAGAAAGGGCAAGAGACTATGGACAGAACAGATCTCTGGCAAATACAAACATTGTGCGCTTTAAGACAGCTTTGTGGAGTAATATCTAGTAAAACCATCTTAAATTTATACAGAAAATTATGTTTGGATCTTAGATCATTACAAATCCAACTGCTGATTGCACATCATGGAAACTCACCTGTTGGATGGAGAATAGGTGTCCTTGTCCATGGAGGCTTATGCCAACAAACTGGGAGTCCAGCCAAGATGACAGACCAGAAAAATGAGGTACCAGCTCTGCAGCACCCATAAGGCATCATGGCAGAACACCAAAGTTTCAAAATATTCCAATTTTGATCTGCATAAGTGATTTCATGCAATGTCATTTTTTTCCCAGTTAGTGGAAATTATGTATTGAAAAGAAAAATCTATTCACTGAGAGATAATTCCTTTTTATGAAAATTCAAACTGGAATACTTTGAGAAAGTCCTAGTTATATTTTTTACCCAACAGTACTCCTATAAAATTATTTTTAAACCAATAATCTGCTAATGTTCTTTCAAATTATTTTAAAAATTGTAATAGAATACATCAAATTTTAAGAAGAAAGGAAAATTTCCTTTTCCATCCAAAGGTGGAACTTAGGTAACTTATCATGAAAATTTGATAAAATCATCAAAGGGAAAATCCTCTTCTCGGTCTGCCGTATTTTTTCTCAACTCCACCAAAAGAGGGAACAGATTTAGGGTTTTATTTAGCCCAATGAGAACTCTAATTAATAGTGGCAAATATAGAAATTACTATGCAAACAAATATAGCGCAAGCATGTTTAATTGTTATTGTGTTTTGGTAATCATTTATATTTTCCCAGATTTAAAGCTTTATACAGTTAGTGAATGGATTTCATCTAAATTCTGTAATTTTCCATTTATATATTGTTCATTAATTTCAGTGAACATTGGATGAGAGACTATTACTATCTGCATCTCAAAACAGCCCCTGAAAAGTCCTACTCTGGTAGAAGTTGTTCTGTATGGAGACTAAATATTGCAATATCAGTGGGTTTTATTTGGGTGAAATGCCGAATATTATGAATTAATGTGAGTCTGGAAAAAGTCTTCAGAGCATCCATTATTTTCAAAATTAAAAAATGAATGCACTTCTTAGGTCACACATTGTACTGAGGAAAAGCTTATATTTTTAGGGGTGACGTAATAACTGTATGTTCCTAATTATTTGCTGGGTATTTAATTCTAGCAAAAAGATATTGACCATTACTTAGATTTTAAAGCGTTTTCCTGTATATAGAATAGAAAAAGATTCTAGCTTTTTCTATTCTATATGTATCTATAGCTAGCTATACGTCTAGATATAGATACATATAGATGTTTCTTTAACTGTTTTTGTTACACACGCACCCACACACACATGCACAGGTTTTCATACACATACATAGGAAAACAAGCAAAATATGTAAATGCTTGTAAATATATGCACATAATACAAAACCACATGGTGTGCTTGCCGGTTTCTGCATGTATTTTCAGGGTGAGACATACTGATTCTGCACGGTTGTTTCTCTAAAAAGCACCTTCTGCTCTCCACCACGAGAAGGTGCAGAGACTTGTCTTCCAGCCTTGGGTGGCCTGAGTCTCTGACCTATATAATTCCTGTGCACAGAGAAAGGGCAAGAAAACTCAATTTCCTGCACTTGATGACTTTTGCAAGCAATTTAAATAATGCACTTACATTCTAATGCACAGAAACAAGCATGTTGCAGAAGTGATAGTGCTTGCTTATAATCAAGGGCTAAAGGCAGTCTGAACCTAAACCAAAAACCCTGCGAACCACTGCTCTCTTTTCACTACATTCATAAAAAAATGGCAGGGGAAAAAAAAAATTAGTCCCCTCTTTATTATATTTTTTCCCATCTAGTTGCTCGACTAATTTATTTTAAGGCAAATATTGGAATCATAGTTTTAAAGATACATTGTTTATTATTTAATTTGGTTTATTTAGTTATGCTCCACTCCAGATGTGTATTAGTTCATACACCCACCCAAACACCCTGGAAGTTTGGAGAAGAGCAAGGAAACCTCTCCATTTAAATGAAAACAGTTCTTAAGCAGTAAGTCAGAGATCTGTGACCATAAAACTTTGAATAGTTTTTTCCTGTATATTTTCACCTTCACTGTGCCAATGCATTTAAATAAACCTTTATTATAATAGTATTGTTCTGTTCATGACCTGCTACTGTTCATGTAGCACAAGAGCTTTCCTTAGCTGCTCTTTAGTCCTGGAAACTTTCACCATTCAGGCTGAAAATTCTATTTGTTCTCTACCTGGGGCTGAACTTCAATAGCAGGTTTGGACAAAAGCATTTCTGTAATTTGTCAATGAGGAGACATTGAATAAACAAACAATTGCAAAATTATTGCTTCTGACAAGTTCAAATTTATTTTGTTTGAGATCTTTTTGTCTTTGATTTTATCTGAAATGCAACATTTCAGAAGTAATTTTCTTCTCCCAGTTGCTAACGTGCAGACACTGAATAGTATTCCTGAGGATTACTGCAGTTTTCTGCACTTCAGACTCCTTTTACAATGCAAATTCACATACACATTTAGTTGTGAGGAAAAGAGCTGGGAGGGGATGGTCTTGTCAGAAAAACAATGAAGCAAAACTTAGGATACTTGGATTTAGTTTCTGACACATGTCTTGAATGGTCAAGCTGCTTAGGGACAGACCTTTCAAAAGCACCTGACAATTTTCCTTGTGCAATTCACTTGCTTTTTGGAAAACAAAAGTCACAGTTTTCTTCTATTTTGTAAAAACAGAAAAGATAATGCTTCCTTTCTTTCTTCTATCTTGTTACTTTGTAAAAGAAGCCATGTTTTATTGTGTTTGCTTAATACAATGAAGATGAGTGCTGAATAGCAATCTGCTGAATAGTGGTGGTGATACTATGGACAAATTTATACTTCCTGTGCTGTCCATTTCACAGTCTGAAGGAACAAGGTCACAAATGGAAAATTGCTCAAGGGGACCAAATGTCTCAGGAGGAATAGATGGCTGAGTATTTCCACAGATCACTGAAACTCAGCCAATTGAATAAATATAAGGGACTGAATAAAATATGGACTAGATTTAAATAATGAGCTTAAAGTTCCAATTAGGAAAACATTTGAAAACATGTTTAAGTCCCATCACAGGCCATAATTAAATTTCAGCTTTTCAACAGAACTTCATCTGGCATTTAAAATTAAATATGAATGGAAAGATATTTTTTCTATAAAATTATTTATCTCTCAAAATCAATCTTTCAGTAACTTGTGGATGTCTGAAAGAAGTTTCGCACCAGTGAAATGCTGTACAATTGTAACTTCAGTAGTCATTGTCAGATCCATTTCTGCATGGATACCGATGTGAAAAAATATTTTAATATTCACATTGCTGAGAAAACACAGTGTTATGGATGAAAACTAAAACCCAGATAAAATTGTCCTAAGCTATTTACATACTGCGGAGTATAAGTATAAAAACTTACATTTCTAGTAATAAAAGGTAACATGAATTATTGATTTAATTTTTTTCTTCATACCAGGAACTTAAAATTAATTCAGATGAGTCCTGATTTTGGCTTGAAATTAATGGAAATTATACTGTAGGTCTGCAGGTATTAGATCTTGCTGTTCTGTATGCTTGCCTTCTGAAGTTGGTTTGTGCTGTTGCATATGCATTATTAAAATAATTATTTAGGGATTTCCAGGCATTTTCAAGTATTTGGGGGGGTGGGGGCAGAAGTTTCTAAGTGTTCATCTGGCTTTGAATTATGTCAGTGATTGAAATACCTTTGGCACATTTGGATCAATCGTCAGTGAATTCAGACAATAGTTTAGGGTGGGGAATATAATGCTAAGAGATAATTATGAAAATTTAAAACAAGATATCAAACATTTCCTGTATTATCTCACAAGTTGTACTCCAAACAGTTAATAATACTAAGATGATTAAAATAACTATTCAGATATATGTATGCAAGCAACATAATTTTCTCATCCAATTAATACAACCAGGAGTGATGTTTCTATGGTGTTATTTTCTATTTTGTTTAAGGTTGCTTAAGGTAAGAGTCATAGTGCTTTATGTTTAAGAAAACGCTGAGTTAATATGTAGAATTCTCTTATTTAAAATATGTGACAGACTACTTTCCTTCTGGATCAACCAACTGGATTCAGGGGAAGAAAGGACACCATCGACAGAAATGCTCCTGACACGGTATTACTTGCTGTGGGTAGCATAAAAAGGCACCCTGGGGAGCACTGCCAGTCCTGCATTTCTCCAGATCCAATGGATATGTAAAGGGACTCAAAGGCATCTTTTATCCTGCAGGAGATGGATCTGGGGAGAGGGGACTGGGTCCTGTTCCTGGTCACTGTGAAGCTTGGGTCCTGGGGAAGGATGTGATAAGACATCACAAGGTACCAGGCCATTTAAACTGGCTTTTAATAACAACTTTTGCAAGTATATCTTAGACTGGTATCCAGGCTGACTTCTTTGATCTTGTAATAAATCACATCTGGTTCAGGGGAACCACTGTCCAACCTGTCCAAGTACAGGTTAGAAAAATCAGATTTTTGGCAGGTGTGGATGGAGGCAGGAGCCCTGCAAGCAGATTTGATAGATACGACTTGGATGGCTATGTTTGTCCCAAGTGAGCTCACTGGGAAAATAATTATTCTTGTGAAGTGACTTCCTTGAAACCATCACTTGTATTTCCCACCCTCGGTGGAAATTGCCTCTCCATGAAAAAGCTGCTACTTACAGATAAATTTTCAAACTCTCTTCGTTCTTCCAAATGACTCATACCTCTCCCAGTCTCTCCTCATGAAGAGAATAATAGGAACCTTTTTGCTGTCTTTTATCTCTGTGAACACCCTGAATTATAATAGTCAAGCAAATAAGATTCAAACAAATGTTTTAAATTATGGGGTTTTTGGTCTATTACATTTGCATATGATGAAATTATACGACCTTCATGATAGTCCCAATTGAAGTGTACAAAGTGCAATTGGTATAAAAGAGGAACTTTTCAAAGATTATTTCCATCACTGGGTATAACCAGACCTATTATTTTTCTCCTGCAAATGGCTCCCAAGTTGGCCAAAATTACTAATGTATTCTTTAAGGAACATAATTGGAAAGCACTTTCAGATCTGGTTGTTTCTGAGGAAGTTTTGCACCTTTAATTCATTCTTTATAATAATGGGGTAGTTCCTCACTGTGTCATTATAAATTATGATAGAGATCCAGCTGAGTCCTTGGAATTGAGTGTAAATTTAGTATTAATGTTTCTTGGGAATGTAGAACTTAATGAATAGGAAATTTATAAACGATTGTATTCTACTGAAGCAATCTGCTTGTAAGCTCTTTGTTCTGAATCCCATCCCTTGTGCACAGCCTCAAAAAATCCTTTGGGAGTGATGAGTAATGCACCAGAGTGAACAGAGGGTGGATTTGGAGAGAAGTCAAGATGTTTCTGATCACTTTGGAAAGAGACAATGTCATTATAACTAAGTGAGCACCAAAGCGAGCTATGGGGTGGAAATTGCAAGATAAAGCCAAGGGGGTTGTTTTAGTCCATCATCCACATGCTTTAGACCCTTTAGGAACACCATGCTACATTTTACAGAGTGTACTTTTACCAAATGCTGTATTTAAAATAAATATATTAATAGGAGATATTAAAAATCACTTTGGCTTTCGGTAATGTTTTTAATGTTCAGATCTATTTGACACATCTGTCTGGAGCCATGGGAAAATTACAAATTAAAAAGATCCACAAGATAAGCACACACCAGTGTCTGAAGGAGACTAGTCATTTGGGTAGGCCCGTACTCTGACCCAAATAGCTTATTTTTCCCCTTTGATTTAGAACACAGAAGTTATTTGCTATTTGCAGATCAGGTTATTTGGGTCAAAGCACTGGAGTAGACCTAAAGTATCTGAACAGTTGGGGGGTTTATTTTTTCCTTTTTTTTTTTTTTTTTTATCAGATTTGCTCTACTTCACTGCTGTTCCGCATTTTAGCATCATGAACCAGTGCCAGCTCCCTGATCCCAGAACAGCAAATCTCCATCTGGGTTGGGGTTCAGGTGGGATAAATATGCCTTGCAGGTGTGTGTGGTGAGGACGTATCTTTTCAAACAGAATTAAACATTAGTTTGCAAAGTGTATGAGCTGCATGCTCTTTAATAAGCCACTTGGTGCAGCATTTCTGAACTGCAAATATAATTTAAAAATTTATCTTGATTGAGATCTTTGCCATTAGGCAATAACAGGTAGAAGGTCCAGTTGTCCTTAACATCTGTGGAAGAGCATGAGCAGCATATTACTATTTTGGATGACTAGCTGGGAAACATTGAAAACACCCACGCAGATAAAAAGAGAGGACCAGAGTGCATTTGGGAAGAAAAGATAAAAACTGCTGCTTTGAAAATTATCTGAAACAAGGACAATGTGGGGAAAAGTGATAATGATACAGACTTCAGAAGTGCAAGAGAAGAGATTATTAGATGTCATAGTAATAGACAAAATCAGTTTGGGTTTATATATGCAGAATTAATGAACCGCGAAAGAAAGAAATGATAGTGAGAGAGAACTATGCATACACCCTCCAAGTACACTTGATGAGTCTGATAAATTTCATTGTAACTCAGTAGGGAGTCACAGAGAGGACATCTCTCAGATGTAGAGAAGGCCTTTGTTTTAGATTTGGCCCTCAAAGTAAGTGTCTGAAATTTAAGTCTGAACAATCATTGTGGTCTATGCCCCAGTAAGGAGTCTCTTGTCTGTCCTGAACGTTTTTCTTTCCTTTACAGTCCTCAGTTTTGTCTCACAAGTAGTACCTGTATATGACTTAGATTTACTGCTTATCCTGCACTATTTATTGGAGGAGCTGAATCCAGAAATGTTTGGCAAATGTTATTTTATGTGTTGCTTAACTCTATGAAGAATTGGTGGGAAGTTCTGTTTATCTGAATCTCTGCTAGGTTTTGGGTTTCTGGATTTAATCTGAAGTCAGTACCCTTGTCTACCTATTTCTTAATGAGATTACAAATAATAACACAGCAATTGTGCATGAATTAGTGCATGAAAGATAGAGTAACTTTTTACAAGGGCACGCAATGACAGGAAAAGGGAGATTAGAAAGAAATTGTTCTCTGTGGGGGTGGTGAGGCCTGGCATAGATTACCCAGTGAAGCTCTTGATGCCCCATCCCTGGAAATGTCCAAGGCCAGATTGGATGGGGCTCTGAACAACCTGGTCTGGTGGAAGATGTCCCTGCCAATGGCTGAGGGGGTTGGAACTCGATGATTTTAAAGGTTTCTTCTCACCCAAACCATTCCGTGGTTCTATGATTTTTTTGCAGATCTCCACAGCAGCTGCATCCTGCAGGATAGATAGGCTGGTTTAGCTTTGCATTTGAACAGGGGGAAACAGGAACGGGAAAAAAAATTCAGTCTTTGTAATATTCTGTAACACTTCCATGAGGCCTTTTGTCATCTCATGTACTCCAGTTTCTTACCAGTCCAACTTGTTCCAATGACACATGTGAATATTCTCATCCATGATTCATTGTGTTGGGATAGCAGCAACAAGGTGCAACTCTTTAGCCCAAGAGAGCTCAAAATATTTTTGTGGTTTGGTTCCATCTAATTTTTTTTTAGATCTTTAAACATCTGAAATAGGGCTAAGGTTCTTTGCTGGCTTGCCTGCAGATTGTCCCGTTTAATAAGGAAAACACCATTTCGTGATGCAGTCTTTTGGTGTCAGGCATGGAACAGTGCTCAGGTAGGAGCTGTTCCTAAAATTAATACCCTCCGAGAATGCATTCAAAGGTTTCTTAGGCTATGGAGGGCAATTGCTGAAGGATTTGCAGACTTCTGCTTTACAGTCAAAAATGTAATGGATTTAGAAAAAAAGAAAAATTTTTGCTGAGAACCTGAGGAAAAATATTGCTTGCATAAAAGCCCAACAAGGACATTTGGCATGCATTTTTCACAACATCTGGATGTGCAAAAACACTCAGGCTATTAAGTTTTATAGTTAAATATGCAAAGTCTGTGCATTTCAACTACAACTTTGAATTGCAATATTGTTAATTTAACCTTGTTATGAAAATCTATGGTGTTAACATCAAATTAAAATATTGTGTTAAAATCATTTAAAAAACCCAAGCCTATTGCTATCAATAGATTAAAAAATAGTTGAGGAAAAACCCCCAGAAAATTAGAGGTTTTCCTCACAATCCTTGGGTTGTTACATGAACATCCTAAATGGATCTGTGCTATATATGATTGTTGCATGATTCAGTGAATGATGAAATTACCTTCAATGGCACTCTTTTACCCGGAGCTCTTTCACTTGCATTTCCATCAGAAAGAACAAAGTGCTCAGTATTAAGATGAGAGTGCTCTTTAGTGGCCTCAATAGCTGGCTCATTCAACAATTCCAACTGTCAATATGCCAGATATTTCTATGTAGTGTTCTCATTTAATGTTTTAATCAAGAAAAACTACTGTAATAGCACCAAATTGGGCATATAATTAAACCAGAAAAATTTCATATTTTCCCTTTCATGTAACTGTACTAATTCTCTAATAAATTTCATAAAGTTGACTCATATTTCTGCTTTGGCATTCTGACAAAAGAACAGAATTATTTGCAAGTGTTTGCTTAATTTCCATTTTTCAAAACTAATTTCAATTTTTATTGCTTCATTTTAAATTTATTGATTAAAGTAATATTAAGTCTTGCGAAGCTTTGCCAAAGAAAATGAAAGAATGAAATTATGTATATTTAATTAGCTACAGCTCTTATTTAGGAACAACCTATTCTTTCTCTTTTAAGGGTGATTTCTTATCAGGCAAACTAATTCACTCATAACACATTAGTCAACCCTGGGAGAAAGATTAGGGTTGAGAGGGCTGGAAAAGTCCTTTCATATTTAAAACCTGTTCATTTAAGAAAGTGTATATATATATATATATATATATATATATATATATATATATATATATGTATATATATCAAATTTAAAGAAAATTCATGAAGGTATTTTATAAAATAAAAAGCCTCTGTCTTCCTCAAATTTCCACATGATTTATATTTCGATCTTGTACTACTTCAGTGTTGGCTTCAACATTGCTACTTCCAGGTAACAGATTTCTGGAGAAAGAAAGAATGAAACATGGGTTTCTCTCATATGAAAGAGAAAAAAAATAGAAGAATTGAACCCCTGAAATTCCTGAATGTTCATTTCAGTTTAAGATTTATGTTTTAGGTATGGATTAAAACAAGGAAGTATTTCTGGGTTTTGTTGGCTTTGAAGAGACTTCAAAATGTTAACTAGTTTTCTTCTTTAATAATAGGGGTTTTGTTTTCATGGTCAATTGTTTTTGTTAAATTGGGAGTATGCTCAGCAACTTCACAAAGAAGTCCTAAATGATCAAGCCACATTAAACAGTGACATGTGTCACATTACAGCATTAACAGTGAGTAATAAATCAGTTAATCAAATGTGTGACAAAAGTAATTTTAGGATGAAAATTAAAATTGATTTCTATTAGAAAGAAAAAAAATAGTATTTATAATTCAGCATCATACTTATGCAAAACTAAGGCCATGAATTTAATATACCCTTGTTTACAATTGAAATTGTAAGATTCTTTCTATGATAGTTTTGCTTTAATTCTGTAAAGAAGAATACAAAAATTTCAAATGATCTCTTTTCCACTGACCAGGGAAACATGTTCCAGTGGAACACTCAATAAAAGAACTTTCTGCTCACAAGCAACCTTTATAAAAGAAAAAAAAAAAAATCAGGGATAAATAACTTATAAAACTGACTGGCAAAGCTGAATATTCTACCAAATCTGAGGATGAGAACATGTTGAAACCACTTCTTCTGCTGCAATTGTAGAGTATCTAATGGTATAGTTAGTCTTTTCCTTCTTCTCCTGGATAAGCTCTTACCATTTTCTTTCCAGGCTCCCCAAAACATACAGTCATTGGGTAGTCAACCACTTAAACTCCATCAACATAACCACTGATGCATTTTCTGTTAGACAGATGAATCTCAAAAAGTATAAATAAGACCAGCCTCTTGTCTTTGAACTTATGTTTGATTTCTTTGTGACACAGGCTCTCTTCCATTTTTCATAATTTTATATAAAAACTAACTCCTACATAAAGGGTTCTCTTTTTTTTCCCCCTCTGCTCTTTCCTCTCTTCTCTCTCTCCTCTTCCTCATTTATGGCTCCTTCATTTCGCTGTGGGAGTCTGCAGTCACAATGACACACATGTAAAACAATTTGGGCATAATTTTTAACTATTCCGATATCAAAAGTAGTGACATATTCATCCTAATACCAGACTCTAATTTTGTAACATTTCTATCTTAAAATTGTGAAAGTCTGTAATACACAAGCAGGTGAGGCACGGTCCATGCTGACAATTTCTTTGCACCAAAACATGCCAGCAAAAATGTATTTCTTTGTTAGGACATACATTAGGATGCAGAGAATTCTGGTTTGCTCTTACGACTTCTTTTGGGTGACAAAAAAAATATTCCTATCCTCTAAGATTTGACCACAGACTTTAACTTATAGCAATAAATGTCCTGTACTATATGTGCAGTGCTGTACAACTTCCCCGGTAATCCATCATTTGTTAAGCTGTTTTAGTTTAAAAATATATTAGTAACTGCAGGAGCCAGGAAAAATAGCTTCTGGGTAAAAATGGCAACAATGCTTTAAAATTCTGTGGTTTTCCCAGTCAATTAGATTTTGATGTAGCACTGATGGAACAGCCTGTTCTCTGTGTTCTGCTGGTGGGATTGCTCCTCGTGGTATGTGTCATATAAAGTAAATATTGCCAGATTTGTTTTATTTAGTACATGTTTAATAAGAGTGTCCCAACCTACTAATTAGAACAAGTAACCCAGAGGTCCATTATAAATTGCTAAAAGAACACATGTGATAACCCTAGGAAAGAAATATGATTGCCTTTATTTATTATTAATCATTACTATAGTTAACCAATTAATAAATAGTTTCATTCTTTCAGGCTTTTAAGGAAAGGCATATTTCTATGTTAATTATTACCACTAAGTTATTAATACTATCAAATAAAAGAATTAAGCATTTTAATGTTACTTTGCTCTAAGCAAACAATAACCCTTAAGATTTGTAACCTCCAACCCTCTCAGTAATTTATTTAAATACCAAAATAATTAATTTTCTAAATTATATAACCATTTTTACTCTGCAAGCCCATTCTTTGATGTGAGTGGGTAAATATGCTGTTCCCACGCCTTATTCCAGCTCAGAGTACATCGATAGGAAGCCCATGGTGGCACTATGTGGTTACTCCACTGACTTGCTGAAGTCCCACTGTCAATTTTTAGTTTTGTGTGAAGAGGCTCAATAAACCATTTCATGTGATCTCCAAAATAAATACTCTTGTGCCTTAGGAAAGAGGATGTGTCCTATTTCCTCTGCTTTGTGTAGAGTGGTTCACTCTCTTGAGAGCAAATATTGTAGCTCTTGTTGATTACCATGTCAAGGTTTTCAGTGGAGCAAGAACTGGATTTGTGACTCTTCACCCCAAGGGAGGTACCCATAGCCCTTGGCTAAGGAATTGCTCTCAACTTTAGTGTTTTTTTGGTGCACTGAATATTTAATTAGTTATCGCAAAGTGGAACAGCTTTCAGGCTGAAAGAGGAGGGGGGAAATATTTTCCTCCCTCATGAATATCTTATGGGATATTCTCCTGGAAGGTAAGAATTCAGATCTTCTCAAGCAGAGAAGACAGTGAACCCAGGTCTCTTACACTCAAGCTTGGGGCATAGGCTTGGAATTAAATTAACTAGAAAGCTGTCTAGGTATAAATGGGTCAGCCTGTGTGGGAGTAAAAATAGTCCAGGTAAGTTAAGTCACCTTGCTTCTGCTCTTGTGGATCCTAACTAGGGAGAGGGGTCTGCCTCTGACATGATCCATACTTGAAGCACATTTTTCCACTCCTTAGGCATATGCACTGAATTTTTGTGAATTTTCCTGCTTTAATCCCACTGTTAGAAATTAAATTATTCTCCTGCAAGATAAAGCAAGGATGGACATTTGGTTCGGTAGCTACACAACTGAAAATCATTGTTTGGTCTAAGTTTTAAGCACGTGTGAACCCTTAATGGACCAAGGCCTACAGATACCACAGTCACTGGGTAAAGAAAAGGGAACACCTTACATGCCAGGATAGCAGAATCCTATCCTGATAGATATGCTGAAAGAGACATTCAGGAAATGATTGAATTCTGCTAGCAAAGTCTGCTTGACTGGAGATAAACACTATGAGAAAATAAAGATCAGACTTAGTATTAGTTTTAACTTCAACATGAGTTTAGTATTTTATTATTTCTCTTTTGGGTGGTGAATTATCTTTATTTGAAATTATTTAGCAGCTAAGATAAAAAAAAAAAAAATAGAAAAAAGGTCTAAAATGCTTGCCCAGATGAGATTCATAGAAAATAGAAATCACAATGTGTTTCTCAATAACTTTGCACTGTGTTCTAACCTAGATATTACTTTTTGCTTCTGAAAATCATCAGACCTTTATAGCTAGCTTGGGTATTCTATCAGTATGTTTTGTTAAATATTTAAACACTCAGCTGGTTTCTTCTTTTTCTGTTCATGTACCAAGTGAAAGATGAAACAGAAATAATGGCAAGCATTTTGCTAAATAAAAATTATTTTAGTTTGAGGTTAAGTCTCACATTGTGACCATGTTGCTACTAAACAGACTTTCATTATTCAGTCAGAAAATAAATTTTGGAGTCCCATTTATAATCAGATCTCTGAAAGGAAGATTTATCTGAGAAAACATTCTGGCATCTCCAAATTACAATACTTATTAATTATGTGAATAAATATTTTTTTTATTTAAGTGATACTGGATGATTTCTTTAAGATAACTGAGAATTCCTTCATTCCCACTAAAACCATTTTTCCTAGTGAATAAATACTCGGTACAATTTGTAGGTTTTCTTACTTTCCAGTCTAAATTTAAGCCATGATACAAAGCTTTTCTTTTGTCAAAGCTTTTTGCATTTTAAAGGACACCTATAGAATATTTTTACTACAAAGGCATACGTGGGTGAGAAAGAAGAATGGAGGAAATGAAGTTGATTTCACTTTGCCTCTTTCACTTACAGTTGTTTGATGAAACCTGCCAAATTCGATTTTGGAGTGTGCACATACAGCATATGTTAAAGGAGCTAGTTGATTTTCAGAAAGGCAAATCAATAGAAAAATTCCACGTAAAAATCTCATTCTTAACTGATAGATTAGTTGAGGTTTCATGGCTCACTGTACATTTTAAGAGCAACATTCTAGGCTGATCATGGGAAAATGTTCGTCTTAGGAGGAAATGTGTTCGTTGAGGAATGTTGACTTCATAATATACTTTCTGTCCAAAAGGCCAAAAATACCTAAAGGCACTGCTAGAATAAAGACTACATCCAAAATTTTAAATCTTAAAAATAAAGTCCTTAAAATTTACACAAAGTAGAGCTTATTATTCTCTTCCTTTTGTTCAAGCGAAGGTTCAGAGAAATGAACTGATTCAACTGAGGTCAACACTGCAAGTCCACAAAACAATCCCTGGGGTGAGTGATCCATTTCAAGCCTGGAAAAAAGTATTTTTTGAATTCCCCTCTCTTTTTCAGTCACATAAAATTCTACAGCTCAAAGATAAGCTATCTTTCTACACTCTTCATGTAATCAATCTGTGTTGTTAACAGCTCACCAGTGAGATGATATGTCCATGCCACCAACCCTTTTGATGGACAGCTTTTTATCAGTAAGTTGCAGAAGCTATACAGTAAAAAATTCCAAACTTTCTCTTTTGTAGAATAAAAATGTATTTATACTGCCACAGGCAGAGATGTAAACTAAAAAATTGAGAGGTATACACATTTGCCTAGAACTCCACTTAAACTGATACATTTGCCAAAATGTCATTGTTATTTTTATTCCATTTGGTTCAAATTTTTTATTTTTTACCCCCTAATGAGTTCTCTATCTCCCTCCCCCCCTTCTTCAACTCTCTCTCCATCAGTATCTTTTCAGTATCCTCATGAATCTGGATCAAAACAGTAAGGGTGATTGAATGCAGCAGAATATGTCTTCTCAGCATTGCAATTAATTAAAAGATTTACTAAATATCATAAACCTGAAAGATACTGGATATAATGGAAAAAAAACAACAAAAAAAATCCCAAATTTCTTTTCTGTGTCATACATTTAAAAAAAAACCACAACAATCCTGAAAAAATCAACATTAATGTCAGTGCCTGTAGCTGGGGATACTGTTATAAGAGTGCCTCACTTTAGCAACGAAATTTATTCTTCAGCTGGATACAAAAACACTGCCTTTTCAAGACAAAACTTCCAATTGTGGAAATATTTTCCATTGTGAGGATTGACCAGAAATTTTTTTGTGGGTGGAATAAATCATGAAGACCCTCATTCTATTAGTCTGGTAGATGAAGTAGTAGCTTATCCATCAATTCATCTACAGAAAATTTTTAAGTAGTTTTGTGAAAAATTTACAGATTTTGATGGCAAGTGAGGGAAAGAAACCTTTTTACTTATTCTTTCTATTTGAAAAAGAATCGGAAAGAAACTAAAAGTTGCTATATGCCTGTGGAGAGGAGAAACAAACACCTGAGGTAAGAAATCTATTCAGATTTGCTGAAGCTCATAAAAAAAAGGCAGACATAGGAGCTAGCAGCTCTTTTCTGAGCTGACTGCCCTAAAAATAGTTCATTTGGAGTTCGCATAAACTATCATTGGGGTTTTATATCCGTAATTTTAATTTTAACTCAATTGCCCACGCTTCTGGTGATTTTCTTCAAACAGCTTGAAGAATATGTATCAGCCCCCTATCTGTTGTGTGCACTGTGCACAATGTTCATGACTTAGATGACCTCTTAGTGATCTGTTGTGGTAAAAATGTTCTTAAAATTCTTAGCGTAGATTGTGATTTTATCAAAAAGATTAAAATCTGCTTCCAAAAAGCAAACATACAAGCCTGAATGTTCCCTAAAGTAGTGACTTTTAAGGAGTGAGTGTCAATTTGCCAAAAGTCTTCTCTTTCAACGAAGTTTGAAGATGTGGGGAAGTTTTCTCATTTCTAGGTATTAGCTGTGTGTTGAAAGAGATCCCTTCATGTTCCATAAGCTCTTCTGTGACATTTTTAGGTACTTCCAATATTTGAATTTAACTAAGGGCAGCAATTCAAATGTGAGGTGAACTTTGCAGCATCTCTTAAGACAGCTATTTTACCACAATAGGTTTGTGGTTTCAAAGCAGTTTTGAAGCTTCAAAAAAGATCATAAAGAGATAGAATAACAATAATTCTTGACTGATCATTATTTAATTGATCAAATTATAAAATGGGGAGAAATAATAATGAAGTTAGAAGAAGGGTCATGAAATCAAATTGAACTGTAAGATGAAAAGCAGCAGTAATAATTGCTAAATTATTTCCCTTGGTCAAAAAATGGATGAGCTTTCAATGAATAGCAGCAACTCAGTTTCTTCAAGACAAAAGAAGGAATGAGAAAATACTTTTATTTTTGCCCTCAGGGACTATATGTTCTGAAGGAAAAGACAAAATATATCAAAAACAAGCTGCCTCTCAGTGGTGAGTACTGAAATTTAGTATATATTTATTTACTCTGCTTAGCTTAACACAAAAGAAGAGTAACAGTTTTGCTTTTAGTAGTGAGAATAATATAACCAACCAAAGGTTTCCAGCTTTCTGTAATTCAGCTTCTTTTGTGTCAATAGCATGATAAATAAATCTTGGGTTTACTGAAATTTTGTTATTGGGTTTTTTATACTCTGTTATATGCTGAATCAGAAATACCTCATGCTGAATGTTAGTCTTAATAGCCATTTCCAAATGGCTTTTTTTTCCCATTTTTTTGGGGTATGTAATTATTAATAGTAAATAAATTTTTGATTGAGTTTGCTGCAGTTTATTTTCAGAATGACTTTCAAATGCACTGTTTATCTTCATGTTGAAATGAAAATGAAAGCAATATTAGTGACAAGCATATTTTGCTTTTTTCAGATTTCAAACATTTTCTAAGGTCATATGGGTATTGCTGGCCAAGCATCAGTAGTTTATTTATTGCTTGATTACAAGTGGAATAGTAAATGGAATGAAATAAGATGGATATGGAGGATTACCAACTGCTATTGGCATACAACCGCATGCTTAAAGATGTCTTCATTCATTAACAGTCTCTTTTAGCTTGCCAAGGCTGGAAATGAAATGCAAGTCACAGCTTGTACATTTATCACTGTAAGGAAAGCCTCCTGCCAGTACTGGTTAGGCAAAGTGTACTTGCAGCCATTAGTAGTCCAGCCTGATTACTGGGCTCAATCTGTTACTAATGGCAACCAGTGCCACTGCCAGTGCAGAGACAGCATAGTTTCCATCTGTGCCCACAGGAGAGATTTTAAATCTTAGAGTTTAAAATTCTGAAACAACTCTAAAGACACAATTAATTAGTTTTCTTAGTTTTTTTCAGCTGGCGTACCTGCAAGAAGCAAACTGGCCCCTACCTTCTGTAGAAGCAAAATAGCAATTGTCAAGTAGCAACTCAGTTATAACTTGTACTATGAATTGATATCTCAGGTCTGTGCTCTTAAACTACCTACAGTTCTCCTTCCCAGCACTGCAGCAAATGCCTGTGCAGCTTCTCCTTCCAAGGGACAGCTGGTGAGTGCTTGTCAACAAAGCTAAAGGGAGAATATCTTGGAGAAAAGTGAGATGGGGGTTTGTGAGGGAAGGGGCGACATTAGGGGAAAGAAACAGGATGTAGGGGATAGTGGTGGAAGATTGATGGTTGGTCCTGGGAAAAAATATTGGACAATATATATGAAAATAAGACATTTGCATACAGCCTTCTGTTTATTTTTGCTGCTGCATTATGACTTGTACAACAAATTTTTATCTCATAAATGTCATGCTGTGCATTATAGTGGCTTTGCTAACTCAAACCCCTTATAAAATTTCTCTCTGTAGTACATAGTAGTACGTACTCTCCTTTTCTGAATAATTGCTTTAAGACAGAAAATCTGCCTTAGAAACTGGGAGTATCTAAGTATTTTCTTGTGTTTTAAATGCAAGTGTCTGATACAATAGAACTTTTTAATCTGAGCAGTCTTTTTGTAGTTTACTTTGGAGGCCAGGAATAAGAGAGAAACAAGCAATCAATTATTTCAAGTATAGGCAAAATAATGTAAGAAGGTAAGAAGAAGGTGCCAGCTATGTTTCAGTTCTTACCAAATTAAATATGCCTACCTTTTGAACAGGTGCATTTTTAAAGGGCTCCGTTTTTCTTCTTTGTCTTGAATAGGCCATGGTAAATTTGCAACTGGAATTCATTCTCATCAATGTTTTATTGCATATATATAAGAAACAACCAGGCCAGTCTAAGATATGACTGACACTTGTCTGCCTCTACCGTAATTTACTGATCTTCAAACACAACTGGAGAAACAAATTCATAGTTGATATACTGCCAGTTTCTTAAGAAAAAACATGCCAGCAACAGCATGTGTCACAATAAAGTGGCCTGGCTGACTTGGAGATGAAACACACCAGCTGGGATGGGTGGGCTCCCCAGCAAACTCCAGAAGAAGCAAGATGCCAGGCTGGTCCTAAACTGACATTTTTGCCCTAAGCATCCTGCAGGAAATAGAGCACAGGGAGCTCTAGTTGGTACCTTTGACCCAGGAGCAAGGCCAGTTTAGCAACCCTTTTCCATTCTCCAGAAGAATAATGAGGAAATACTTTGTTCTCCCAGTGTCCTGGGTTGGCCATATGACCTGTTGGTATCCCCAATCGTCCTCTTGCTTATGCTGGACATTAAGTTCTGCAGCTTTAAGTTGGTCCAAGGAAGACAGTGAGAGTGAAGGTGGAGGGAAAAAAAAACACTCGCTGTTTGTCTGCAGGATACTTTACTCCTACAAACCAAGGCCGAGAGGCTACATTCCAGCAGACAGCGTTATCTCTTTTTTTTTTTTTTTACTCTCTGTCTGGTGTGGGTGCTGGAAGAGCTCACAGCGGAGGGGTTTTCCTCGGATTTTTCCCGGCTTTTTGCAGGGAGAGAATTTGTTTCTTTTGCTGGGTATTTTTTCCTTTTTTCCTCTTCCTGGGACTGGCTGGCATCGCGTGGGCCCAGGACACCAGGGAACCCCCGGGGGGCCCCCCCCCCCATCCTCGCCGACTTCTACAGCCGGGCCCGGCAATCGTCCCCCCACTGGAGAACTGAACCGGACTCAGACGGACTCTGAATCTACCATCTCTTCAGAGGAAGGAGAGGTTTCATTGTTTTCATATTATCCAAATTTTCCCTATACTTGTAAATATTCTATGTGTTAAATAAATCGTTTTTTCCACTTTTCTCTATGGAAATTCTTCCCGGACCTGTAGGGGGAGGGGCGATTGGAAGCGGCTCTTCCTAGAGGAGACCCCCCCCAGAGGTTTCCTCCTAAATATTTGCCCTAAACCAGGACACCCAGGGAGTGTGTGAGGATGGCCACGAGTGTTACAGCATCTCTGGAAGTGGATGATGACCATTTCATTATTGGTTGGTGTGAAAAAAGTGGCAGCACCTCTGTGCAAATTAATATGAGAGCTTTCACTGAGAGGCTAAAAAACCAATCTTAATATAGGAAAAAGAGCGCTTTCTGCAAGGGTGTAGGAGAAATGAAGTTGATTGAAAGAAAAAGCAAACAAGAAGATAAGAGGTCAAGACAAGGCTCTCAGGGTGCAAAGTCAAGAGAATAAAACTGGAACAAAAGAAAGCAAAATCAAGAATAACTATTGTGAGGAATAAGATATTTTCATAGCTTTGAGTATAAAAAAGATGGTAAGTATTTAATAAAGTAATTCTACAAAAATATAAACGACTGCATGCACATATTTTTTGTTCCTGAGCATCTCTCTTAATCTCTGAGCAATATCTGACAAATTGTGCAGTTTTTTAAAAAGTGAATCAAAAACCCCCACAAAACCAAATAATTGAATCACAAAGACTTGTATCAAACAGTTTTAACCTCAACCTGTTGTAAAGTCTGACCATATGCCTTTATGCAAATTTCTTAAATTGCTAATAAACTGACAAAAGCTTTTGACATACATATTTAAAATATCTGAGAACTGGGTTCATTAAAAAGAACCAAAGCTTCAATGGCTGTTTTATCCGAATTCTTCCAAGATTTGTCAGTTTCTGCTGTGCACATTCTGTTTCTGTGATAGCAATTTAGCACAAGTCTCTACTCTAAAACCAAAATTCAGCGTCCTTGACTGGTACTGAGAGAAAAATGGGCAGAAATAAGTGATCATTATCTTCCAGGGTCTAGAGAATAGTAGGAGAAACTCATATAGAACAAGGACTCGTTCTCTGGAGGTGAGGGTACAATTAATATATTTCAAGATATTAAAGGCCAGAGGGATGTTGTGAACAAATAAGCATAATTTAATTTTTAATGAATTATTAAAAAAAAAAAAGGAAGTCTCCCAAATGACTAGAAGCAAAAATTGAGTTACTACAATCTAATTTTAGCTTAATTCTGTTGCAAGAATTCCTAATATCTAAAAAATGAAATGAAATTGTGTTAATTGTCTGATTTTGAAAAATGTAGTAATTAAGCTGCAATAAACAGGAAAACAGGTGAAAGAGCTCAAGTATATTACAATAGACCAAGCTTTAGAATATCCAAAATTAATGCCATATGGGAAACAACTGAGCAGTCATTCTTTCGTTTCTGTGGAGATCTGCTAAGACTGAGGCATCAGCAATGTTTGGAGAAGTTAGAAGACAAAGGGGAAAACTCTGAATCCTGAGGTGGTTATAGAGCAATAGATCAGACAAAATGCAGTTCTCAAGGTAAAACAAATGTTGAAATAAGGACACTAGAGATTCTTTCTTATTCTGTCCCAGAGTCAGCTCCATGTGCTGTAGTTTTAATGAAAGTACATAGGAGAGAAAGAACACAGAGGCAAGTTTCTGATTTGATTATAGTTGCAGTTTAAAACAAGGACATGAAATCATCCAAGGAGAAAAAAGATAGAGGTGAAAAGGGATGTGAAACAAACTGAGGGGAAGGAGCTTATTGAGGGTGAGAGCTGGTAGGCTCCTGGGAAGGTGGCTGCCGGCCTGGGGGGAGCAGATTAATGTATCACAGGACCATTGAATGGCTTGGATTGGAAGGGACCTTAAACATCATCTCATTCCAATTCCCCCAGCCATCTTATCTAGTTTGTGATGTTCTGAATCTTACCTTAAATGCACACTTATAAAAATTATTTCATATATTCATATGGCAAGTTAAAAAGACCAGTTGAAATGCAGCCACACCCTTCACATGAATACTCCTCTCTGTCCCTGTATTGCCTGCTGATATGAAAATGTTTCAAGAAGGCAGCACTTCTGAAAGTATATGGTGTACATTCAGAAAGAAGTATATAATACTACTCCTAAAGATGTTGTCATAAAGGTTGGAAAAATGTTGTCAACTCTCTGGCAGTAGGAGTTCATTCTCTCAGCCATACTCCATATCATGCTTTCGTATGAAAGATACAATGACTATGACTCAGTTAAACAATACTCAAAATTCAGTCAGTATAAAAAATATTTCATATTCATTTGAAATCTTTTCTTTTTTATTTTTCCTCCTCCTTCAATGGAGATGGATTAACATTTTCCTTATTATTAAAATAAGACTGATTTTTAAAAAAAAAAACCAATAAAAGAGTGTTCTGAATTAGCATAATAGTAACTTTGACACATTTATTGATAGATGCAAGAATCAAAAAATTAAAAAACTAATAAGGAAAAAGAAAACAGCCCCCCATACCCACATCTATTTCAAATCACAAATATATTCAAAATTTAAAAAGGGTTAAAATAGAAACATAAGCTCGGCTATATTAAAATTAATTTGAAAGCATGAAATAATCACTGTTGAAAATTATGCTATTTAAAAAATTCAATTAAGATTTGTGACTCACTTCGGTTTTGATTTTATCCCTTCTGCTCTAGAAAGTTACAGACTGCATATTGAGTGTCCAGTGGGGTTTGGGAGGCAATGACGAATATTCCTTTCAAGACATTTCTTTTGGATTCAGGCAGTAGTGACTTTGTGAAAAAGGGATGAAGATACCTCACGGAATTTCCTACATATTGCAACATATTGCATCTGACCTGCTTTCTTCATTAGACAACATTTGTGTTTTAGTTTACAATGTTTTGAGAAGGAAATATTATCAGTTACTTTTCAGGAACATAGCATTGTGGGATTTCACATTTATGATGCATTTTTAGTAAAATCTTTATTTTGAAAGCGGCAGCAGCAGCAAATTTCTAACCTTCTCATTTTAATGCATCTTCTACTGTTGGCTATAGTAGAAAATCCAGATCTGCTGAACCTCTGCACTGACATTGGCACAAACTGTTCAGCAGTGGAGGAGAGAAACATGCTGCTGTATCCATTCCTCTCATTTTAGCAGTTATGATATTTCTGTTGCTTTTTTGGCACAGTCTCTCACAATCAGCTGAGTTCATGAAAAACCTCCCACCAGGGCTTCTTAGCCTAGGACTGATCTGATTTATGTCAGCATTATGCCAGTGTCAATGAGGATGCCTCTGCCCCACCTCCCCAGCTATTGGAGGAAAATTAGATTTCTGTATGGGGCTTGTGTTTTTATAGACCTGTTTGTAGAAGGGGAAGAAAGGAAGCAAAACAAAGAAAAAGGAATTTCAGTACTTAAGGCAGCCTTAGTGTCTTGAATAGAACACTCTGGCAGGTGTGAGAAAACTCCAAGACAATCACAAATGAATACTAGATGACCTTTGTCCATACATACTCAAGTAACCTCAGAGTTAACCAAGATGATGATATAACCCAGACAAATTACTTAGGCTCCATTACAAATGACAGAGGGAGATTTGTACTTAGGGACAGCATTTCATCTTGCCCATATTAAAGCACAAAAAAATGTGGTCACAGCAGCAGTGAAGCAGAGGAGGAGGATGCAATCTTCACAGGAAAATGAGACAACCAGCCACAGGAAGAATGCACAGAAAATTCTTGCATTATGATAATGGTGTTTTATTGATTTTACAGCATCCTGCAAAGGAATCATAGCAAGAGTTTTAGGAGAAAGGTATTATGTATGCTGCCCCTCCAACATAAATTTTATCATTAGTTTTGAAAGGTAACCTCACGTGAAGTAGTAAACACTGTCTTTGCATAATTCTGAACATAACAGGAATACAAAATGTGGTGTAAAATTAATTTCGATGTAATGAAATCACTGAAGAAACTCTCTCTTGTGGTCTATCAGGATGACTCCAGAGGTACCAGTTGGCTCATAGAGGCAATTTAGCCTGACTGCTTCAGTTTATCAGTATTAATATATAAAAAGCAGTGTTTATGGTGGGGATTAGTTGTTGTCTCATCTCACCTCATGTTCTGAATAATAAATTTTTATGCATGTTGCCTTCAATATGATTTGTCATATAAATGCTATGTAATTTAGTTATTAAGATAAGATACTATGTGACAATATTTATATAGCAGTATCCTCCCAATCACTCAACTGCTTCTAAATGCTAAGGGCCAATTAGACGATTTTTACTTCTGAGATCTGGTAATTATTTGTTGACAGATATTAAATGATTCATATAAACACATTCATCTATTTTCTCCCATGAAATAAATACCATTTTCCTTTTCTTTTTAATCCTTTTTTTTTTCTTTTTAATGAGTGCAGTGGTTAATTAAAGCTCAATAAGTTTAGAGCACCCAACATTTGAATTGCTCTACACATCACTTCAAAACTATAAGCACTTAATTTATAGTGCACTTTTTAAATTAATTGCAAGTCCTACTACCAACATTGTATTATTCTCCATGAGGAGTTTTTTACAATCCAGCTGCTTTGTTTTTTTGTATCACCTCAGCATTCTGGCCTAACAAAAGCCAGCTCATCAGAGGAACATGTTATAGCTCAGTTTCTATGGCAAATGTCTTCTGTTGATAACATCTAGTGCTACACAGTGTAGCACTTCCATAAAAGCACTCTAAATTTGCTCCTTTTCCCGGGGCCAGTAACACAGCATTCCTGAAGCAGGTGTAGGGCTTGTAGCTGGAGAGTGGTTCTCAGCATCCCTCATGAATTCCATGATCTGTTACAAAGGCTTTCCTCCCCCATCTACCTATTGGTATTTTGGTCTGAAAAATTTAACTGACGTTTGTGACTTCCCATTTCATTTATGCAAAAGGATAAAAAAGTCATTTTAAGAAAACCTCAACTGATTGCAAGTTTATGAATTGCATCCGGCATAATCCAAGGCAGAGATTTGACCTTGAAGTATTATACTCAGTTAGGTTTGAGGCAGAGTTGGAAATAAATTGGCAGAAAATGTGCATAAATCTGCTACAGTAGTTTCTTTGAAGTCTGTATTTACTACAAGCTCATGGGCTAATTACATTATCATAGTTTTGCATTGGCTTATATGATATATAAGCTAGCACAGTAATTTATAGCTTTGTTGCTAAACCAGTGCAGAGGCATCTTGTCAGGCTTGCTGGGTACACCAGAGATGCAACTTTTTTTCCACTTTAGAGAACAGAATGGCAGCATCATGAAATTTCTTACAAAGTAAACCAGCAGGTCGAGTGCCAGCTGCTCATGAGCTGAGTTTGGGGCTGCCTTTACCTTCAGTGAAGAGCAGACTTAGTCTGACTGTGAGCCAGCCCCGGGGTCTGCCTGATGTCTCGCCAGACCTCCCACCAGCTCCTCAGCTCAGCATGTGACATATGCTGCCTTTCCACTGGCAGGCACAAGGTAACTCCTCAGCTTGGACTGAGAAAGCCACGAGCGACTGAACTTCTGCAGCTCTTTGGATATGTCATCTGACAAAGTGCATGTAGCGCCTGATGGTTAATTATGTCTAGAAAGCACGGCACAGCATTTAATGAGCCAGGGAAAAGACCCCCTTCCCTTTAAAAATGATGCAGTTTTGAGAGTCTTCTCTCCTTTTCATATGATCGCGAGGAATTAAAATTTATTACCAAGGCATTATAGCATCATAAAAGAGAATTATGTGGTGGATGTGAACAAGGCTGTTCTGGTTGTTTCAGGTTTTGGGTGTGGTTTGTTTGGTTTTTGCTTTTCGAATTAGTGTTGCTTCAAGCATCAAGCAACAATAGAGTTTAAGTAAAAAACACAAGAAATTCTATCTGGTATAAGATTTTTGTATTGTTGATACCCATTTTTTATCAAGTAGGTATTCTTCATTTGATAGATTCATATGCATGTATGAATAAAGTATCAGTATGACTATTGTCCCAGTTTAAATAATTTTCTATTTTCTAAATGTTGCTTTTCTTTTCCTCACAGAAGTGACTTAGTAAACAAAAGGCAATGCATAGTATTCTTGCCTTGCTTAATTTCATAAGCTTTATTTTAATATCATGCATTCGCCTTTCAAATTTAGACATGTTTATTATATTTGGGTATTTTTATACATACAGGAATCTGTCTTTCAAAGTCATCATATGGCTTGCTGCTTCCTAATGATGTAGAGTTAACTGCAGGAAAACTTTCTCTAGTTTAAAAAAACAAAGGAAAAAAAGAGAAAAAAACCCCACCAAACCCAGGTTCTTTCTTGCAAATATAAACATATAATATTTTACTTTTAATTTGCATCAAAACCCACAGAGAAACTGGAGGTGAATTTAGGCCCTCACCGGCTTTTTGTGAGTTTTTGCTGGCACATTTAACTTCCTCTGTTTAGCCCTAGCTATTTGCAATGCCTCCCACACTCGTAGGAGCAGGCATCCTGTTAACTAACTTCTTGTTTAAATGAAGGGCTATGCTGACAATTAATGTAGGATTGTGCATGTTTCAGTGCCGTGCCTTATTATAATCAACGTGAGTAGAAGCAGAGTGCTGAAATTATGGGTTTTAGTCTGCATCTGCATGGCATTATTATGCTTATCAAGGTGAAAATGTCAATGCTGAAGAATGTAATTGTGTACCTTAAGCTGCAGCAATAGTTAAACTGAACTCCTGCCCCGACTATTAATGCATCAGAGCGCTACTCTTAAGAGGCACTATAACTTTATGTATGCAGAGCTTTCAAATAATGAATTTATTTAATTCCTTTCTGTTTTTTTTAGAAGACTTTCAGACATGAGGTTTTTCTGTTTGGGTACTACTTCAATATAGATTTTCTGGTGCAGTTTTTCCTTTCTAACAAAGTCTGGGAGTAGAAAGCACAGCGTAGGTTTGTGCACAGCTCCGCTGCCCTCCAGGAGGTCAAGTGTGAAATGAGTTGAGAGACACATTGACAGTCCATGCGTGAGCCGAAGCTACTCAAGCTAGTTATCAGTAATTCAGCTCTGTGGCTCTAGTCTGGGTCTTATTATATCAAATCAAACCAAATAATTAAATAACTCAGTGAATTATCTATGTTTACTAGATTATCATTTTGATCTGAACATTGTCTCATGCCAATTATGCATGTTTTATTTGTTGATTTTAATGTTTAGTCATCTTGGATATTTTGTTTTGTTATTAATTTATACTGAAAACCAAATGCAATTGTCTTAATACAATATATTTCTTTGTTGGGTTTCATATACTTGCATTGCTTATAAGTCAGTCACTTGTAAGTTATCTTTAGATCGGGGAATAACACTTCTCTTTACACAAAGGCAGAAGGAATATTTTCACCTCCAGTCAGAGTGATTCTTTTGAGCTGCTTAAGCTGTGTTGAACCCCTAGAATTGGCTTTACACATATGCCAAAATACATCCCCACATCTCCACATTAGTTAGTATTTTACAAATTAAAATATCGAAAATTCTGTTAGTTCTCCTTTTCTTCCTTTCTTTCTTTTCTCCCTGGTCTCCATGATTTCCCTGTACAACATATTTGGCAGGAAGACAGAGTAGGTGTGCTAATATAATAAACAATTTTTTGGGGGAATAATTTCAATCTGTTTCAATTTCTAAAAAAAATAAAAAATTAAAAAAGGAAACAAAGGAAGAAATTTCACAGCATTTAGTATTTTATGAGTCATTATTTTAAACTGATTTATTTTGTTCTAAAATTCTGTTTTTGTACTCTCAATCTGATTTTTGCCATGAAGAAAAATATGACACTCAAAGATCTGATGATTATATACATGATTAAAGTTTGCTTTTCTACACCTTTGTGTAAAAGGAAGAAAATAGCCAGAAAATATTTGTATTTAGGAATTATTTGGTAATGTCTTTAAAGACATAATTAATCTTAAAAATATAGAAGATTTCACTTCTTTTGTTGAAACACTTGATAGCCAACAGGAAGAGCAGCCCCCTTGTGCTTCTGAGCAGCTCAAAGGAACTCAGTACAAAGTTGAAGGAGGGCTGTGGCTGCACATGAGACAGAGGGAAAGACTGGGAAGATTAATGCTTCTAGATTTACTCCTATATCATTTGTGGAAGTGAAGAAGTTACTCATTCCACTCAAAATAAGTGAGAAAAATTATATTGCCTTTGGAGCACTGAACCTTGGCGTGCTTTCCAGCTGCCAAGCACCAGATTTCTGCTCATCCTTATATGTGAACTACTGGGATCTGGACTTACAGAAATTACAGGTGATGGCATGCTTATGCTGCAGGGAGAAGACAAGGTATAAGGCTAAGAGGGTCAGATTTCTGTTAAATGCTAAGTAACATTAAAAGTTATAAAAATATATTCACTGCCACTTACTAAAAAAAGAATGTATTTTCTGCTTCTGGACTGGGAAAAGAAAGGAACTGGATTGCTTGGAGCAGTAGTGAATCAGTCTGAAAATCAAAGATTTCTTCATAATAAATATTAAAGTTGTAGGTGCCGAGTTTGTTTCTAATCTTGCTTGCATCAATATAAATCTAGAAAAGCTCTTTGAAATCAATGAAGTACAATAAAATACAAATCAGTATTTTAAAATGAGACAGTCAGCCACTTTTTACACATTACTCTCAGAGCTGTATATCTCCACTGATTTTATTAGAGTTATATATCAAGATCAGACTTTTAAATCATTCTACAATCAAACCTCCTGTTGCAATGGCAGGTAAACCCTTTCTATTGCATACACTGAAATATATGTGAGAGGCCATTATCAATTCTGCACTTGGAAAGCAGAGTCTCCCTTTCTGACTTTTCCTCCCTTACTCCACATGTGAAGCTTGCTGTGCTGGCCAATATTTCTATATAGGCAGAACTTCTAACTAATCTCCTTTGAGAGAGAACTCCAGACTGACTCAATCTGGAAGGAAGCTCTGGAGACCACCTAGCACACTCCTCTCCCCACTGATGCATGATCACCTTGTCCAAGTGGCTTTTGAACAGCTCCAAGGACAGAGACTCTGCCACCTCTCCCTGCTGGCCCAGCTCAGAGTAAAGAAGGGCAGTGTAATGTAGCTGGAGAGAGAGTTTGTGCTGTTTGTGCCTGCAAGTCGACGGGGAAGGAGGGGAGACAGGGGAATAGGTTGTGACATGACTTTGCTTTGAAGCTCCTATCAAGTGCAAATAAGGCTCATACTGAAAAAGTCCCTGCTAGGGAGTTGTGTATTTTTATTTGTAGTGTTTAACTTGCAACCAAAAATCTGTTTTGGTTCAATTCTTGCAGCATTCAGAAAAGCATTGAAATGAAAATTTACTTCTGGTTCAAGCAAAACAATGGTTTGCATGATTATCAGTTCAGCTTCATGGTTTGATTACAGAAAGCTTTGGTTTTAAAACATTGAGTTTAACTCTGGGAAAGGATCAAACCTCATAATTTTTTATCTAAACCTGACATTTTCCTCATGCATATAACCCCTTTCTGCTCTTCCACTTTCTCTCTTGCTAATAAACTGCTGACAAGCCATGTTTGATTGTCTTGTGAAGGCAGGAAGATCAAATACATGCCGAATATGAACAAAAAAGGAAGGATATCCTTAGGGGGAAAAATTGCTACAGAACACGCATTCACTCTGCTGGAAAGAGTTGTCAGGCACGGTGGAAAACCAGTTCAGAGGCATCCTGCCACAGTGAGAGAGCAAGACCCTTGTCATCCACATGGGACCTTTTGGGAGCTCTCTGCTCACCCCTGTCAGTCCTGGGCAGGGCTGAGGGATGAGGGAAGAAAAGGAGGGGTCCTGCTCCCAACCACTGCCCTCACAGCTATTCTGTCTTTCTCACAAGTGGAGGGTAAAAATTCCTGCTCAGGACCGAGAAACAAGACCCTTCTTCCCCAACAGTGCTGTGCTGTTTACTCTTTTTGTTTGATTGTAACATTTTTTACCCTTGTTAGTTCTACTCTATGGAGAATGAAGCAACCCAAGACTTATCTTTAGCCCTCTGGAATCAGGGCCGCGTGATTGATTGCAGGAAAAGCAGTAAGGGACTTGGCTTACAAGTGTAGCCAAGTGATTTCCACAGACTACTACTACTCCTGAGCAGTAAGGGAAACACGAGGATCATTGAATCCAAGTCCTGGCCCAGCACAAGACACCCCAAGAACCACACCGTGGGCCTGAGAGTGTTGTCCAAACATTTCTTCAACTCAGTTTTGGTGCTCTGACCCCTTTCCTGGGGAGTCTATTCTTTGCTCAACCACCCTCTGGGTGAAGAGCCTTTTCCTAGTATCCAACCTAAACCTCCCCGACACAACTTCATGCTGTTTTCTCGAGTCCTGTCACTGATCACTACAGAGAATACCTGTGTGGCTACTTGCTCCTGCCAGCAAGTACTGGGGGGGTTTAGAGAGCCAGAAAATAAAGGGTGGCTCACATCTTAGCCCCTCTGTCATGTTGAAATGTTATATGAAAGCTCACACTGCAGTTTAAGAACCAATTTAGTAGCAGCAATTTTGCCTTGAAATTATGCTTAAACATTACTTTATACAGATTCTATAAACATGTTTGTATTTATTGTTCTACACAACTACACATAGAAAAAAAAAATATCTATACCTGGTCCTTGATCTGTATTTGTGGGTTTGCTGTTTCTCCTTAATCTTTTCCATGCCAGTTTATCCAATAAAAATATTAATTTACTCCTAGCCTCAGAGTAGGTCCTCTTCTGTCCTCATAATCCAGCCAGAACACAGAGGTAACACTTAACAGAAAAAAACCCAAAAGGAAATGTGGAATAAATTAACTATAAGGAGATAGAAAAAGAATTTAAACTTTTCTTGAGCAAAAGAACAAGTAAAGAGGTCAATACCTTGAATTATTTACAGAGGGCCAGTAACTAAGGTTCTTTCCACCCAGTATATAAGTGATCTGCTTATTCTGATGAAGCAACAGCTTTTTTATGTATATCAAACAACATATTCAGAAAGCTTACAAAAAAACCTTTATAGCCTCAAAGACAAATGTTAATATGGAACATGGATGAAAAGAAACTTTAGAAGTTAATGTTTGTGCCTCTCTATCTGCACCAGCACTTCTTGAGTAAGCGCATTCTTATTTTCATCATGAGATAAGATACATACATATTAAAAAAATATGTACACACACATGCACACACACAAATACATATTGAATCTCACATTTTCAAGCTGAATAATGCAGCAATTTATTTTAATATGAATGAAACTGTGACTCATGCTTGACTTGAGATTAATTTGAAAAAAATTTCCAGCACCATGAAAGGACTCTAACTTCCTAGCTGTTTTGACCTACTTGACAGGTAAATCAGGTACAGCTTTGTTCTTCCAAGGTTATCCATTCCAGGGAATGGTTTTCTGTTTGGTATGCAGGCTTGCAAAACCACCCTTTGAAGATGTGGAGTTGTCTTGCTCCCTCTAGATGTTAAGCTTCCTTTAAACTGTGATGAAGTTTAGGGAAAAATATTCTAATTACCAAAGAAATCCTTTAAAGCATTGATGTTTTCAGTTGTTAGATCACCTTGTAACAGCAGCAATGGAGAAATTAAAACTTGTGTCCAGTTGTGTGCGAAACCCTGGCTCTGCACAGAGGCCTCAATGTGACAATAACAGGAAGCAAACATTGGATTGTAGCTGGTCTTGTATCAGTCACTGTAAAAAAATTCTGGTGCCAATTTACTTAATGTTACAACCTAATCCATTACTGATGGAGCAATGCAAAATTAGAAAATAAAATATTTTATTATGTGCAAGTTTCTTATTAGAATAGAATAATCCAGCCAGAAACTCTCAGAGATAGTAAATATTTGCAAGTTCGGATAATATGCTTGTCTTCATAATTGACAGAATTGATCTTGTTGAGTGTTCAGTTCACAGTTCAGAATTATCCCTCATTGTCTCATACATATAGACCCATTCCTTTTCAGATCTGTATAGACAAGTAGCTGGTATAAAACACAAATATACTGCAGGTTATTTTAAAATTTATTAGAAAAGAAGGCGAGGTTTTAGGTGGAAAAAAAAAACCCCGAAATAATTCTCAATCCTCTTTTCTGAAACTATGCCTATTCATCACATAGACTCAATAAATATGATAATAGCATTATATTGTTAGAATCTTGACAGACATTCTATTTTTTAAGTAACCCTGTAATGTAGAAATCCCTAAATTTGTTTAGCATACTTGGTATCTGATCCAAGAGGAATTTTAAAATCATTTCACGGGATGTAAATGGAGCAGTTTCTGCAATTTCACAGCTCATTCAAGTTTGCTTTATGTTATGCTGCCGTTTCCATCTCTGAAAAGCAAGTGTTACAACTTGCTTTGTGGACTGGAACAGTGGCCCTTCAGGCTTTCTGTGGGCACTGCAGTCCACACAGACACAAGACAGATGTTTTAGTCTGGACAAATGTCTTATGAGCTATTGTGCTTGTTCATCAAAACACCTGTCAAGTAATGGCAGAGGAGTGTGAGCAATGATAGAACAGACCTTTCAGGTCTATTGCACATACCAAGGGCTGGATCAGATGTGCTACAGCCACTCAAGTTTCTTGCATTATGAGACATCAGTTGAATAAATCAAGATTATGCTGTATGGAACAGTAAAGGAAAAACTTAAGACTCAACAATGACTTCAATTTACAATATAGTACTGATGGCATTTCAGCATTTTTGACCTCTGATCAGCGGGGAAATTATTCTGCCTTAATATGACTTACCTCCCCAGAGAGCTGGGGTCAGAGCAGAGGGAGGTGGTGTGCAGTGCAGTACAAAGTCTTCTAGTAAGCTTCCTTGGGTGATCCATAAGCATGGTTCTAGCCAACACATACCATTAATCCATTTCCAGAGCCAGGAAACTTTGGAGCACATAACTTATTTTACTGATAGAGTGCAAAGTCACATAGTAACCACAAAAGTCATATATGGCATCTATTCCAGATGATTTATAATGAAGAAAGTATTTAACCAAATGCCATGTGAGGACAAGCACTTACCCTATTTAAGTGAAAGCCTTAAAAATATTTTTCAAATACTAAATGGTATGGTGAAATAATACATTTTACTTTTTTAGAGGAACTTCAAAACAACATATTTTACTCAGTTTGGTATAAAAACTGTTTATAGTCCATGGAAAAGAAGTCAGGTGAGAGGAGCAGCTTCCTCATCCATCAGTATAAACTTCAAATAATCCATTTGACCGCTCCCTGAAATAAAACAGGAGCGATTCCAGTGGTGTCTCTCAGCTGAGCGGCTGTGACTGGCTGTGTGAGGGTGGTTTATTCCTTTACTGCCCTGCAGCATGGGAATCTGTACATAGTTGCAAAAAAATCTGCTTTGACTGCTCAGTTTTGTCACTTTCTGAATACTGCTGGCTATATTAAGCAGATTAATTAAGTTAATTAAGACATTTCATATGTGAATATAAATTATGCCATTGGCACACTGCAATTTTATAACTCTATAACATCATCATTCCTAACGCTGGTGTTTTATGGTCATCTTAAACTGAAATAAACGTGGGTATCTGCTTAGAAGGGTATTTACCTCCTCTCCCCTGTCCTCAGCTACATTGGTCCATCCCTAATATTTGCCAAAACCAAAAGCCAAGTTACTTCATCTTAGACTCCATCAGGAACATGCTCAGACTGATTCATTTTTTCCATGCAGACGTGCAAACCAGGCCCATGATCCATCTCCCCACATAATCTCACTCACACTCTGGGTACAGAGAGGGGTGAAAAAGTCATTGCAAGGAATAGATGCAGCCCTGTTTTCCACTGGTCAGCATTTCCATGACCATTCCACTGCAGCTCAGCACACCAAAGGTGGAGCTACTACCACTACTATCTCTGAAATGATCTCCTTTTCAGTGGCAAAGGAATACAACATTTAGAGCGCAAAAAGCTCAGAATTTCATTTCAAAGTATAATTAACTAAGCAATTCACAGCAACTGTTACGTTGTTCTGTATTCAACACTCAGTAATTACCACTTTAAAAAAAATAATGGTTCTTTAGTGTGAACTCCTGACAGCAAAAGTACGGGGGAACTAATGTATGAAGTTGTCCTTGGCCTTATTGATTTTCCTGGCAAAATATATAGCGTGGGCTTAAGTGATCATGAAGGGGAGCTACAAAGAAGCCTAAACATAAAAGAGAGCAAGCATAACATGGAAAACTACTGGAAAGAGCTTACAACACTGTACCATAGCTGAGACTCACCACAGGAGAGCTACTGTGCAGGTGTAAATACTTGCATGTTAAAGAAAAGAGAAAAAACAACTGAGAGAGGAATAAACAAAAGGAGGAATATGTGAGAGTATGAGAGGAAATGAATGATGAAGAATAAAGGAAGTGACAAAATGAGAAGCATGGAAAAAAAAGTGTTGGGTTGCAACTCTGTAGTATCACATAATGGAATAAAGATGGGAAATAAAAGGAATGTTTAAAGCCTTCAATTAAAAATAATGCATACATTTACTTTCTATTTGAGATGAAAATCATTGCTTAGGCCTAGTTTTCTATTAGATGTTGTTATGTGAAACCAAATTTACTTTGTCCTTTTTTTTTTTTTACTTCTTTCTGGTTTTTTTTTAATTATTTGGGATTTTTATCGTAGTATTTCAATATTATTTAAATGCTTATCATATATATCTAAAGCAACCAATAGAGATAATAACTAAGAGCTTCTTAAATTTTCTGACATTTAACAGTGCATGTAATGCAGAGGCTTTATGGAATGCTGATACATTTCCTTGACCTACTGCTGAAATTTGAATAAACATATCATTATGGTCTTTAAAATGGGGTTTTCATATACGTATAGTGGTATATGTATATATGTATATATATATATGTATATGTATATGTATACGTATATATGTATAGTGGAATATATATACATATTCGTATAGTGGTACATTAGGACCTGATGTGGTAGGCTTTATGTAGTCTGTTAGAAAATCTTTCAGCTTGCATACAATTCCAGCTATTGGGTCACTGAGGGTTAGCAATTTATTCCTTAAATAAATGGGAGTTTTGCCATTGATTTAACAGAATTGGTAAAGACATTTTGCTTTTTCATTTTATAGTAGTTCTTCTGCACAGCACACTGTATGAATAGAAGTCTCAATTCTATTGGAAATCTAGCTCTGGAACAGTAAAGCCAACACTTACATGGATTTCTGCCCTCAGATGCACTGGAAACACAGAGTGATTTATGCTCAAAATTTCTCCACATCTTTTGCCCCAGACAAACACATGGGTGAATTCAGTGAAAGAAAGAAGATCAGAGGACATCAAATTCCTCTAGGAACAGGTACTAGGAGAGAGCATTTCCACTTCCAAGCAAGGAACTGAAGCACCTCAGTCACTTCAAACAGCCAAAGCATGATGGCATCAACTTCCAAGCTATCCAAGGGTAGGTACATGCACACAACACTCAATAAATAACTTTGAGCCACACATTAGTAAGTAGGGATCTGATATTTTAGGAATCATAAAAAGAAATTGGTTAGTTTTGGTAAATGAGTTCATTATCATCTGTAACTATATATTATCATATTTAACTATATATTAGGGACAAGTATAATTTTATTAGATCTTGTTTTTCTGACATCTAACAGCCCTAAATTGCAAAAAAGAAATAGTAGGTAAGAATATGCTTGCACTGAACCAGTGAAATTATAGTCCAATTTGTATTTTAATAGCCATCTTATTGTTAGCTTTTACATTTTTATGATCCTGACGGATTTTATCTATAGTAGCATAACAGAGCATATAATTAATATACAATAAAATATGCAATTGCTGCATAGTATAACATAAATACTACTCTTGGATAATTGATTCAAAATCAGAGGTAATGATTAGATGTTCTTTGCAGACCCACAGCAAAGAGATGTCTCCTTTCTAGAGAATTTGAGAGGTGACCTGCAGGGTTAGCTGGCAGTGTAGCAGAACAGGGACACAGCAGTCATGTTTACTCAGAAAGGGTTATTACACACTTAAAATGTCATGAAGGGGATTGATATGGAATAAAAAAACATGTTCACTTCCTCATTTACTTCGTTTTCTCTTCAGAAATAAGCCTTAGCAGATAAATACAGCAGATAAATACAGAAGTCACAAAAGTATGCATTAAAACATGGAGAAACAGTGGAGAACTGGAATGGATCACAACACCAAAAGGCACCAGAATGGTTAAGGATTTTACTGAAATAGGAGCTTTGACAGAAAAGACAGATGAAAATCTGATGAAATCATGAATCTAACCTCACTGAAAGCCTCAGGGTGGGTTTTACCTGACCCATGTGTAAGATAAATAGGGACTGTCCATAGAGCATCATCTTTCAAAGTGAAGCACTTTCCTACATGGACTTGTTGTCAGTCAAACTTCTTGTACCCAGAGTTGAAGGATGTCAGATTCTGGCATATGCCTTTTTCTCTTTACAATCCATATATTAATTACATTTTATTAATTATATTATGTTATCTTAATTATATTTTGTTATATTGTTATATTATAAATATTATATCATATTATATTGTATCATATGTCATGCCTCATATTTTATCATATCATTATGTATTTTTGTATTGCAGCCTACCTTGTTAAGCTCATAACAATTCTTCATATCATTCCTCAGCTGTGGTTAAAGCAAATGATTAATTTCACATTTTTTTGGGGAAAAAGCTCTACTTTGTCAGAATACAGGACTCAGAATGCATACTAAACAAATCCATAATTCCATTTATTTTGAATGCAGATTTGCCAAATGTACTTTTGCCTTTTAAAATTATATTAGCTTTACTTATTTTTATGTTTTAATTTAAGAGCCTGGGAAGTAAAGCTGATCCTTTCTTTTGGACACTGTGACAACTGATGAAATTCAACTCCTGAACAATAATGTACTTGGTCATAAATAATAACCTGGCCATTGTTTTGGACACCGTGAGAAAAAAAGTCTTAACAAAGAAACTTTCAGACACCACATATATTTATTTAAAGACCTTTGTTTGAACTGTGAACAAATTTGAGAAGTACTCTGTGTCTACCAGAAGTGTTTTATTCAAGGGGATCATCATAGGCTCTTGTTGAAATCCGTCTTAAAGACACATTCTATATAATTTATACAGATAAAGTCTATATAATAAAAGGTAAAGATGGAAACAGAAATCAGCTTTAGAAAGTTTCTGTGGTACCTTATCCTTGAACTGAAATTCTGTAAAAATTTAGGAATAGGCAGTCCCCAGAAATATAAAATAGAAGCATGATGGTACAATAATCTGACAAAAGGGAGTTATCTATTGTGTTCTAGTACTTCACCGTGACAAAAGAGAAAGTGTAAAATATTTTAAACAAGTGGTGTTTGAACAGTTTACATATTTTGCTGTTGGATACTAGTGAAGCTTATTTAAAGAATGGGGAATTTTGTGAAACAAAGTCAACTTTTTTTCCTGTTTTGAAGAAGCTGAGGGTAGGCATTTATATGGCAGGATTAATCACTGATGATTTGCTGAGAATATGAAATGAAATAAACAGTTTTCCTTGAACTACTTTTCATACTACTTACCTTTGCTTTAATTTGAAACATGAAAGATTTCCAAGTAAAAACGTTGTTGCTCAGTTGTCTTTTGGGATGTTTTTAATATTATAGTCTAATTTAGAATAGGAAACTTCATCCTTTTTTCAGCATCTATGGAACATTTTTAAAAGTCAGAACAGTATCTGTTTGCTTGTGCATGCAAACAGAAAAAACTATCTGGGGAACATAAGCATGGCAAAAGGTCATGTTTGCCCTTTATTTGAAATACTTTTAGACTATCAAGTGGTTTAGAAGTCACTCAATCAATACCAGAAGTCAAAGGAAGCAGTTTGTTTTATCAACATGAAGATATTTTGAGTTTTCTAAGATGGAATAGTGTTTCCTTCTGCATTTTAATTGAGACTTCATAAAATCACTGTTTTAGTGTATCTGGCATTGGTGTTTAAGTTGCGCTTTGCTGCAACAGCAACCTGAGACAAAAATGTTTTAAAAATCTGAAAGATCCACATGAGGCCCTTTCTCTTCCTCTTTCCCTTTTTGTCTTCAAAAGGCAAATCACCATGAAAGCTGAGACTATAAACACCTCCATAAACATGTAAAAACAGTAATGGGCTGCTAAGAGATATAAACTTAACCCATGGATCAGTTTTATTTTTTAAGCAGTGTGTTCAATTAACACAAGAGGAACTTTAAGGTTGGATGTGAATACACATAACAGGCACATTTCCCATAAACAAATGGTTTTGTATAGAAACAGAGGTGGTTAAAAGAAAGAAGTCTGTATGCAAAGTATTCTACTGGATTGTCCATCTGAATTATTTTAATTTAAACAATTTTAAAAATTTTTTGCTACCTGAAACTTATTGTCTAGTAAAAAACCCCATAAACTAAATTTTTTCATGTAAGTAATTATACTGAAAACTCCACCAAAAATCAGATCCCCAAATCAAGTCAAAAATACCATCTATTTGAAGGACTGATGAAAATCATGTCATACAAGATGGTATGAACATGGATTAGTTGTTAAAAAAAAGTATAAAATTAGAATTGTTTTTGGTAAATGCCACATATCTCCTTTCAATCTAACAACTGAAAATTGTCAATTAAATAATGAAATGGAAGAGAAATATGTCTTGAAACTGTAGAAGGAGTATGAGTCCAGAGGGACCAGCATTAATACAAGCTACCAGAGTCTGTGAACCAAGAATGATTAGCTGAGTGAATTATGACTGCAAACTGCAAAATTATAGTTAGTATGGGGAGATGGCCTACAAGAATATGGAGAATTGAGTCCATGTGTAAGGTGCTGCACTTTAACTGAGACTGGATTTCTGGAAAAACCATGCTACACATTGAATTTTGATACACTCCAAAATTCAACCACTTCCATTACTCAAGGAACCCTAATAATTCTTAAAACCCAGTTCTTCCACAATATCTTTCCAGTCCATTTTTAAAGAAAAACAAGAAGGAATTAAAATATCTGAAATGTTAAGAAATACGTGTATTCAAATGAAAAGTAACTCTGTTAGAAAAAAAAGTAAATATTCAGCCTGGGTGAGCATTTTCTTAAACAGTCATTATCTCAAAATTAATGTAGAGGCTGAAAAACCAAAATATTAATGGACTGAGACTCCTTAAACTTTTCATAATGTGAGTCAGGTATACAGGATCTTTTGAAAAACCTCACTAAGTAACTCTCTGAATCTTTAGGCACTTAAATGACTTTCCCTATTGTGCTCTTGTCAATTGATTTCAATTACGGTGTTAGGATTTAGGGATATTGTAATTTCTTCACAGATTCAAGAACAGATACAGGAAGTCTTAGGCACAGCCTCTGCCAACAAGGTCCACAGGGGCAGGGTGGACATTGCCATGGATACTGCACACAGAGGATTCTGCTGGACAGACTGCTGGGCTATCTTGTCTAGACTCTGCTTTTGACAATAAAGTGGGGACCAGATGACATTTGAGAGCTCCTTCCAACCTGGTATTCCATGATTCAATGATTCAGTGAAGAGATTGTTTCAAATGCACTTGAAGATACACAGAGACTTTCTTGGGAGCAAAGTTTGTGTTTCACTTCTATGCAGCTTTTTAAGGTAGGAGGGCCCAGTTACTCAAAAGGGAGAGTTGAGGCTACCCTTTTCATTGTTATTGTTTTGAAAGTATAAAGGGATATGAAGTAAAGGGCAAAGCTGAAGCAATCCTGGTGGTATTCCCCAGATGTGCTATAGGTGGTACGAGCTACTGCATTAGCTGGGAACAAAGCACTGAGAGGATGGGAAGCCAACCATGGTTCTTCCCCCTTATTATGGGGTAGCACCATCCATGTGCCATGAAGGTACATGATATAGTTATTTGGGCTCAGCACAGATTTTGGAGCTCAGTGGATCCTAATACCTAAACGACATCTTAATTCCAACAATACTGTAAACATTATTTACAGGAATAGGCTCTTTTTCGGTACTTTATGAGGAAAGTTCACTGTATCTCCGTTGTTTTTTTTTCTTTCCCTATTTTCCCATCTTTACTGAGAAAACCTCATTCCAAATTTTTAACTCTTATCTAATGTTTCATCCTTAAGGATTTCATACTTGTAAACAAAACGACTGAAAGCTGACAGTTGGAAATGTCATGTCTGCTGTCAACCATTCATGAATAATTGACACGAAGATTACCCAGGGAAAGCTGCAATTATCCTGACTCATTAACATATGAACTAAGCCTGGTTTTGTTCTGTAGTTGTAGGATTTTCCTTTAACTCCTTGATGTAGAAGGTAAGAAAACCCCAGCGGGAGTTTGCCATACAAAGAATAAGTCTGAATGAATAAACAAAACCTCAGAACTAGGAAGACATATTAGAATTTCAAGTAGTGTTTTATTTAATCTTATATATATCATTTTGCTACTCTACGGTTTACAGGGGATATCACTGTGACAGATTTGTGTGCTCTCTTGGAGAACAGGTTTTTGCAAATAGAGGTGTCAATAGGAAGATCTTCTTACCCGTGTTAATATTTTCATAGTCATCCAGCTGGAGGTGTCTACTCAGAAAGCTGAAATGGTTGGTGATCCATCAGAATTTAAGCAAGCTAAGTTGCCTGGATGAGAGTAGCATTTACAGAGGGAAAATATTTTTCATGGAACTCATTAAAAAAAAAAAAAAAGAAGAAGAAGAAAAGGTCTTAATTTTAAGACTAAGTTTAGTAAATCAGCATTAACCACTGAAAAAAGCAGGCAAAGTAGTCAGGAATCTCACAAGCCAGGAAAAACATGTAAAGAAAAAAAACTCAAAATATTTACAAAGGTAATGGAAATTACTAACTGCTGCTCCCAAGCAATAAATGCTTTTACTCAATCTGTAGAATAGGGCAGACCCCAAATTTTTTAGTTGCTGTGAAAAGTTGTAGAGTAGCCTTGAGGTTCAGGATAGGATTTGAATTAAAATTTCTTTCCTTGAAAAAAAGCCTTTTGAACCATAGTTGAACCATAGTTGAAATAGTTGAAACCATAAAGCTATTTCCTGCAAGTAATTACCATTTTGGATGCCCCTCGCTGCCGGTCCTATTGCCTTTAGAAACATGGCATATATTGGAAGCTATCATATAGATTGGAATATCATACCAATCTATACAGTTGAATTATAACTTCTTTGGTATAATGAGCTCTCTTTGACAGCCACACACAGTCAAAGTCATTGTTCAGAAAGGATAACCAAGCTATTGCCTCTCAAGTGTAATACACTTCATTAAAATGCAAGTCATTTCTTAAAACGCACATTCACTGAACTCCAACCCCTCATAAATCTTGTAACATTTCATTTCTTGTTCAAAGCTCTGAAATATTTAAATTTGGGCCTCTGGTAACTTTCTGAATAACCTTAAAACACGTATAAATCTCCCACTTTAGTATTTTTCTTCTTTTTTTTGTACAAAAATTGAAAGAGAAAATGACAAACAGTTTGCCTATATGATCTTTGCAGCACACCTGTCAAAGGCAATTACTTAGACACTGGGTCTTCTCATGTTGGTGAAGACTTCCTGATATCCATCCAGATTTCCCATCCTTTAATTCCACGTTTGTTCTGATAATCTCTTGGGGGAAAAAAAATAATTCTTTTTTCAAGGTTTGTAGGTAATTTATTTTATGTGGCACTTATATAATTTTCATTCCCCCTTAGTAAATCCAACACTACTCATCCCAATGCAAACAGAGAAAATAAACAAATTATGTGTGTAAAGGAGAATAGGGGAATTATGAAGAAACAGAGGGCAGTTCCTGAAGTTTTGTCTCAGTTTTTACAAACACAGTATTTGAAACTTACTGTCAAAAAAATACCAATGACTATGACAGATGTGTCTGAGGCCATCTTGGCTGGGGCTCTGAGCAACCTGGTGTGGTGGAAAATCTCTATTAACAGCAGGGGAGTTGGAACAAGGGGATCTTTAGGGTCCCTTCCAACCCAAACCATTCTCTGATTCTGCAATATCTACATCATCTTCCCCAATAATTTTATATTTTTATCCAAAATCCTTTTTAATCTTTGACAATTTATGTGGCATTTTTACTTCTTTTTCTGCATACAGTTTCTCTGGTATCATATGCAATAGCCTATTCACTGCCTCTTCAAAATACAATGTGAATCTGATAACAGATGACTGCTGCTCAGATTTTCTTTGTTGGGAGGGTTCAGCATTAAGCAATATAATACATAGTACTACCACGTTAAAATTGTATATACTGTATTGCATTCAGAACCCACAATTCTAAAGAAGGATAAGCTTATTTAAAAAATTTTAATGTTTAAATTTACACCCACTGAGGCATAATCCTGCAGTGATCTCTAGAACCTATTAAACACTAATCATTTTATATAGCTGAACACAATCATGCATCATTTTTGCCATAATCAACAGAATAAAATTAATTGCCTATAAATATACACAAAAACCCATGTAAGTTATAAACAAAAATAAAATGTTTTTAAGCTGCGTATATGTATAATCCATTTGATCTCTCAGCATTTTTCTTGTACTCAATCAGACCCAAAAGAGCCTCAGCAGACATTTCTCAGGAATATCTAAATTTGTCTTTTATTGGGCTGATTATTGCTTACGTACAGGAATACTTACACCTAAAAGCCCAGCCTCAATGTGCAGGTTTCAGCACAGAAGCAACCTGAGGGTGGCTTTCCAGCCTCTTGAATTTAAATGCCTCTCTCTGTGGAGACTCAGAACAAGATGAGAACTCTAACTGAAGATTAAAGTAGAGCACAAGTCTTGCACACAGAGACATCACTAATTCATGAGCACTCACGTAAATGATGCTGTGAGTCGGCAGAGCGAGTGCGTTCTACCGCACCAGCCCAACATTAGTAGAGCTTTGTTTCTCTTATTTCTTAAGAGCCAGACACTGAATCCCACTTTTAAAAAGAGGTAATTTGCATATAGCCAAGTTGTCCTCTTTAAATAGTGAACCTTTTACTGGGTAACACTGACTAAGGCTGCCCATTTTAAAGGACTGTTTTTCCAGTGTGGAGGCAGCAATTTACACAAGCAGCGGTCACTGGCTTTTATTTAACACAAGAGCATATTAAGAGAAAAGCAACAGGAAATAGGGTGTAAAGTTCAACTTGGAGGCTGTAGTAAAGCTGACAGTAAAGTAGAAAAGACTAATCAGTACCTAAGAAATTCAAGGTTGCCAGCAATTAATTCTAACAGCAACTGAGCATATTAAGGGTTCTCGGTCAAATCCTAAGAGTTTTGAAAAAATTTAACTTAATCTTTGCCTTCCACTGAGAGTTGGCCAGAGTCCAGACCATCATTGTATGGGGAGAATATAAAATCCCCTTGCATTATTTTCTATAACTTATTAAGCATATGCTAGACACCAATGGGAAAAAAAAAAAAAAAAGAAAAAAAGAAAAAAAAGGAAAAAGCCTACCAAACATATTTTGTTTCTTCATGGAAGGAACACCTGTTCTTCTTGTCATCCTATTTTTTCAGCTGGTTTATGTCCCCCTTGTCTTAGTCATTTTCTTAGGTACTGGTAAACTCAAGATGTCAAAAATCACTTTAATTTTGTCATGCTAGCATATTTGCAGCTAGGTTCCTGTCACTTTTGCATTCCAGCTCTCAATCAGAAACACTTCTGATTACTTCCCAGCAGCATAATTTTACTGGCTCAGTAAAAAGCCTGATTCCACACCAAAATGACAGTACACAGCATTTCTCAGAGAATTATCATTTTTGCCTGGCTTCAGTGGCAAATGTAGAGACTCACATACCTTGTGTTCAAGAAGATTATACTATGAACGCAAATTAATTCCAGTGATGGCTCATAATATTTCCGTTTTAACTTGTGAGCAGAACTTGAGAGACTCTATCAGTGCCCTTCTTTTAGTGCACTGAAATGGGAAGAGCTACAGAGACACTTTCACTGGCCACAGGACAGCTAGAAATGATTACTGACCTTTACCATAGAATCACTGAATATTTTTGAGCTGGAAGGGTCTTTAAAGAATATCCAATTCTAACCCCTCTGCTGTTGGTAGAGTCACTTTCCACTAGACTTTGATCAAAGCCCCAACCAACCTGGCCTTGAGCATTTCTAGGGATGAGATATTCCTTAGCTAAATATATTATAAAAATGTCTTCACCTCCATGTCTTTAGCTTAAAAAACATATAAATGTCTTTGTCTAAACATTTTTAAGGCTGTGTGTTCATCTGATGGTGAAAGAAAGGAAAGCAATGATCTCCAGTGCACCAAGACACACTGCTTCCCATTTGGTGCTCCTTTCCTTGTTCTTCTCTATTTGTTTTCCAGAACCATCACTGGCTTTTTTCCTCACAGGCTGACTGTGGAGCTGTCAGCTCAGGAGCCTTTATGGCCGTCAAGAACTGCCTTTTAGAAGCACTTCACTTTCCTCAACAAGAACTTCATGCCTTGCTCCTCAGCCCAAATATACCTTTAACATAACATACTAGCTCTCACTGAAAGAAATGGAGTTTTGTGGATAAATAAGACATTGTACATTATTGCAAGCATTATTACTCTTTCCTAATTCCTTCTAGAACACACATGGAATGATCATTTATATGAGAAAGGGGTTTTGTTGTTGTTTTTTTATTAGGGTTTTTGGCTTTGGCTGTTTTAGTTTTTGTTTTTTTTTTTATGAAATACCATTCTGGATGCGAAGAAGAGGATGAGTTTTCCTATTGTCTTACTGTCAATTACTTGTAAATTTTAGTGTCTCCATACTGTTAGAAGCACCAGGTGTTGAGTGCCCTTTTTACTAGACCTAGTATCCGTAATTTCCTCAATCTTACTTTTTAGACACTTTCTTTTAATAATTTCTTTCTTTTTTGCTATTCTATAGGCTCCATTCCATTAACTTGGATCATTCCAGTTCTCCAAAGGAGCACAGCGAAATCACAGATGCTGGATAGGACATAGGACACCCTGGACTGGGAGGAGCCTTGGGGGTGTTCTCCAGTCCCACCTGCTGCATAAAGCACTGTATCAAAATCAGATAAGACTGTGTGCCCTCTAAATCTCTGAGCACCCCTGGGTAAAACTAATGAGGCATAGTGAGTCTCCCAGTACCTGATTCAAATTTCTGTAACTTGTTTCTAATTACAGCTTTAGACTTTCCTCCTTATAATCAACAGTAAGTGCACTAACTAGGTGCATTTTTAGTGGGAATGGAAAACTAGATAATCAACTTCCCTTGGCATTGTTTTCTGATAATTTTCTCAACTACTGGACCAACATATTCTTTCACTTTCTTCTAACAACAATAGAGGGTGCTTGTTGTTAATCCTAGTATCTTTTGGGATCTGCAGTTTCTGTATGACTTTATTTTTCTTATTTAAATGGAGGTTGCAGATTTTATATTTTCTACGAGCTCGTTCAGCTAAATGTAAGATAAAAAAAACCAAAATGCATTTATTTTTTCCATATATTCTCTATTTTCCAGATCTGTAGTTATCTGTAGAACTGTGGATGAAAGTACTTATTAAGTCAATAGCAAAAAGTCTAAGAGGAATGTTTGATATATCAAAAAATAAAAATCAGTTTTCTCCCTCTTACTTTTGCTCTGACTGCAAAATGAAATACACATTAATGTGTTACAATCTAATTTATTTTCTTTTTAAATTATAATCATTTCCAGGGTTAGTTTTTCATAGTATATATTTGAAAAATAAAATAACTCAGTACTCCAATTTCCCTTTATCCTATTATATCGATAGTGGAGAGACGGGGCTGCTCAAGCATTACAAAGTCATTTTATGTTATTTTGCTGAGGTTATTGTTGTTTTATTATTAAATGATTTCTTCTACTGGGTTTTCTTAAATATGATGATTCATATCCTTAATACATTAAAAGATCACTGTACAGAAATATCTGACCAGAGCCATAAGACTGAAATATGTATGAATAGATGAAGACACAGCTTAAGTCCACAGAAGAGACTCAATCCACATAAGTATAAAGAAAATTAAAAAAATAATAGTCTTAAGGATATTAGAGATCTCAGGTCTTATTTTCCTAAGCTGTAGTGATTCTAGGTCATACTAAAATTGTGAAATAGTAATAAAAAATGCCTTGTTATCTTAGATGGAAACACGGATATTTTAGAAATATCTAAAATGTAAAATATATAGAGTTTTGCAATACTGGTAAAAAAAGAGAGCAAAATCTAATTGGGACCACTTTACAGGTTGCAGAAAAATATCTGTCCAAATAGTTTTCCATTTCTCTCCTTTTTTTTTCAGTTAAAGAACATTTTATTTTTTTAAAACCAGCAGGCAAGCAACTTCTCATCAGAGGGAAATGCATTTGAAGATTGTGGTTTTGGCCATGTAATACCATCAACAACATCAAGCATCAAATATGGAGAGCTTTACTAGTGTTATTACCAAAGAGAATAGGACTTGGATGGCAATGGTGAAGAAGGTATAACCAGAAATTGTGGGACATAAAAGAATTATTGCCTCCCACTGAAATGCAAACAAGGCTGGACCACTGAGAGAAGGGAAGATTGAAAATTCCACCAGACTCAGTGATCAGGCTCAAACCTTGCAGTTCATAGAATCACAGAAGGGTTTGTGCTGGGAGAGACGCTAAAGACCATTTTGTTCCAGCTTCCCTGCCATGGACAGGGACATCTTCCACTAGAACAGTTTGGTCAGAGCTCCATCTGATCTGGCTTTAAACACTTTCACAGATGGGGCAACTTCTCTGGACAAGTGCCTCACCATTCTCCCAGTACAGGTCAATGGTTCCCAGGGTCCTCCTTTCCACCCTTTTTAAATTTGGGTACAATGTTTCCCTTTTTCCAGTCAGCTAGGACTTCACCTGACTGCCATGACTTTTCAAATACCATGAAAAGTAGCTAGGCAATTACAGATTCCTTCAGGACTCTGGAATGCATCTCGCCTGGTCCTAAAGATCTATGTTCTTCCCTTTTACAGTATTGAACACACAAATCAAGAGGATTGAAGAAGAAAATGGTAAGCACCAGTGTTCTATGCAAATAAATTTTAAAGTATATGTGAATGTCCTGGGTTCTTTACCAAAATATATTGCAGTATTGAGTAGGAAATTAGCTATTTGAGGGTAAATCTTCTCATCAGAACTCTTTTTTTAAATCAATCTTTTTCAGCATTTATTATGCAAGTTTGAATATAGTAAGTTTTAAACTGTATAGTCAGACAAGACAAGAATTATTTAATTTCCTTTGAGAAAACTCTGTACTTTTAGGGCCTTCTTCCTCTGCATAAGTTTGTGTGATTGTAACAAAAAGGATATACAAAATAAGAAGCATCAGTATTTTATAACTTGGAGCAGAGGATTCACGGTTCATAATTTCTGAAAACCTGGAGATGATAATAAGCCAATTTTACTTCTGAAATCAAAAGGGTAAATAAATGATGTATATAGAAAACCATGTGAAAAAGTCTGATACTGCAAATGTCTAATCACATGGTT